>SJYV01056055.1:503584-572356 GCA_006410875.1 Neotragus pygmaeus
TGTCCGCCCCTCCCACCCAGAACAGGATGTGGGTGTCAGGAGGTAAAGGAAAGTGTGGGGTTGGGGTGGGGAGTGGCCTCAGGACTCGACTTCCTGAAGCCTGCTCGGTTTACCACAGTCAGTTGGGCCCAGGGCCGCACAGCTGTGAGTTATAAATGTCCCTGTCCGAGCCTGGGCTGAGAGGCCCCGCTGCTGGCGGAGGCTCCAGGGCCCAGGCACCCACTGCTCTGGGGGCCTCCCCAGGCAAGGGCCCATCCTCCAGGAGGCTCCCCCACTCGCCATAAGCGTCCAGCACTCCTGACCTCTGGGCTCTCTCATCTCCCCCCGAGACGCCTCATGCGACAGGGTCAACTGCGCCCACTCCCTACCCTCCAGGTACAAATCCTGTGGTTCCAGCGACCTTGAGAGCTCTCCCAGGGCAGGGGCCATGCTGAGTACCCCCCTGCCTGACACAAAACCCAGGGACTGGCACACAGCCAGCCCCACTGGTGACAGCCTCTGGGGCAACTGATCCTGCTCGGGAACCTGCTTCCCACGGCCCTAAGCGCCCCCTGTGCCTGCCCACCTAGCCCACCTGGGGTGGAGGGGGCAGAGGTGGGGGGGGTATGACCTCAGCCCACAGGGCAGCGGCACTCAGACCCACCTGGCCCCTGGACTCTGCACATCCAGGCTCTCTATCAAGAGAGGGTCCCATTCTCCCTGTCTGCCCTCTCTGGGGCTCCCTTGACCTGCAATGCAGGGTAGAGACTGCTGTCTGGGGTGCATACACAGCTGTACAGGGTAAAAAGTTAGGTTCCTCCAGCCCCGAAGCTTCAGCCATCCTCCTGAGGTGGCCAGGTCCCAGAAATACAATCAAGGTGACAGGAATGAGCAGGGGACAGTCCAGGTTTGCAAGACCTGAAGCTTAAACTATTCTGGAGGTCCTCTTTAGAAATACATGTTCAATTACATTTTTTTCTTTTTTCCTTTTTTATTTTGCCAAGGGATGTTAGTTCCTCAACCAGAGACTGAACCCGGGCCCCTGGGGAAGTAAAAGCACAGAGACCCAACCACTGGACTGCCAGGGAATCCCTGACACGTACATATTTGGAATGAGAAAAGAAATAACAAATTCCTAGAACCTTAGGAAGTCAGGCCCCTTTAAACAATTTACCAGAAATGCTTACACAGAAATGCTCGTGATGGCAACCTGCTGCCCCTCCCCAGCTGCCAGCAAAACCCCAGGTTCATCCAGACGGTACAGGGGTGGCAGGAGGCTGAAGGCGCATGAGCTTTCCTCTAAACAATAACAGTGCTAGGACTGGTGATAATAAAAACACCCGGCAGTAATAGATCTTATTCGGTCGGTATTCTTCTGAGTCCTTTATGTGAGTTAAGTCTTGTAAGTTCAACACAGCTTATGAGGGAGGTACTATACCTATTTTAACACATGAGGACACAGTCACAGAAGGGTTCAAGAAAGCAGCCCGAGGGCACGCAGCTGGGATATGAATCCAGACGGCCTGGCGTTGGGGCTCTTGGCGCCCTCAACCATTCCTCTCTGCAACTGCTCTGGAGGGTCCAGCGGTTTCCCCTTCCCTTGGAGGCTGCAACAGCAGCAGTGACCACAGGGCTGACAGTTAAGCCTCCATCTGATTAAGTCATTCACTCATTCCAGGCAAATGCTTACACCCAGCACCAAGGTGCTGTGAACACAGGCTTCCTGTTTGTCTCGCTTGGCCCAGGGAACTCTGTGGTCCTCTCTGTGGGTAGAAGTGGGCACCCAACTTGACCCTCTGCGACTGGAGGGTGGGAAGAAATGCGCTGGCCTCAAAGAGACTCCAGCAGAGGTGAGGGGGTGGGGTCTGCTGGAGAGCACTCTGCAAGCTGTCCCACTTCCTCATTTACAGATAAGAAAAAGGTGGCTTGGAGCAGAATGACTTTCCGAGGGTCACTCAGCAAGTGGGGGCCCCCTGTGAGGCTAGGGCTAGTCTCTGGAGGGGTGGGCCAGGTGGCCTGCAGCCTGGGGTGGCACAGGCCTGGCGCTGGTGGGGACAGGCTGGCCAGGACCGCCGGGGGAAGGAGGCCCCCTGCCTTTTGGCCTCTTCGAAGCAGTGCCTTTGTTCTCTCTTTGTTTTCCATCTGCCTGAGCCCCCGCCGCCTTCCAGGCTCCCCCTGATTGTGTGCAGGGCGATAAAAGGGCAGATGAGCGGGAGATCTCTGGCAGCAGCGGGTCACCTCGCACAGACATGGTGGCGGCGGGTAGGAGGCAGAGGGGCCCCCCACCCCTGGCCCCCAGGCCAGGACTCGGGCTCACCACCAGCTGCACAGAGCGCTCCTCGGAGGAGTTTTGCACGTGGCTCTCAGAATCCTTTTGGCAACCCTGGGAGGAAGGCACGGTGACCTCACGATCTACAGAGGAGGAGTATGAGGCTGCAGAAAGCAGCGGTCAGGACTGGAACCCTCACCTCGGGGATTTCCAACGGGCCAAGCTGACCCTGGCCCTGACCTGGTCAAAGCTGTTCTCCCTTGCCATCTAGAACCAGCCATTTTCAGACTTTCGGGATGGAGGAAGACAGAGTAGAGGGTCAGGCAGGCTCTCGCCCACGAATGCAGGGAAGCCGGGCTGGCCAGGGAGCCCAAGAAGCCACCCGCTCTACTTCCTGGCCGCTCTGAGACAGAAACAGAGACCGGATAAAGTGCCTCTGAGGGCAGAGGTTTCCTCTGTGGGGGCTAACTCCACTGGCCTTCGGGCTGGGAGAAGGGCGTGATGCAGGGGCGCCGTCGGCCCAGCCATGGGATGAGGCAGCAGTGGCCTGCAGGCCAGGGACTGGACAACCCTGCCCTCGTGTCCTTGCTGCTGACCCAGGACTCGCCACCTGGCCCCTGATCTGTGTTCCCAGACCCTTTGCCAGTGTGTTCCCAACTTTAGCTACTAGAAATTTTAAACCATGTCAGGTTTCACCTAAATCATTTACATATTGTTCTCTAAATCACTTTGAACCAATCGCATTCTTTTTATTTAAACTCATCTAAAGCAACATTGTCTGTGAAATCACAAGTTTGATGTATTAATTATATTTGTTCCGAATTCACACTGAAATAAATGCATCATGTTGAGATTTGAGATTCAGACCCTCACACAGGTCCTAGCAGTCCACGGTGTGCAAGGCCCCGAAAGGAGACAAGACGAGCCTCAGTAAGTGATGTCAGGAGGATCCGAGTCCTGGCTGGATGGGAAAGTGCGAGCAGGCAGGGGTTTACAGAAGGGCATATGGAGGGTCTGGTTTGGGCCATGGGCTCAGACCAGACTATGTCTTTCCTCCACTTGGGCTGGAGTTTGGTCCAGATATTGTTCCAGTTGCAAACAGAGGCTGCAAATTCCTCTAGACAATACCTCTACCCAGAGGGAGCACTGGAGGGGGAGCCCAATTGCCTGGGCTCATCTGTTACTGGACTCGGTAACAGAGTCCTGAGTTGGGGGGTGACTTAGGGGCTGGACCTGTCCGGGCCTCAGTGTCTCCATCTATGCAGGAACAGTGGATGAGTCCACAGTTCCTCCCAACTCCGTGGGTCAGACTGCAGCCCCCTTGAGCCCTGGTGACATGTGGTGATCCAGAGGACCCCTGGGCCTCAGACAGACCCTCTAAACATGCACGCAGACCTCCCTGGGCCTTTTCCTCCCACACCTGATCAGGGGCCTGAAGTGGCATCTGGGGTTCAAAGGGGAGACAGGGCAAGCCTGTGTGACAGCTATAAAATTAGATAATCAGCTAATCACCAGCAAATTAGCATCCCATCTTTACATAGAACAAATATAGTATTTACGTAAAAGTTGTTAGGAGTTTCTCTCTTTTTAATTAGCAGAAATAAATGCAAAATGAATGGTAATTAGGCAGCTGATGGATTCGGTAGTACAATTACGCTTGCAGCGGTGCCCCAGTCCTTAAACGCTGCCTGCTCCGAGGAATCAGAGGAGCCTATTTATATAGTTTATTTATAAAACAAAGTTAGCAGGAACAGAGGGGCAAGGCCTGGGTACTGCTGGGGGAGGGGTCTTGGCTGCAGGGACAGGGCCCTGGGAGGAGAGGGGAGCTTCTGTGCCCAAGGAATGGGTGGTGGTGGTTCTTAGCACTGGGCTGCCCAAGTGCAGCGCCAAGGCCCCCACATGTCTATTTCAGGCCCCACATGTGTCACTGGGAATGGCCTCCCTAGCAGGAAGCAGGCTAGAGTGTTGCGGAGGGGCTGGGAGCAGCTGTTCTGTGCACTCCTGTCTGTCTCTTTCCTCGGCCCCCACTTCTCTCTTTTTTGCTGGCCCAATTCCTTCATTGCTGCACCATGAGGCATATTCTAATGCAATGTTCTCCCTTTCCTCCAGAAACTCAAGGGGAAGCGGGTCTCAGAATAATGCAACCAAACACAGTAGTGCTGAACTCCGGACCAATGGAGCATCCAGTGGGAGACAGAGGCAGGAGAGTCTTGGGAGGAGGCAGCCCAGAGGAAGAGCCCAGAATTGGGTTTTGAAGGATGCGTAGGAGTTGGGAAGTAGCAAAAGGACCTGCATGTGCAAAGGCAGGGAGGTAAGAAATAGCCTCCTGTGGTCGTAGTAAAGGGGTTTCCCTGGTGGCTTGCCAAGCTGGAGACGTGAGTTCGATCTCGGGGTCAGGAAGATCCCCCTGGAGAAGAAAATGGCAACTCACTCCAGTACTCTTGCCTGGGAAATCCCATGGACAGAGAAACCTGGCAGGCTACAGTCCATGGGGTTAACAGAGAGTCAGGCACAACTGAGCGACTGAGTGTGAACACAATATAGTGAAGAGTCCATCAGGGCTGTGGAGACGGGGAAAGAAGTGGGGCCTCATTTTGACACGCCTTGGATGCCAGGCTAAGAGTTTGGACTTAAGCCGAGCAGCCGTGGGAAGGTCTGAATCCAGGGANGCTGGACCTGTCCGGGCCTCAGTGTCTCCATCTATGCAGGAACAGTGGATGAGTCCACAGTTCCTCCCAACTCCGTGGGTCAGACTGCAGCCCCCTTGAGCCCTGGTGACATGTGGTGATCCAGAGGACCCCTGGGCCTCAGACAGACCCTCTAAACATGCACGCAGACCTCCCTGGGCCTTTTCCTCCCACACCTGATCAGGGGCCTCAAGTGGCATCTGGGGTTCAAAGGGGAGACAGGGCAAGCCTGTGTGACAGCTATAAAATTAGATAATCAGCTAATCACCAGCAAATTAGCATCCCATCTTTACATAGAACAAATATAGTATTTACGTAAAAGTTGTTAGGAGTTTCTCTCTTTTTAATTAGCAGAAATAAATGCAAAATGAATGGTAATTAGGCAGCTGATGGATTCGGTAGTACAATTACGCTTGCAGCGGTGCCCCAGTCCTTAAACGCTGCCTGCTCCGAGGAATCAGAGGAGCCTATTTATATAGTTTATTTATAAAACAAAGTTAGCAGGAACAGAGGGGCAAGGCCTGGGTACTGCTGGGGGAGGGGTCTTGGCTGCAGGGACAGGGCCCTGGGAGGAGAGGGGAGCTTCTGTGCCCAAGGAATGGGTGGTGGTGGTTCTTAGCACTGGGCTGCCCAAGTGCAGCGCCAAGGCCCCCACATGTCTATTTCAGGCCCCACATGTGTCACTGGGAATGGCCTCCCTGGCAGGAAGCAGGCTAGAGTGTTGCGGAGGGGCTGGGAGCAGCTGTTCTGTGCACTCCTGTCTGTCTCTTTCCTCGGCCCCCACTTCTCTCTTTTTTGCTGGCCCAATTCCTTCATTGCTGCACCATGAGGCATATTCTAATGCAATGTTCTCCCTTTCCTCCAGAAACTCAAGGGGAAGCGGGTCTCAGAATAATGCAACCAAACACAGTAGTGCTGAACTCCGGACCAATGGAGCATCCAGTGGGAGACAGAGGCAGGAGAGTCTTGGGAGGAGGCAGCCCAGAGGAAGAGCCCAGAATTGGGTTTTGAAGGATGCGTAGGAGTTGGGAAGTAGCAAAAGGACCTGCATGTGCAAAGGCAGGGAGGTAAGAAATAGCCTCCTGTGGTCGTAGTAAAGGGGTTTCCCTGGTGGCTTGCCAAGCTGGAGACGTGAGTTCGATCTCGGGGTCAGGAAGATCCCCCTGGAGAAGAAAATGGCAACTCACTCCAGTACTCTTGCCTGGGAAATCCCATGGACAGAGAAACCTGGCAGGCTACAGTCCATGGGGTTAACAGAGAGTCAGGCACAACTGAGCGACTGAGTGTGAACACAATATAGTGAAGAGTCCATCAGGGCTGTGGAGACGGGGAAAGAAGTGGGGCCTCATTTTGACACGCCTTGGATGCCAGGCTAAGAGTTTGGACTTAAGCCGAGCAGCCGTGGGAAGGTCTGAATCCAGGGAGCTGGGCAGCCCCTTCCCACTCACAGCTCTTTTCTGAGCTTCCCCTCCCCCACCCCGGAGCCAGGGGGAGGGCCATGTCGACAGGCCATTAGAGGCAGCTGGCCCAGCTCAGCAGCGGGAGCACGGAGCAGGGGGCCAACCTGATCAGGAGGGACAGGAGGTTTGTCTGCAGGGAGGGAGGAGGGGAGGGTGGTTGGCTCCGAGGGCCAAGGAAGGCGGGGGTCTCCTGAGCGAGGGGTTTGTCTTCCCTGCAATACAGGAGCGTCTGCCCTGCCCCCAACCCTGCCGGCTGTGGGGAGGTGCACCAGCACTGCCGGAGCTCAAACCCCGGCCCCTCCACTGCCTTGTGCTGTGACCTTGACACAGCCCTCCCAACTCCAGGCCACATTCTTGTCTAAAACAAAGGCTTGAATTAGAAGCAGTGGGCAATCCAGCTCACAGCCCCAACCAGGATAGTTTTCGGGGTAACTTTGAGGGTTTTTCGCCTGCAATGCAGGAGACCTGGGTTTGATCCTTAGGTTGGGAAGATCCTCTGGAGAAAGTAAAGGCTACCCACTCCAGTATTCTGGCCTGGAGAATTCCACGGATAGTCCATGGGGTCGCAAAGAGTCAGTCACGACTCCTAGGGGTCAGTGAGGGGTTCCAGTGTGCCCCAGTTCCTCTGCGCCCGCCCGTTTTACCCTGGCCCAACTCAGCTTCCTGTGGCGGCTGAACCTCCCTCTCCAGGGACTGCCCATCAAGCAGGCTGCCCAGCTCAGAGAGAAGTCACTCGCGTCCACCCAAGCTCTGGCAGCCCTCCTAAACTTAAACAAAGGCAGTGATCTGCAGGGGCAGTCTGACCCTGACGCTGGAGGCTGGGGAGGGTTTCACAAGGGGGGTTTCTAGCTCCCCGGTGGGGACAGCTCCTGCACTTCTGAGTGAGTGAGCGAGCCTCCGTCGTGGCCAACTCATCGCAGCCCCATGGGCTGTAGCCTGCCAGGCTCCACTGTCCATGGGATCCTCAAGGCAAGAATGCTGGAGCGGGTTGCCATTTCCTTCTCCCTCTCACCTCCGAAGCGCCCCTTTAAAACACAGCAATCCCGTGGAGGTCTGGAAACCTGAGCTTCGCCTGAGCCGTTATCTGCTGCCACTCAGGACTGTGCTCTGGACTTGCAAGGGAAGACAAAGATCACACGGCACGGCCTCTCTGCTCTGTAAGTCGGCTCTTGCCTTTGGCCAAAATCAATACAGTTCTCCACTGTGACTGCTTCACCACCGAGAGGGGCCAGGCCCCTCGTGATGACATCCCCGCCCCCGCAACGGCGGAGGACGCTGAGGGTCCCGCTTTCTCACCCAGCCTCCGCCCCGCGTGAAGAAGGGTAGGGTGTGGGGGGTGGCGATGGGAGGCAGTGCAGGCAAGGAGTAGGGGGCTGCCCAGAGCTGCTCTAAGTGCCTCTCCAAAGACAAGCCCGGTGCTATTCATCAACTGGTTTTCAGGGCTGTGAGAAATCAATGGCATTTGTGCTGCAAACTCATCATTAGGACAGGAAAAACTCTGCANCGAGGGCCAAGGAAGGCGGGGGTCTCCTGAGCGAGGGGTTTGTCTTCCCTGCAATACAGGAGCGTCTGCCCTGCCCCCAACCCTGCCGGCTGTGGGGAGGTGCACCAGCACTGCCGGAGCTCAAACCCCGGCCCCTCCACTGCCTTGTGCTGTGACCTTGACACAGCCCTCCCAACTCCAGGCCACATTCTTGTCTAAAACAAAGGCTTGAATTAGAAGCAGTGGGCAATCCAGCTCACAGCCCCAACCAGGATAGTTTTCGGGGTAACTTTGAGGGTTTTTCGCCTGCAATGCAGGAGACCTGGGTTTGATCCTTAGGTTGGGAAGATCCTCTGGAGAAAGTAAAGGCTACCCACTCCAGTATTCTGGCCTGGAGAATTCCACGGATAGTCCATGGGGTCGCAAAGAGTCAGTCACGACTCCTAGGGGTCAGTGAGGGGTTCCAGTGTGCCCCAGTTCCTCTGCGCCCGCCCGTTTTACCCTGGCCCAACTCAGCTTCCTGTGGCGGCTGAACCTCCCTCTCCAGGGACTGCCCATCAAGCAGGCTGCCCAGCTCAGAGAGAAGTCACTCGCGTCCACCCAAGCTCTGGCAGCCCTCCTAAACTTAAACAAAGGCAGTGATCTGCAGGGGCAGTCTGACCCTGACGCTGGAGGCTGGGGAGGGTTTCACAAGGGGGGTTTCTAGCTCCCCAGTGGGGACAGCTCCTGCACTTCTGAGTGAGTGAGCGAGCCTCCGTCGTGGCCAACTCATCGCGGCCCCATGGGCTGTAGCCTGCCAGGCTCCACTGTCCATGGGATCCTCCAGGCAAGAATGCTGGAGCAGGTTGCCATTTCCTTCTCCCTCTCACCTCCGAAGCGCCCCTTTAAAACACAGCAATCCCGTGGAGGTCTGGAAACCTGAGCTTCGCCTGAGCCGTTATCTGCTGCCACTCAGGACTGTGCTCTGGACTTGCAAGGGAAGACAAAGATCACACGGCACGGCCTCTCTGCTCTGTAAGTCGGCTCTTGCCTTTGGCCAAAATCAATACAGTTCTCCACTGTGACTGCTTCACCACCGAGAGGGGCCAGGCCCCTCGTGATGACATCCCCGCCCCCGCAACGGCGGAGGACGCTGAGGGTCCCGCTTTCTCACCCAGCCTCCGCCCCGCGTGAAGAAGGGTAGGGTGTGGGGGGTGGCGATGGGAGGCAATGCAGGCAAGGAGTAGGGGGCTGCCCAGAGCTGCTCTAAGTGCCTCTCCAAAGACAAGCCCGGTGCTATTCATCAACTGGTTTTCAGGGCTGTGAGAAATCAATGGCATTTGTGCTGCAAACTCATCATTAGGACAGGAAAAACTCTGCAATGGAATTGATTTGTTTAAATATAATAACACGATTTAACAGAGAACCAAGGGGGTGGGGAAAGGACCCAGGCAAAGAAAACACAGGGCTAGCACAGAGGACCAGAGAGGAACCAGCTCTGAAAAACCTTCCAATGCAGTGGCCCAAAGCCACCACCGTCTCCCCCAAGCCCTGCACGGAGGGGCCCAGAATGGGCACAAGCGGTGACCTGGTGGGAGATGGCTCAGGCTTGGTCTCAGACGGGCCCTTCATCAGCATGAGGATGTGCCCAGGGGCCTGACTGGTCACTGCCGTGTTGCTCCTGGAGGTGACTGAGGCTCCCTGAATGTCTGTTTAACTGAACAAGCTTTTTTATCGGGCACCTACTGTGTTTGAGGACCCTGTAAGGGGTTGTGGGGTAAATAAAAGATTAAGTCCTGGGCTCAGCTCTGAAGGACGAGGTTCCTAAGACAGCTATGCAGATGACAGCTCAAGACCAGGGAGGGCTGGGCTTCCTGGGATTTTAGGAAACGTGGGAAAGAAGCGCTGGGGGGAAGAGGTCAAAAGGGGCACAGTGAGGAGCAGAAGCGGAAGGTGCATTCAGATAACCCGGAGGAGCGGGCCCTCATCTCACGGATGCGGCCCCCGCTGGCCTGATGATGATGGGGCTGATGATGATAAAAGGTGACTTTATTGATCCTTACAGCGATCCAGGGTCCCGCAAACATGTGTCACTTCAATGAATCTCACCATCCCGTGGAGAAGGAACTCTCCTTGCCCACATTTCACAAATGACGCCCGTGAGGCTCTGAGAGGAGTAACTGCCTGAGGTCACACAGCTAGTAAGTGATGGAGCTGGGGTCAGACCCCAGAGCCTGTGCCCTAACCACTGTGCGTCCTGCCCTCACAGGGGCTTGTCCTGCATGTGAGCTGGGGAGCCGATGGCGCCTGGGGCAGGCGATGCACGGAGCAGTTCAAGGTGGGAGGCTGAGGCATGGTGTCGGTGGGCCCATGCACAGGCTGGGGCCCTAGTCACAAACCCTGCTGAGGCTCAACCCTACAGGAAGGGTGAGGCTGGAGCACTGGGCGCAGAGCTGGCCTGGCCCTCAGGGTGCCCTGACCCCTTGCACACCTCTTCCAACCTCTCCCAGGGGGTGGGAGTCCTGGGGGAGGGAAAGTCAGGGACTGAGCTCCTGAAAGGCATGTCTGGGAGGAAGGTGGCCCCCTCCACCCGACCCGGGCTGGGAGACGCTCATCTGAGGGTGGGGACGGCAATCCCAAGTCCTCAGGGAAGGACCGGCAGCACTGGGCAGCCTCACTGGGCTCAGAAAGAACCTTGATGTCAGTCTCGGAATTTGGACTTTATTCCTGGTGACAGTGGGAAGCCAGGGCAGGCAGGGGCGAACTGGGAAGAGCTCAGTAATTGCGACCAAGGAAGACAGTAAGATCTGAGAGCTAGCAGAGGGTTAGGGGTGCTGAGGGGGGACCTAGGTCCAGAGATGGCTCAGAGGATTTAATCGACCACAGGGGTGAGGAAGAGGGAGGTGCCAAGGACGACCCAGGCATCTCCCCCAGCCCTCTGGGGGCTTCGATGCCCAGCTCTGCTGAAGCAGCGGCTGCCTGAGTCAATATGAATTGACCAGGACCCCAAGGAGCCCTGGGCCCCTCCCCCCAGGAAGCCCTGACTTGGGGGAGGGTGCTGCTAGCCGGCAGGCGGACACCAGCCCCGCTCTGTCCCACTGCTGACCTTTTTCCTCTGTCAGCAGTGCGCTCCATCAATGCACCGGAAGGGCCAGTGCAATCTCTCCCGACTGCCTGGGGCCAGGGCTGGGGGCGGGGCCCACTGCGTCTTCCCTCTTTCAAGGAAGAGGTTTCTGAAGCCTCTCTGGAAGGCTGGGTGCAGAGGAGCCAAGCCCTCAGTGTGGATGGGGAGCCTGAGGCCTGAGGGAGGTGGCGCGGGACCCAGCAACCAACTGCAGGCACAGCCCTGGGCACAGAGAGCCCCTGGGGGTGACCCACAGCCCCCCAGCTGGCAGAGGGGAGGGTGAAGAGGAGGGGAGGCTGGGCCAGGGCACGGGGCATGGGCAAGGATATCTGGTGAGAAGAGGGACCAGTGAGGTGTGGGAAGGGGGCAGGGGCAGAGCAGGGCTGTGCCCCAAAGTCAGGAAGGGGTCGGCGGAGGCTGTGGGTACAGCTGTGGAGCAGAGGATTAGCGGGGACTAAGCTCATCCACTGTCCCTGTGGGTTGGAAATTAAGAGTTTCTGGGATGTGGAACTTCCAGTGCTAAGACCTGACAGCCCCAGGCAAAGCCGAGCGGCTGATGCCCCAGCAAGGCGGAACCTGAATTCTGGTCTTCAGGGCTACCACTTTCAGACGGTGAGTGGCCTCTCTGGGCCTTTGGAATGTAGAGATTATCGGGGTGCTTTGTGTAGGGCTTTCACGGAGATTGAGTTAAACAGCGACTGTTAACTGCTTAGCCCCTGACACAGCCTCGGATACTAATCATTCAACCAAGGGTGGGGGCTGCTACTATTACCATGGCCGGTTACGACTAATGTGAGTGCTAAGAGGCCCAGAGAACATGCACCACGGGCTCCCCCCATGCCAGGCTCTGTCCTGGGCACCATACCAACACTGCCGGTTTAATCTCACAGTGTTGATGGCAGAGGAGCCGTTATTATCCCATTTTCAGAGGACAAGAGGCGTGGGGGGCTAAGCCACCAGTCTAGATTCTCATAGCGGGTGAGAAGAGAGCCCAGAAAACCACTTCCATTTCCATGGGGCTCACCCCACAGCCAGGGACACGTAGGCCAATGTCAACACATCTGATCACACTGACCAAGGGCAAGAACTGGACAAAAATACACAGGTGGGACGGGTGTGGCAGGGCGCTCGGAACGGGCACAGGAATGGGCAAGAGACCCCTGCTTTTGAGGGGTACCAGTCCTTAGCTTTCAGCCGGGGTCTTTTAAGACCTTCCTCTTCCAGTCCACATACATCAACCAAATGGATGGGGCTTCCAGGGTTGACTTACAGAGCAAGAGAAAGGAAAACCCCCAGAAGTGCTCAGGCCTCCTCCTGGCCTGGGGCAGGCAGGGTGGGGTGGGGCCGGGGGTCAGAAGGGAGTAGCTCTCTTGACCTGACACCTTCTCCATGTTACCTCATTTCATTCTTGCAACGATACTATAAAGTCAGTCAAGATGCCCATTTCAGAGATGAGAGCACAGAGGCTCAGAAATGAGCTAAAGTTTCACAGCTGGATTTAAACATGTCCAGCCCTCCAGTCTGGGCTCCCCTTGTCTGCAGGATGAACATGCAGCATGAAGGTAGGAAGCCGCACCTTGGACAACTGTGTTGGACATGGCACAGGTCTCAAGGTGGAGCACTGGATAATTCGGAGGAGGAGGGGCACCGGCATAAACTCCAGCAGCTCAAGGAAGGGGCTTAAGCATCCAGGGCTGGAGTGGCCAGCCTGGCAGGATACTGCACCCGGGGAGAAAACGGGGTGGGTGCTAGGGTCTGGGCAGGGGCCCATCACCCTAATACTGGGGGATAGGGAGGCCCTGCAGAGAGCCCTCTTCAGTTTCAGGAGCAATGCCATCCCTGCTCAGACCCCTAGGAAGTCCTCAGCACGAGAAACTGTACCCTCGCGAAGCAATTAGCTTCCAGCACCTAGGAGAAAGGTCGCCGAGGCAGTCAGGCAGACGATAGCTGGGCAGGGGCCCTGGGAAGCTGGACTCGGTTATTTTTAGCATCTTGATTCGAGAGGGAGGAGGCCTGCCTCCCTACCAGGTAAATGTCAGCACCACTGGCAGATCCACCAACTAGAGTAACTAGAGCCAAGGAGGAGAGACAGTGACTCGGGGCCTCTCCCTTGAGCTCCTCGCCCCCAGAAGCGCTCCTCCTCCACCCCCTCTTCCCGAGCCCTGGCCCATCTGCGTTTAAGCCTGAGCAGAAAACCCTGGCTCCATCCCAAAAGGAGTTTGACCACCACATGGAATCCAAGGTGAGTCCTGCCTTGGCCCCATGACCCTGGCCGAGTCTCATGCCTTCTCTTCTCTGATTCTAATCCCCCCCTGGAAAATGGGCCCGTGAGAAAGCTTTGCTATGAGGCCAGCTCACCCTTCCTGGTGTGGAAGGGCTGTTGTATTATTCTGGGAAATGAATTCTAGGCTTCCTGAGCAGGACCCCGGACCAGCCCCAAGCTGATGAAGCTTGAGCAGCTGCTGTGCAGAGTACTGGGGGATGTGTGAAATCCTGGGTACCAAGAGGCCAAGGGCCCCTAGGTGCTGCTTTGCTGATAGGCAAGGTGAGAGGGTCGTGTCGTGAACACCACCTGGGCTGATCCCTTGGCGACGGGGAGGGTTGCACCCAAGGGGGCGTCCTGCACCCACAGCTCCTGCAGCGGGCCACAGGCACGTACAGCTCAGAGGGCTGCCCCTTCTCCATCAGGCTCCGAGCCAGCCCAACGTCTAGGGCAGGGTCATCTCCTCCCATCTTGCCCCACACACCTTCCCTAGAAGAAGGAAAGAGGCAACTGGTCGCAGGAAGGAGAGGAAGCCCATTGCTTAGCCCACCTCCCCCTCAGACTCTCAGCTTCCCCGTCTACTCTGGGAGTTGGATTCTTCGCAAGCAGGAGAGTGCCCCAAGGGCTGAGTACCCCATCCTCCCTGGCTAGGGAAGATTTCTGGCAAAGCCTGGGTCCCCTGGAACCCTTGGCCAGTTGCCTACAAGCTCCGGGGGAAGCCTAGGACCCTGGCACTTTCTCACAACCTCCCCAAAGGCAGGCTCTTCCACTGCGGCCCTGGCCTGCTGTGGCCTGCCTGGAACTCCTAGGAGATCTGAGGCAACAGGCACAGAAGCAGAGCAGGGAATCTCTCAGGGATGTTTAGCAAGTTAGAAACAAATACAAACTTCCTCCTTCTTCTGCCATCTGGCCTGTAGGGGGCATCTCCAACCTTATTTCCTTCACTGCCCACTCTTGGCATGATTGATCTGTCCCCAGAGTGCCTGCCTCAAAGCCTTGACCCAGCTGGTCCTTGTGTTTGGAATGCTTTCAGATCACAATAATGTCCATTCTTTAGGAACCAGCTAGAACTCCACCTCCTCCAAGAAGCCTTCCCTGATTTGGAACCCTCCTTGGGGACCCTGAGAACTCATCCTAACCACTGCAGCTCCAGCAGCCTCTGCAGACTGCTCTCTGGGCGTCCTGCTGTGGCTCAGCGAAGGGGGCTGATAGCGGACACAGGCGGCCTCAGGTTTCCAGAGTCCACTTTCCTTCCTCAGCCCCTTGTATCCTGTCAGCTTTCTGATCGGAGCCTGACTCTGAGCATTCTCTCTGCCCTGGCCTCCGGGCCTAGAACCTCTAGACCCCACTGGGTCTTGGGGTAAACAGAAGGGAGGAGAAAAATAAGGATCGCAGGCCTTAGCAGGAGCTGGTGATTACAGGAGGCGGAGTACAAACAAGGCCTTCACAGAGCCAGGTCTGAGGGCACCCTGCTCTGCTCTCCACATTTCTAGAACTTCCCAGGCCCCCGACTCTGCAGCCCCAGCCCCTCAGGGGTGGGTCCTGCCTTTCTGCAAGCACCACACCCCACAGATGGGTCACATCAGCTGTAGGACTTGGGCCCTGCTGGCGTCCACATCTGCCACATGGTTTAGGGTGGCAGTGAGCTCGGCTGAAAGCCTGCAGTGCCGTGCTGGGCTGCTTTGGGGTGTACCCTCCATTCTCTGAGCCTCAGTTTCCCCATCAGTACCACGTGGGGTTGGGCCAGGTGATTTCCTAAGGCCATTCCTCCCCCACGCGGCGGAGATGCTATGATTCAAATAAAGAGGCCACCCTCACAGCCCCACCCAATGTCTGCTCCCTGCCTGCAAGGTCACGGAGGCTTGGACCTGGGACACAGGGCATGGGTGTGGCTGCCCTCACCCTGAGTATGTGGCTCCCGGACCAGAGGAAAACAAACTCCAGGGCTCAGAGAGGGGTGGTGAGCAAACACCACAGGGAGGGAAAAGCACCCGCTGTGAGTAACACCCAAGGAATCCTTCTTGGTGTAGTCACCAAATCCCTACTTGTCCTCAGAGAGCCCTGCTGGTGGCCGAGGTCAGTGATGCCTGGGGCACAAGGGCAGCCCCACACACCACAGACAGCAGCAAGGCTCCCACCAGACTCTGGGAGAACCAGGGGGCCATCCTCTCACCTCCTGTCTAGGCCGTCAGCCTCCTGCAACTGCCGTGATGATGCTGTGTGACTCTGGGTTGGGCTCTGGGTCTCTCTGTGTCTACCAGGTCATTGGACAGGCTTGTTCATGGCTCCCTTCCAGCCCCACCTCTAGGCTACCGTCAGGCCTGTATCAGGAAGGGGTGCAGACTATGGCTATAGAAGGTGGCCCCTGGGCTCTGCTCCGGGGCAGCTTCCCATTTCAGCATTTGGGCAGACTAGCATCCTTCTGGGAAAGAGGCCCAGCTGCTGGCCCAGGAGAGGTCCGAAGGTGCCTGGGTTGCTGAAGAGGACTCGGTGTGCTGGAGGTCCAGCCAGCTGGGCCCCCAGCTCTGCCCCTCCCCTCTGCCACTGTCTCTGGGTGAGCTGTGAGCCTCTGCTTCCAGGCCGAGGCCAGTCCCCGCTCCTGGCCCTCACAGAGGGGCTGCCCCTACTCCACAGCCCCGTTTGGCTCCCTGCAATCTGCAAGATCAAGGTCAAACTCGATGGCCCCTGGGAGCTGCCTCAGCACCTGCTCCCAGGTGTGGCTGAATGAAGTGTCCTCTCCCAGCCAGACTCCTCACCTATTCCACCAACCTGTGCAGAGACCCCAGGAAGACCCTGTTCCCTCACTCCTCTGTGTAGGGATCTAGACCCCTCCTCCAGGCAGTCTCCCCTGCCTGCCTCCTCCAGCACCAGGGAAGAGCTGTCCCTCTCATTTCCTACTGCCTTCACCTGCTGAGAGCCTCCAGCTAGCACACACTGCTCTGTAGACTCCGATGACCTCTATGCAAGTCAGCACTCAAAGAGACACTTGTGGATGCCAGCTCCTAGCCCAGTGCTGGAGCCCAGTAAGTGTTCAACCCACCATGACTGATGGAATGAATGGTTCACCAGCAAACATACATGTGGCTGCCAAAGACAGATGCAGTGGGGAAAACACATGTTACGGTGTCGGGTAAAGCTGGGCTGAGTGTCCACGGATAGCACTGTGACCCCGTGTATATTTCTAAACCTCTCCGTGCTTTGGGGCTTCTGTCATAGCTCAGTTGGTAAAGTATCCGCCTGCAATGCAGGAGACCCCGGTTCGATTTCTGGATCAGGAAGATCCGCTGGAGAAGGGTTAGGCTACCCACTCCAGTATTCTGGCCTGGAGAATTCCAGGCACTATACAGTCCACGGGGTCGCAAAGAGTTGGACACAACTGAGCTTTGAGCTTCTTCATCTAGTGTGGGATAATCTGAGTGTCCCTGGGTTGTTGAGATGTTTGAGAACATTGCAGGTTGTGAACCCTGACCTGTCTCAGCAGAGCCTCTGGTTTTACAGACCAATGAACCGCTGCTCAGAGAGGGACGGTGACTTGTCCGAGGTCACACAGCAGGTCTGCAGCAGGACTGAGGCTTGAACAAAAACTTTGCTTGAAGGGCCTGTGAGGACAATGGCCCTCCTTGTTGACCCAGAGGGTGCCCCACCTTGGGGAGGAACAACCAGTGGGCTGTGGACTGTATTTCCAGCTCCAGGTTGGGTGAGGGTTGCAGGGTCAGTGCTGGCTGGAGAGGCTGAGAGTGGACAGGCCCGGACTGCTGGCAGTAAATTCCAAGGAGGGAAAGGAGTCTGTGCATTCCCAGCTGGCGCTGGAGGCTGACATGCACGCCACATAGGGACCCTGGAATCCAAGCTCTGCGTGGCCACGGCCAGGCCCGCCATGAGCTGGGCTTGGCACTCAACGTCATCAAAGCCAGCCCCAAACTTGCCTTGTGCCATGTAGCCCTGGAAACCTGTTGACTGACAGCTGATGGTGTTCATGCTGTTAATGTGAAGCCACAAACTCAGGGCTAGAGGAGCTGTCAACCCAGGTCCCTGCCTACAGAGCTCTTATCCACAGCTGTTTGGAACTGCCTCATATGAAATCCCAACCCCCGCTGTCCCCCTACCGCCTCTGTGAAATGACAATCCAACCATGTCTCTCCCTGTGTGCCCACAGCCCTGGGGATCAGCCTCATCACTCAGCCCCACCTGCTTGCCTACCATCAATGCCGTGGAGCGCTAACCTCATCCCAGGCACTGCAGCAAGGGCTTATGTGGATGACTTTATTGAATTCCTCACAACTCAGTGGGGTCAGTTCTATTATTATCCCTATTTTACAGATGGAGAAATGAGGCACAGAGAGATCAAGCCACTCATCTGAAGTTACAAAGAGAGGAGTGTGAAGAGTCTGGAAAACCCCAATGCCAAGGCTCGGAGTCCATACCCTTCACCACGTCCATGCCCTCTGCAGCCATCCACCAAAGGTGTGCTGAGTACCTTTAATGAAGAGCCAGCCAGAGGGGGCAGCTGCCACGGCCCCGACTAGACATCCTCTGTGTCCAGCTGGGTTGGCTGATGACCCAGACCTGGCTCCAGTTTGCCAGGCTGTGGGAGGTGGGCCAAATCACTCACCGGGGTGGGTAGGGCTGGGGGCATGTGTACTCAGCTGAACAGACCTCCAGCCCCGCTGGGTCCTCTTCAACGGCCGTAGCACCTGTGGGGCCTCTCCTAGGTAAGGGGCTGGGAGAGCCTGTCTTCCAAAACGCTGAAATGGGAAGCTGCCTCGGAGCAGAGCCTAGGTGCCACCCTCTGTGGCTGCAGGCTATACCCCTTCCCGAGGTGGGCCTGACCTCAGTCCGGGAGCTGGGTTAGGGACTGCAGCTCTGGGCCTCTGTTTTCCAGTCTAGCAGAGGGCACAGGGCCTCTCAAGGGCTTTCCCAATGGCCTGGCGGGGTGTGAAAGAGCTTACACGCTGTAAAGCGCTCTACAGTAACGAGAGGTCATTGTAGCTACTGGAGGGGGTCACAGGGCAGAGGTCAGGAGGGCAGGCCTGGGGTCAGAGAAGGCTCCACAGCATCTGGCCCACAGAAGTGAGTTTGCCAAACACAGAAGGGCAGGCAAGGGGCAATGAGGCAGACGATTCTGCAAATAAAACACAGAGCAGCCCCCAACCCCCTCTGTCCCTGTGGATTAGGCAAGGCACACATACACCAGGTTTCCAAAGTGTGCAGGAACGGGCTCAAGGGCAGAGCGTGCACACCGGGACCCCCTGGACACCGCTGCCTGCTGGAGGAGGGGCTGTCATCCCACCCTCACTGGAGCCACTGTTCCTAGATGCTTGAGATGAGCTGGATGCTGGTTCCACTGGGGTTTGTGCAGCTGGTGGAGAGGGCAACATCTCTCCCTTGGACAGATGAATCTCATAGGGTGATGCGGGAGCTGCCCAAGGTCACTGCGGCTGTCAGTGACTGGTGGAGCCTGCATGTGAAGTGCATTCTTCACTCATTCTAGGCAGTGCTGGCTTCACGGGCAGTTGCCCGGGGCCCCAGGCTCAGAAGGACCCACTCTTGGTTTAATGTTCTATGGCCACCATCGTGAAATCTTCAATAATTTTTGAGTGACCAGCTCCACAGTTTTGTTCTGAACCAGGCCCTAAAAATTATGTAGCCAGACTTGATTCTAGGAGATTCTTTTTGGTGGGCATGTTGGGAGAGGAAGCAGAGGGCCAATAAATGAACTTTTCTTCTTTAATTATAGGATAATTACAAAATAGTGATGGTTTCTGCCATTCGTCAACGTGAATCAGCCACAAACTTTCATTTCTCTGGGACTTTGCAAACCCGGACCTTCTGCTTGGGCTTCTCTTTTCTCCCTTATATCAACCTAGCAAATTTCTCCCTGCCTTCCAATGCTCAGCTCACTTGTCACCTCCCGGGGATTCTTCCCAGATCTCTTCCCTCACCAGAGAACATACCAGTCAGAACTCATGCCCCCGTGCCGTGGTCCCTTCTCCTTGGAACACATCCCTCCCTGTGTGTGCATGTGAGTGCATCCCTGTGTGTACGGGGAGGCACCATGTGTCGTGAGAACCTGTGTCTGTGTAAAGAGTCAACACAGAAGTCTGTGAACGTGCATCTATAAGTGTGTGTGTGCAGCAAGTCTGTTTGTGCACGTGTATGTCTATAGCATGCACGAGTGACGTCTGTGTGTATATGTGTGAGAGGGAGCGTGCCTCTGCAGGTTTCTGTACATATCTGTGCACACACAACCATTCACAGCTGTGTGTGCACGCACATCTGTAGCCCCTTAGCAAGCAAGGACAGGTTTACAAGCACATGTTGTCTGTGTAGAGTATGCATGTACACATGTGTTCATGGACACAGGTATCACTATGGGGTACACGAACCCTCTGGGACTTGTATGTGTATCTATACTTCCAGAAGAAAACCTCATGTTCACATGTAACTATAAATGATCTTCCAGGAAAATCTTAGTCCTCTCAGAGACGTTCTGGATCATAACCTAGGCTACCTCCTCCAAGAAGATTTCCTAAATTCCAGCCTCCCAATACTCACATGAAACGCCAGTGTTAATCCTCATCCCACAGCATGGCAGCCTTCCTAACCTCATATTTCCCACCAGCCAACTGAGGACACCATGATCTCCTGATGCCCACCCGTAAGAAAAGACCAGCAGAGAGGGCTCAAGGCCAGAGGCAGAATGATCCAGAGGTCAGGAACTGGCACACTGGAGCCACACAGACCCAGAAGTGAGCCCCACGAGGGCTCAGCCACGCGTGTGGCCTTGGGCACGCTCCTTTCAGACCACGAACCTCAGTTTTCTTGCCTGTACAATGGGGAGGATAACAGCACCCACCTCACGGGGCTGTGGTGAAGATGAAAAGAGTTAATACCTGCACAGTACTTAGCATAGTGCCTGGCATACAGTTAAGAGCTCAGAATGTTAGAGGATATTCTTCTTATTTTCACGAGCTAGATGAGAGAACTGAGGCTCTCAAAAGCGAAGGGACAGGGCTACCCAACACTACGCTGGCAGTTGGCAGCTGGATAAAGCCTGAAGGTCAAGTGCCAGGCTAGGGTACATCCCTCCCGCAACCCTCCACTCTCTGGCTCCCTCTGAGAGAAGGAGGCCAAGGAGAAGTGAAAACTAAGAAATAAACCCCGTCCCCTTCCTCACTGATGACAGCCCAGCTCCTGCTTCTCTAGGCCCTGAAACAGTACTAGCCGCTTGGGCTGAGTGAGTCCCACACATGCAGACACCCAGGGTCAGGGCCCAGCTCATTCTGCTTACCTGCCAAGGTCTCTGCTGACCACTGGGACTGGAGGCTGCTAAGGGCGTCAGGAAAAGGCAGTCACAGGGGAAGGAGGCTGTGGCCCCAGCAGTCCAACCTGGCTGAGCAGAGCTGATGCAGGTCCTGTGGAAGAGAGGAGAGGGTGCAGTGAGCTCCAAGCCTGACCCTGAGGGCCCCAATCGTCTTCACACGCCTCTAGGTCCTGCCTGCCAAGGCCCCTCTGGCCATCTCCTGGAGAGTTGAGCAGGCCTATAGAAGTGAAGCCGCCCTAGAAACAGGATGCTGTCCTCCTTCTCCACTCCAAGTAAAGGTCAGAGGTCCAGAACCGGCCCCAGCACCAGGGTCAGCTCCTCTGTACCCTGTACTGCAGCCGCAGCCATGCTGGGACACCCACCACTGCGTTGCAGTCAGCCTAGCCCCCCAGGAACCCCATCCTTTGGGTAAGCCGGGTACTCTGTCTGGAGCCCTTTTCCGTGTGTCTCTGTCTTTCAAAGCCCCACTCTGCTCAGAAGTTCCCACGGAGCCCTCACTGACCTGCTGCTCCTTTCTTGGTTCATCCCGCAGTGGCTTGGGTCCAGCTGACCATGTTCCCTGCAACCCCTGCCACAGCTTTCTATTGGTCAGGTTCGTCTGTGAGCAGAACTCCTGGTCATCAGGAATGAGGTCTAGATTATGTCTGTCCTCTGAGGCTCACAAGACCACAGAGACCGCTGGATGGATAAATGGAGGGATGGATGGATGGATGGATGAGTGGGGCAGTGAAGATAGTCAGTGAATAAGTTGAACAAAATGGGCCAATTGACATGTGCTCTAAAGTCCAGAAGTCTGCCGAGCTTCCCACGGGCATCCTCATACCCTTGCCCCTGTTAGATTCCAGAACCCAGAGTTTAGGTTGGTGAGAGCAAAGAGACTTGGGGAGCAAAGAGACTCCTTTCTCTGCCAATTCACATCCAAGGAAACTGAGGTCCCGATAAGGGAAGGTTTCCCACCGCAGGGTTCCCAAGGTCCCATTGCAAGAGAGCGCGAGGCCAGAAATTAAGTCCAAGCCTCCGTGTCTCGTCCACTGCCTGGAGGCAGCCACGGCAGTCCCTTCCACCTCCAGTATCCACATGTGTCAGTTCATGCAGGCGCCTAGCTTCCCTGATTGTTGAGGGATGAGGCTGGCTGTAGAAGGAGGATTCTGGGTAAAAGAGGGAGGGCAGTAGGAGGGCTGTGGGATAGGAAAAAGTGCAGTAATGAAGATCAAACTCAGAAAAGAGCCATCTGGTCTGATGGTCCTGCCTTCCCAGCCAGGAGGCCTGAGGCCAGGGGCAGGCCAGAGAGGGGATATTACAGAGAACCCTGGGGTCAGAGACACCTCTCCAGCCCATATTCAGCTGGGGGGCCTCTCTAAAACTCCTAGTTTTAGCCACTTCACTCTCCTCCACAGAGGTCTTTTGGGCCTCCCAAACACGGGTTGGTGGGGCATGTAATGGACATCACCTTGAACAGTTTGCACGCATCCCCTAGCCTGTGGTCTATCATCAACCCAGCATTTTCAGCTCCACAGAAAGCTGTCCATGTGGCCGCCCACTGATGCATACTAGAATGTTCACAGCAGTGCTAGTCAAAACGGCCCAAGGATGAAAACTTCCCAAATGGTCATCAACTGTAGAATAGATAAATCAGTGTCTCCACACAATGAAATACAACACAGCAACGAGAACAAATAATCTACAACCATATCCAACAATATAGGTGAGCATTATGAACATGGTGCTGACCGAAAGGGCCAGATGCAATGGATAATATACTTGTGTACTCAGTCACTTCAGTCTTGTCTGACTCTTTGCAACCCTGTGGACTATACAGTCCTCCAGGCTCCTCTGTCCATGGGATTTTTCTGGCAAGAACACTGGAGTGGGTTGCCATGCCCTCCTCCAGGAGATCTTCCCGACCCAGGGATCGAACCTATGTCTACCATGTCTCCTGATTTCTTCACCACTATGCTAACAGGCAAGCACCGAGAATATACTTAAGGAGTCCATTTATTTAAAGATCACCTGATGCGAAGAGCCGACTCATTGGAAAAGACGCTGATGCTGGGAAAAATTGAAGACCATAGGAGAAGGGGACAACAGAGGATGAGATAGTTAGATAACATCACCGATGCAATGGGCAAGAATCTGAGCAAACTCCGGGCGATAGTGTAGGACAGAGGAGCCTGGCATGCTGCAGTCCATGGGGTAGCAGAGTCAGACATGACTTAGTGACTGAATAACAACAACAAGAACAGGCAAAACTCTTCTAGCTTGTTATAGACTAAATACGTATGGCCACAGATTCTCTGCAGCTGCTCCTATCAAAAGGTGAAGTCTAAGGACTTCCCTGGTGGCCTGGTGGCTAAGATTCTGTAACCCCAGCGCAGGGAGCCTGGGTTCAATCCTGGGTCAGGAAACTAGACCCCACATGCTGCAACCAAGAGATCCCGTGTACCACAATGAAAATCGAAGATCCCATGTCCAGCAACTAAGACCTCGTGCAGCCAAATAAATAAATAAAAATAAATATTTTTTAAAAGAAGGGGAGCCTATCCTCTATCCCTGAATCCAGGCTGACCATGAGACTTGTTTTGACTCATACGACTTGGTGAAAGTAGTATTTTGTGACTTACAGAGACTAGGTCTCAAGAAATCCTATTTCTGGTTTGGGCCCTCTTGGAATGTGGCCTGGGCAGGGAAGGAAGCCCGTCTACCTTACTGGAGGATGGAGGAGAAGTGAGGCTGCCCAGCCAACAGCCAGCACAACCTGCCAGATGTGACTGAGGCCATCTTTGACCATCCTGTCCAGCCGGCCTTTCGGGTGACTGGAGTCACATAAGCCCAAGAGAAACTGGCAGAGGGACTGCTCAGGCAAACCACAGAATTATGAGACATCATAAACAGCAGCTGTTTAAGCCACTAAGTTTCGGGGTGGTTTTGGGGGCAGAAATAGATAACTGATAGTATGCTATTGATATTGTAAGGATAATGCAGTCATTATCCTTGAGGGGGAGCAGTGACTGGAAGGGAGCAGTGACTGCGGGGAGGGCTTCTAGGGGATCTGGAATGTTCTGTTTCTTGATCTATATGGTGGTCACATGAGGGTATTCATTTCGTGAGAATTTGTTGAGCTATGCTTAGCATATACACACTTTTTCAGCATGGATGTAATACTTCAGCTGAAGCTAAAAACAAACAAATCTTCCATGGCTTTCTGCCCAGGAAGCCAAGATCCAGCCCCGCCCTGGCCTGCTGGCCTCACCTCACTCTCCTCTGCACATTCACAGTGCCACCTTACACCTCTGTGCTGGGGAGGCCCCTCCCTTCCTGCCCAGCTTCAAGCTTGAGGGCAGGAAGCACCTCCTCCTGGAAGCCTTTCCCGACTGCCCGTGGCCTTGCCCAAGTATTCATATTCACACAACTATCTCTCTGGAGCTGGAATTTCCTGAGCACAGATTTAAGTCTGTCCCTTCAGTCCCCCCAGCTCTTGGAATTCTCCAAGTGGGGGCCCTGTCAGGGCTAGGAGGCACCCCTTTTCCTATTTATTCCCCTAGGGTCACAACCTCCGCAGTGGAGCTGTGATGATCAACCAGGCTTTGGGGATGAAGGGGAACAGGGAGAACTGCTGATCACAAGAAGGGCCATGTCACCACCTCTTGGGAACCTGGTTTCTCCCAGGTAGGCCAAGGGTGAGGCTGAATTTGGGGGTACAAAGAGGGGGAGGACGTAAGGAACCACCCATTCTGTAGCCAGATGGTGACACCTGTGCGAGGGTATGACTCCTTCGCTCTTAATTATCTAGTGAAATAAAGTACACAGCACTCAGCACTGCATCTCTGCCCAAACAATGGAAGAGCTGTAATGTCAGACACGTGGGCATCAGCTCTGCTAAAATCCTTCCATACACTGACTCTGTGACTGTGACTCGGGAGCACCAGGGCCTCAGTCTTAGACGCCCTTCTCTGGGCCTCCTATTCCATCTCTGCAGTTCCAGCGTTGTCCTCAATGGATGTGTGGCCCTGGGGTAGCCCCCTCCGGCCTTAGCCCCCTCCGCTCTTATCCCAGAGGTCGGCTTAGTCAACAGTCTCCGATGAGTCACATTTTTCTTTCCTGTGGGAGGGCTGGCCCGTGAAAGGCCGGGGAATCTTTCTGCCTCCTCAGAGTCCCTACTGTGCCAGCGATGGGGCCTGCCACAAGCAGGCTGGTGCGGCCACGGCAGGCCATCGATAGCAAGCCACAGCACCTTGCCACCCACCTGCCCCTGGGAAGGAGGTGCTCAGGCCTGGAGGGGAGAGTCCATCTCCACCCTCATGCTTTCTCTGGTACCCAGATTCTTTCACTAAGAAAGGAAGCTCCTTGCCCAACAAAGAGGCACAGAGAAGCCAGAGCATTCAGGATGGGAGATGGCGAGACACAGGCTTCCAGGAGACCCGGCTATCTGCTGGGCAGCTTCAGTCTGTCCTGTGGCAGAGGTAACTTGGCGTGAGGCGCCTGTGAGGGCAGCTGGCTGGGTCCAGACTAATGACAGAGGAGCTCCGGACCGGGGCACATCTTCCCCATGTGGGTGTGCCATCTCAGAGTGGTGAGGGCCCTGTCCACAGAGGCGTGCAAGCGGGCGCGGTGGCCGAGTGGTGCTGTAGATGTACAGGAAGCGTCGGAACTGGAGCTGAGCTCTGTGTTTCCCAAACTCCTCTGACGATAAGAATCACCGGGGCCGCTCGTTAAACCCACAGCCTCCCAGGCCTCTCCCCTGAGAATGGAAGTCTGTGGGTCTGGAATGCAGCCCAGAAATTTAAATTTTTAACAAGTCCTCCCAGGTGATCCTGCGCATCTGGAAAGTTTGAGGGGAACACCGGCAGATGACCTTCCGGTCCCTTTGGGCCTTGAGACGAGTGATTCTGAGCCCCGCACTCCACCACTCCCCTACCCTATCTGCAAGATGCGGCTGCCAGGAGACTAACTGCACCATTAAAATAAAAATGATTTAACAGCTTTAGGAGGGGCAGAGATGTCAGGGGGAGGGCGGTTCTAGCCCATGGTGGTACCGGCAGCCGCTCCCTCCTAGTGCCCCCTCGGCCCCCCAGAGTTATCCAGAAAAGCTCAGCATTGGGGAGGGGGTGAGTTGACAGCTGTTCAGCTGCTGCTCAGCGAGACCCGGAAAAGCAATTATCTTGCTTTTAGCAGAAAGGCACTGGCTTTTACCCGCCCCCTCCCTCCCACCTTCAAATACACACATACACACACACACACAGACACACACACACACACAGACACACACACACACACACCCAGGCCGAGATGCTGCTGGCTGGCTCTGAACCCACCTCCCCCTAGCCCTCACCAGCCCCCAGATTCCTCCGACTCTCAAACCTCCATCCTCAGAGCACATTTCCAACACTTAAATCATTTAGCCCGCTAAACCGGAGACGGCGAAATGGGTGCTATTTCTTAAAAACATACAGAGAGCGTATTAAATTATTGATAGCCATTAAACAGGGGGAAAAATTAAACAGCTCTCAGCTCTTATCAATCATTCATGCAGTTTCCACTGGGGTGTTTTCTGGAGAGTGATCACACGGGCAGCCCAGGGAGCCGACTCCTGCTGGCAAGGAAGGAGCGTGGAAGCGAGGAGGGGGCCGCCGCAGCCCCCAGCTACTACCCAGGCAGGCAGAGGCTGCGAAGGGGGTCTGGTGGTGGGTGGGGGGCAGTCAGTCTCCCAATTGACCGCCCTCCACTATTTTCACTACGTTATTAACAAAGGGACACTCTGATACCGCTTTCAGGAACCCCCTTCATTAAATCCAGCCTGCTCTTATTGAGCATCTAGTATACACCCGGCATGCAAAGTGCACAGACAAATCAGCCTCCAAGCACTCACGCAGGCAAAGGTGGGAGGGAGCCCTTTGAAGGAAATCGTGGTTACACTACGCTGTGATAGGAGCTGCCGTGGAGGTCAACTCCGAGGGTGGCTCCAAGGAAAAGGGAACCACTTTGGCTGCAGTGGGGCTGTTAAGGAAGGCTTTGCCACCGAAGTCATTCCTGTGTAAATTCTCACCCAGAGCACAAGCCTGCGGAGGGCATCCCAGGAAAGCTGTACAGCCCCGGCAGAGGTCCGCAGCCTCACTGAGCCTAAGTCGAGCATTCCACCCTGTCAACAGCCCTGCAGGTATTGGCTGTGCGGGCTTAGGGGCTTGGCCACAGTGTGTGGAGCAGGGAGCCGGCCGTCACCTCAGCCTCCCTTCCAGGCCCTGGTCAAATCCAGGCCAGGCCAGGGGAGTGCTGCATGAGGCCAGGCCCCCACTGAGCGCTGACGGGCAGGAGGCTGGGGCTCACCCCAGCTGCCCGGGGCAGCGGCACCTCCACCCCCACACAGCAGATCCATTTCCTGGCTCTGACTCAGGACACCTAAGCCAGCGCGTGACGCAGACCACGGAGGCTGCAGGGCTGGGGCACCGCCGCTCTCCCGGCCACAGACAGGCCCGGCAGAGCCGTCCTCGGGCTCCCTCCTGTCGCCGATCCGTGCCAAGGACCAGGGCACCAGGGCTGCGGGAGCCAGCAGACACCCGATACCTCCCCACCTCTCCGCTCGGGGCCCGTCCACAGCCAGGGCCATCTGAGGCTCTGAGGCCAGGCCAGGCTGCTGGCTGCTGCGGGGAACAAAGAGGCCAGGCCCACGCCCGCCAGGACCCTGCTGTCCCAGCCCCCAGGAGAGCAGGGCATTCTTGAACGGCTTTCAGGAGCTCTCCTTGCTCAGGAGCCCGAGCCGGGAGCTGGGAGGAGGCCCTGCCAAGTGTTGATGGCACCCTCTCCAGAGAAAGCTGCTGTCACGGGGAAACATTCTGGGGAGAGTGGCTGTTTACCACCAACTCCTGGGACTGTTAGGAAATAATCAGAAGAAACTAAATGTGCAAAGTTGCAAAGACATGTAACGGAAGCCCCCTCCCCAAGCCTGGGACTTTTCAACCTGGAGGACCAGGCTGCTCTATATTTGGCCCGGTTTGGGGAAATATTCTTAAATTTGCAGCAGGGGTGGAGGAGGATGCGGGGGGTGGCATGCGTACAGCCAGCTAAGGACTGGGAGACCAGAGCCCTGAGCACTGTCATCGGCCTTGGCCTCTCTGGGCCTCAGTCTGTGCGTGTGCAGAGTAAGAGATACCCATTCGACCTTCGGGAAGACCATGTGGTCTAAGGGGACAGGGTTAACCTCCAGGCTGTCTCTCCAGTCTGCCAGGAACATGCAGTTCCTTAAGACGATCTGAACAGGCCACCACGCTCACCTGAAGACTCGGGAAAACGGGGCTCAGCGAGTCTGAAAACGTCAGCAGCCATCGCCTGGCCCTGCACAGATCTGTACATCTGCCAGCAGCACGCGGCTCTGCCAGGTCCCTGCCGCCCCACCTGGAGCACTGCACGTGATCTGTTCCCTCTTATCCACCACCACACCTGTGTAGGGCTTGGGCCTGAGTGGGCACAGAGCAGGCTGTCAAGGGAGGTTTGCCGACCGGCAGAATCAAGACATATACGGGCAAGTGAACCCCCCAAATTCCAATCAAACACACCTATCCCTATTCAGGCAGCAGCCCCGACTCCCCACTGCCAGCACCTCCCACTGCCAAACGTCCAAGTCTGCTAAGTCCTTCACCTGGGAGTTGTGTCTGAACTTCCAGGTGTTTCTTACTGCCTCTTTGCTCCAGCCAGAGAACGACTCAGTACCCCCTATCCATCCATGCCCTGGGGACTTTGCACATGTTACTGCTCGCTCTCCTGCAGCCAAGTCCTACTCCAGGTCAAGCTCCACGTCTCCCTTTGTAACTGTGGCCACACTTTTCGCATTACACCAGACTGGTTTCTATTTGCATCAGCTCTGCCCTCAATGTGGAGCACCATGAATGCAAACAGGGCTCCTTCCGTCAGCACCTTGCCCAGGGGGTCAGAGAGGGGCCTCTAACTTCACTACAGTTCCACAAGCACCCCAGCCCCCAGCGTGTAGGACAGAATCAGTTCCTCCTAAGGGCTAACCAGCATCACTATAGCCGTGATTGTAAAAGCCATTCCCTGGATAGTGGAGGAGATGTCCTCCGCCAAGTGTAAATGAGACTGTACTCTTGGAGCTCCCAGAGCCAAGGGAAGGGGCAGGCTTGGGAATTTCCAGGCAAAGGCCAGCAGAAATTGGCCACAAATGAATCATTAACTCTCGAGTCGAGAGCTTCGAGTGGCCGGTGCCAAGGTCTCGAGCTCTGGCCTGTGTGGGCCACTTGGCCTCTCTTGGCTCAGGCCTGAGGGTGGCCCCCCCTCGCTGGCCATCTGCTTCACCCCATGGCCACTGGTCACTGACAGGCGAGGCCATCTGGACCAGAGCGGCCCAGATGTCTTATGGGAGAGGGCACGCCTTTCCCCAGGAATGACTGCAAAGCTTTGCCACACACTTCTGTCCTCCTGGAGCGCTGTCCCTTCACTGAGCTAAGTCCCCTTGTCCTTCAAGATCTGGCTCCAGTCTGGCCTGCCTCCTGTCCGCCCTGCCTATCTGGGCCCACCCTGGCCCGCCACCTCTGCATGCCTGTTGCCTTGGCTGTGCCTGCCCGCCCTGGCCTGGGTGCAGGGGCTCATTCGTTCAGTGTGATGGGGACCTGGCCCCTCTCCTGGACCCCATCAGCTGGTACGAGGCGGAGCACAGGTCAGGGAGCCCACGCGTGATGGGGTTGCCCACGAGCTCAGTCTGCAGCCAGCAGGGTGAGCACCTGGCTGGCAGTGGGGTCTTCGGTCCTCACCCGGCTCAGGGACAACATCAAGTCCTGCTGCAGGCCTCTTTTCAGGGCTTCTGGCCAGTGAGGGTGCAGTTCAGGCAGGTCTAGACATGTCTGCAGGACTCCCACTGGAGAGCCAGGGAGTTGTGGGGGGCCTGGCACCCTGATTCCCAGGAGGCAGCAGAGGTCAGCACTGACCACCTTAGGGCACCATCCTGCAGGCCAGGGTGCAGTTTCATCACAGCCCCTCCAAACTGCCCTAAAGAGGCACCCAAACTCCTCTTGGGTAGGGACTGATGGAGACAAAGTCTCGAAACACAGATTCTATTGTAATATGATGCCAATACATCATTCACCTGTGTTTCTGAACGTAGTGTCCACCTGCGTGGCAATAAAGCTGGCAAAAATAAGAACAAATACTGCTGACTCAAGCACTTACTTTGTGTTAAGCTCTGTGCTGAGCTTGACACACATTTCTCATGAGTCCTTCCATCCCACCGCAAGGTACCTACTATTAATATTAATATGACTGCTTGAAAGAGGAGCAATCCACGGTTCCTAGAGATGTGGATGAAGATGGGGTAACGTGCCCACGTCCCAAGGCTGGAGTGTGGCAGCTGGGGATTCAGAGGGAGCATCTGACCTGGATCCCCACACAGCACCTAACCCCAAGGACTCTGAGCCTCTTGTCTTGGGCTCAGAGATGGAAGACGCCCTGTGGTCACCACCCCACTCTCTTCACAAAGTCCTTTTCTCATCTGATCCTGAAAGTAGCCCTATGAGATGGCAGTGAGGGTTATTATTACCATTACGTGTGTGTGTGTGATAGTCGCTCAGTCATGTCCAACTCTGTGTGAACCCATGGACTATAGCCTGCCAGGCTCCTCTGTCCTTGGGAGTGAGTAGCCATTTCCTTCTCCAGGGGATCTTCCCAACCCAGGGACTGAGCCCAGGCTTCTTGCACTGCAGGCAGATTCTTTTCCATCTGAGCCATCAGAGATGAGGAAACTGAGGCTTCATGGGGCAAGGCCTTGACTTTTTATCAGCTTTTACACCCCTTTAATTCCTCACAACCACCCCACTAGGTGGCTGTTGTTAAAGCCATTTTGCAGATGGGAAAATGCTGAGAATGAGAGAGGCAGAGGGAGCGTGTCCCACACACTGGAGACGGAGCCTGGGCCTGTGCCCTGATCTGCTTGACCCGTGATATGGGGCTGTCCCCAAGGCTTGGGCCAGACTAAGTGTAGGCTTGTGAGCATGGTGGAGAGAGGTGACTGAGGAGCAGGACGTGGGGGCCTGGGGATGCGGGCTGTGTCCCTCCGTCCCAGGCTCACACTGCGGGGATGGCAGAAGGACAAGCTGCTTTGAGGAAGATCCCACCTCCATTTCCCCGCAGGACTCCTGGGTGGAGGCACTCTGGACTTGTTTACCATGGTGGAGTCCTACTGATGAGTCTAGTGATCAGGCTGAGACAGCTCCACCAGCCACACTGGTCACCGTCTGCAGGTGTTAAGGGTGCATGGCATCCATCCGAGGAAAACAGGATAAGGTGGTAGCTGCAAGTCCATAGGCATGCCCTATCACACCCTGACACAAGCCACACATGCGCACGTACACTCCCCTTATTAGTGTCTGCAGGCACCGGGCACACGTGTTCATCAGTGCACACACTCATGCCCAGGATAGCACACAGCTGCCCTTGGGCATCTGGGGNGGAGCTGCCCACCCCCACCCAAACCAGTCAGCCGGAAGGGCTTTGTCCATGAGGCACTGAGATGAAACCCCAGGCCAGGCCCCAAAGGAGCACCCGCCCACACAGCCTGGCTGGAGGCTGGCAGAGAGATCCTGGGGAGGAGCGCTGTGCCAGCCTGGGGCCTGGGGCCTGTCTCTTATACACATCCCCTGCAGCTCTGGGGCCCAGGAGAGCGGGTGCAAGGAGCAGGTGGGCGGGTGGCCATCTGCAGAACCACGCAGGAAGCCGTGGCAGCCGCTGCGCTCACGGGGCTGGGCCTGTCCGGAGCAGGCCCATAAATCAGGAAGCAGCCTGCCGCCAGCGCTAAATCACTACCTCTAGGACATGGTGCTTAGAACAGAGAAGCAGCTGGCATCGGGCCCAGGCCCACCGCTGGGGTGGGGGCTGGAGGGGACATGGTATGTGGCGCCCCCTCCGCCCTGTGCCGCCACCCCCTCCTGCCCTGTGTTTGCCTGTCTTGTCCCAAGGGCAGGGGCTCATTGCTCCCACAGTCAGACCTCCTCTCCCACTCGATCCCTGCCTCCCCTGGCCTTTCCTCCCTTTCTACCTTTCTTCCTCGGCTCCTGGCCCCAGACTCCTGAGTTCAACCCCTGGGTTGAGAGCTTCCCTCCCACTCTGAGCACTGAAGGCTTCTCCCAGTGTGTCTAATGCCTTAGGACCTCGGAGGGCTGGGGTTGGGGGCTGTGGAGAGTCCACTTCTGGGCAGGAACACCAGGGTGCTGCACCAGACCTGGGCTGTGAGCCCAGGGGCCCTCCCAGCTGTACTCCCCAGAGTTACCTCCTCCTTCCTGGCCTCGCGCGCTCCACTTTCCAATCTGTAAAGTGAGGACTGACTGGGGAGAGACCTCCTGGGGCTGCCTGCCCTGAGGATCTGAAGCCCAGGGAAAAGAGCCTCTGTGGATGCTGATTAATTATGACTATTAATAATACAACCATCTGTATCTAGTGGTGGAGTGAGGATGATTAAAACTGGGCTCCATGCCCCAGCAGCAGACTACATGGGTTTCCAGGTGGGCTAGGGTGTCACCCTTAGGCCTGCAAGCAGATCCTTGGTGGCTATATGTCGGGCAGGGGCTGTTTATACTGCACTGCACAGACGGATACAAAGAGGAGAGACATACAGGCAGGCAGACAGACAGACGGTGGGGAGCTGGCTCCCCGGCTGATGAACAGTAGCCAATTACCTTGCGCCGAGGCTCTGGGCAGGACTCTCTCTGCCTACCACTAGGACAGACCACTGGGTCTTTCCATCTCTCCTCAACCTTCACCTTAGCCTGCAGCAGAGCCAAGAGGACTCGACGATTCCTCAGTGCCCGGCGCAGCGGGAGAGCCCGCGCACTGCCCAGAGGGGTGAGCATGGTCAGCTCACCCTCGAGAAGCTCGCCCTGAGCCAGGCACTGCTAACCCATTAATCGTCACAACAGCCCCATGTGACATTTACGCCCATTTCCTAGATGGCAAAACTGAGGCACAAACAAAATGAGTGTGAGTCACTCAGTTGTGTCCGACTCTGTGACCCACGAATTGGAGCCCACCAGGCTACTTTGTCCGTGGAATTCTCCAGGCAAGGATACTGAAGTGAGTTGCCATTTCCTTCTCCAGGGTATCTTCCTGACTCAGGGATCAAACCCGGGTCTCCCACATTGCAGGCAGATTCCTTACCATCTGAGGCACAATGGAAGCCAAAGATAGGAATTTGCCAAAGGAAGCAGTTGAAATGCAAAGCAGACCATTGGCTTCAGAGGTCTTATCTACTAGGCTACAAAGATTCCAAATGAATGAATGAATGGATAAAATTTAAACAGCAGGATACAGAAAGATTTTTGAACGATCTCTGTGAGTGGAAGGCAAAATGGCCAGAAAATAACGTGTCATGGGTTCAGGCTAGGTCTCTCAATTACAGGCTATGTGATTGCAAGCAAGTCACTTGCTAACTCTGGGCCTCAATTTCCTCACCTGTAAAGTGGTGGTAAATGGGACTGCTTCATCTACTGGCCAGTTATGAAGACAATGGTAGAGTGAGAATTCTGAGGCTCACGACAGGACACGGCTGTAATGTTTGAATACACAGCAGCCAGGATTCCAAACCAGAAATCTGTATACATGTTCTGTTAGGAACCCCAAGAACAATGGACAAGGGATCCAAAACCTTGGCAGCACAAGGATCTCTGGGCCTGGTCAAGGCACTTCCTGGGCACCTACGCTGTGTGCGGCCCTGGGCGGGCCGGGATGGGGTGGGGGTGTGGGAGGCACACAGGCCTCATGAGCAGGGTCAGGGAAAGACACTCCAGGACCTGGGCCTTGGTGGGGAGATGCCCCCTGCAGAACGGGCATGGGTCAGCTAAGAAGTACCTGCTTGGTTCCAGCAGGGTCCTGTGGCTCCACTCCTGGCTGATGATCCTGACTGGTGCTGGTGGTGCCCTGTGGGCAGAATCCAGTTGCAGGATTGGAGTCGGAGCTCCCGAGTGACAGAAAAGCAGGCGCAGCAAAGACTCATTCTCACACCCGGGGCGGCCTTTCCAACGAAGCCCCACACACCCCTTCAGAGCTCAAATGTGATCCCAGAGTGGCTTTTCCAGACAGCCCTCCAGCCTGTGTGCTGAATACACGGCAGCCAGGATTCCAAACCAGAAACCTGTATACATGTTCTGTTAGGAACCCCAGGAACAATGGACAAGGGATCCGAAACCTTGGCAGCACACGGATCTCCGGGCCTGGTCAAGGCACTTCCTGGGCACCTACGCTGTGTGCGGCCCTGGGCGGGCCGAGATGGCGTGGGGGTGTGGGAGGCACCCAGACACACATCACAGCGTGTCCTGTCAGGAGCCCCAGAGCTCTCACTCTACCATTGCCTTCAGAGCTGGCCAATAGATGAGGCAGCCCCAATTACCACCACTTTACAGGTGAGGAAACTGAGGCCCAGAGTTAGCAAGTGACTTGCTTGCGGTCACACAGCCTGTAATTCAGAGACCTAGTCTGAACCCATGACACGTATTTTCTGGCCATTTTGCCTTCCACTCACAGAGATAGTTTAAAGCAGATGAACTATCAGATGAACGGTCANGTTAGCAAGTGGCTTGCTTGCGGTCACACAGCCTGTAATTCAGAGACCTAGTCTGAACCCATGACACGTATTTTCTGGCCATTTTGCCTTCCACTCACAGAGATAGTTTAAAGCAGATGAACTATCAGATGAACGGTCACACAACAAGACCTAGAGGAACTGGCATCTCTGTGAGGGAGGTGCCACGATGCCTGCTGGGGCCTGTCCACACCTGGTGGAGGTGAGGCCTGGATCCCAGGAGAGGAGGACTGCGTTGTGCAGTTAGTGGTCACCTCCAAACACTGCGCCGTCGCAAGAGATCTCATCCCAAGTTCTCCCAGCACCCCGCCACTCCTCTACACGGAGACATAAAGGGAACAGAGATAAAAAGTTCCCACAGGTGAACAGGAAAGAAAAGGGACACCCTGGGTGCAGACCCGCCCCCCTGCCCCAGCACGCTTCCTAACGTCTCTCCGGCTTCTGTCATTTCCTTCTGCCGTCTAGCCTGCCATTCGCTTAATATTTGTCTTGAAATCCACTCCCAGGTTTTGCAAAAATACATTTCTTAAAAAAAAAAAAACCTTTATAAGATTACTGTAAGTATGAAATTAGTCTCACTCACCACAAACAGAAGTTAAACAGAAAAACAAATGCAGAGAGAGGAAACACTGGCATTACTTTGCTGCCTGCCTGCTAGAGGCTGCAAGCCTCACCAGCCCTCTCTGTGGGGGAGAGAGAGAGAGAGAGCAGCAAGGGCCTGGGACTTGGAGGCTGCCCTCCACACAGCCAGGGGGCTGGACAGGGCCGGCGGCTGAGGGGTTTTCTCAAGCTGAGATGAAGGCGCAGCTGAATCCTGACGATCACCCGTGGGTACGCCTGAGGAGCAGCAGCACCAGCTCTCAGAGGCGGTGGGCAATATGTCTCTGTGACACAGATAAGGCCACAAGAGGCTCCGACAGGTGAGCCCACCAGCCTGAGGCCACACGGCGGTGAGTGGCCGAGCCGGGCCTCCCGACTGAGCACAAGGGTCCTCCCCGTCTGCCGCCGCCGCGGCCTCAGTGCACGTGGAGCCGCTTAGGCGGCGCGGAGTCGGCCTGGCCCGCAGCTGGCTCGGGAACGGTCTTTACACCTGAGGTTAACAACAGTGATTTAAGAGGTGATTTGTCTTAATTTTCGGGGAATCAGTTTTTCGGGGAGGAGATAACGAACACATCGGGCTCGGGAAGCTAGTCTTTTTAGAAAATATTTATAGCATTTCAAGACAGTTTGGTGGCAAATGGATACAGCATCTGCTATTTTCCTCACTTTCTACCACAGCTCTAAAACCCGGAGCAGTTACAACACACACACAGACACACACACAACACAACAACAGCAACCACATCAATGCGGATAGGAAATCAAACCCCATCTCTTCTTTGAGAAATAAACACCAAACTGGAGTGATTTCAGAACTTCTCCCCATCTTGGGTTAAAGCCCCAGCGTGCCTCTACTGGTGCTGAGAAAGCCACGGCCAGTGGGCTGGTCCCTGGGGCCACGGCGAGCTTCCCTGCCTCCACAGTGAGGTCCGGCAGGACTCCCAGGCCCAGGATTGTGGCTCTCACCGGAAGCCCCAACAGCAAAGGTGCCCGCCCCTGAAATGTGGATTCTGGCTGCAAACTGGAGAGGGCCAGGGAGAGGGCCGTCACCAGAAACTGAAGATCTTCCACGAGCAAGGGCTGAGCCGAGGCCTCCTCATGGCATCGCAACACTTACTCATCCCTCTGAGGTCAGCGATGTTTATCGCTCCCATTTGGCAGATGGCAAAACCAAGGCTTTAAGAAGTCTAAAGAGCTTCCTGCAGGCACAACCGCTGGTATGGTAAGCTGGGCCCTTCGACCCTCCACAGGCACCGGGGGTTCCGGCTTCCGGTGGCCTCTATGCCACATTCGTCTACTCCCCAGGTCCCTGTAAAGTGTTTCCACAGTGCAGCCGCCAGACCTTCGCTCACACCACGACCCTCAACACCAAACCTCTGCAATCAAAGCTGGAGGCATTGTTGCTATAGGAGCCTGAGGGCCTCCTGTTCCATCCTGGTGTCTCAGATGGGAATTCCGAGGCCCAGAGAGGGGAGGGAAGGGGGCAGGTTTGGGGTCACACAGCTGACCGATGACAAAAGGAAGGGGAACCGAGTTTGCGGTGAGAAATCCTAAGCTTGTTGCTACTTCCACTGTCCTGGACGTCCTGATCCAGATACATGGGGGGCCACTGCTACTTCACAATAAGAAGTCAATCCAGGTGGGCACGTGGCGTGGCAGTGACTCCCAGGGCTCAGCCAAGGCAAAGGCAGGCCAGCGTGCCCCAGAAGGGCACCTTCTGGCCCGTCCAGCTGAGGCTTTGGGGCTGAGCCTCCAGGCCTCTCTGAACCGAGTGCAGGAGCTGCCCACCCCCACCCAAACCAGTCAGCCGGAAGGGCTTTGTCCATGAGGCACTGAGATGAAACCCCAGGCCAGGCCCCAAAGGAGCACCCGCCCACACAGCCTGGCTGGAGGCTGGCAGAGAGATCCTGGGGAGGAGCGCTGTGCCAGCCTGGGGCCTGGGGCGACCCCTTGCCCGAGCGACCCTCTCCACGGGAGCCTGAACAGGCGTCCCCAGCACACTGTCTAAAGAGCTTTCCCTCCCCCAGGGCCTCCTCTCCCTCCACCCTCTGGGCACCAGCCCCTTCTGACCAACGGCCCTCGCCTCCACGCAGTCCAGCTATCAGATCCCAAAGTCAAGGAGCCAGCCTTGATTCTGAGGCTCCCTCTCAGGACCCTCTGCCGCCTCCATGGTTGGCCTTTCCTGAGCTCTCATCTGCCCACTGCTCGCCAGCTCCTTTGCCTGGGCGAGGGCAACAGCCCCTCGCTGACTTCCCATTCTCACTTCCTTCCTGCTTTTCCCTATAGCTGTAAAGCAAACCTTTTCCTGTTTTTAGTCCTCTCCAAGGCTTTCCCATGGACCACATACCCTGTTCATCCGGGCCCTGCCCATTTTACCAAGTACACTGCTTGCCCTCCAGCCACTGTTACCTGCCCTGGGGCCTTTGCACCTGCTTTCCCCTCTAACCACCTTCTCTCTCCCCTGTGACTGGCTCTGCTTCATTTGTTTCTCAGGGGTTCCTTTCTAATTGCTCTTGTTTAAATACGTGCCCCCTTCCCTCACCCCATGTGTGCGTGCATGCTAAATCACTTCAGTCATGTCCGACTCTTTGTGACCCCATGGCCTGCCAGGCTCCTCTGCCCGTGGGATTCTCCAGGCAAGAATATTGGATTGGGTTGCCATGCCCTCCCCCAGGGGATCTTCCTGACCCAGGGATTGAACCCCTGTCCTGCACTGGTAGGCAGGCTCTTTACCACCAGCACCACCGGGGAAGCCCACCCCCCTCACCTCAATCACTGCTTAACACATCACTCTGTATTACTCCTATATTGCACATTATAAGCAGATTATTGTTTATGCAAGTGCTTGTTTATTATCTGTCTCTGGCCCCGACCCTGATGATGTTAGCTCCAGGAGGGTCAGTACCATATCAGCTTGGCTCCTTGTTTTATATCCAGTGGCCAGAAGAATCGCTGGCACAAAATCAATGCTGAGTGTTTGCTGAATGAATGAATGACCAGCCACGACCTTGTTAAGCTCATGCTCACCTCCCAGCAGCCAGGCAGGGAACGATCCCACTTCACGGATAAGGGCGTGGATGAGATGTTGAGCGTTGTCACACCCATCAGAGCACACCATGGTGGACGTGGCAGCACATTCTTTTGGGACCAGGCCTCCTGACGCCCAGACTGGGGAAGGGACAAGGATTAGGGACTAAGAACCCATGGAAAAAAGCATGAAATTGTGTGGCTCCAGTATCTCTCTTGTAACGTGAAATGTCGCCTCTCTGCAAACCACATCCTGCCCCCTTGTGAACTGGTCTTGGCCTCAGCTCCTGGCTGTGGGCAGCCTCCGTGAGACTCCCCCACTTGGCTCAGTCTCTCGGTGGACCCTAGAATTCACTGGCCCAGCCCTGAGGCTGGTGGGAAGGAGGACAGAGGGGCAAAGAAGGCCCCTTCTGCTGGGTGGGGCAGGAGGAGGGGGCTGAGCCAAAGGCAGGTCACGCTGCTGCACCCACAGCCCTCCCAAGGCTAAAAATAACCCTGTTTACACGCTTCCAGAGCTGGGATTTCTGCCTCCCTGTCAGGAGGGGTTCAGGACTCTACTAGGTCCATGCTTCCCATTGTATGTCTTACACTCGGGCTGAGGAACGCTGGCCCAGCACACACAAGGATCGGAGCTTTTCTGGGTTTATTTCCCTGCGTTGTTTTAGGTTGGGGCAAATAAAGAAGCCGCATAAGCTGATTCCATCAGGAGCGTGCTTACTGTTGGCAGACAATCCCTCTTCCCGGGCCTTGGAGACACAGCTAACGCAGGAGCTAAAGAGAAGGTGGCCAGATCCTGAGCGGTGTGGGGGTGCAGTCAGATCCTCCCAAAGCTTTGGGGCCATGGTGTCAAAGGGAGACTGGTGTCAAGTTAGACTGGTGGTCTAACTTGCTGTGTGACCTGGAGCGGGTCACCTCCCCTCTCTGGTCGTCCGTGACCTCTGTATGTTGTGGCAACTGGCAGTCAGTAATTGACACCCTCCTGGTTCCTCACGTCATGTCCTCAGAGTGGGGAGGGCTGACGTTGCATCTTCAGAGAGTGCGTGTGTGTCTTTGGGAGGAGGGGGCAGTGTGGGGACGGTGCTGGCCCCGGGGGCCCCTGGTTTGTCTTCACACAGGATTACAGGGCATGCTTGCCAAGAAGGCTGTCGCCTGGCCCCCCGCCCTCCCTGCCCTGGTGCACTCGGGTGGACTTTGGTACTGGAGGGGCAGGTGCCAGTCACCTGCCTAGAGGCAGCCTCTCCCTCTGGACAAACAGGTCCTTCTCTGACTCCCCAGCTCCCGTGAATGTGGTCATGCCAGAAAGAAACACACAGGCTGTCAGAGGGCTGGCACACTGTTCTGCCACCCTTCTCAGGCAGGGAGAGCCCAGCAAACACTGATGACTGCCCCTCACCCTCAAACACCCACCAGGATAAGGATCTCAGGCCTCCCAAGGTCTCACAGACTCAGGCCTTTCTTCTCTGACTTAGGGAGTCTGGCTGACTTGCTGTCCCTAGATGGAAACCTAGTCCACGCCCACGAGCCTGAACTTAAGGGCTGTGTTCCTCTGACAACATTGCTCTGGTACTCTGAGTCTTTGCAAGTTCTGTTCCCTATGCCTTAGATGCTTTTCCCTCACTTCCTGACCTGGGAATTTCCCACTCATCCCGGACGACTGAGTCAGGTGCCTCCTCTCCAGTAGTGTGAGCTCAGTACGTAGCCAGTGCCGTGTGCCTGCCTCGGTTGGAAAGTCACCTACCGGGCTGGCATAGGAAGGGCACTCTGTACCTGTTTGCTGAATTAACTCTCCTTCTCTCCTCTGCCCAGCCCATTCCACCCCATGCAGCACCTCCCTGTACGCTTTCAAGAGTCTGCAATCAGCTCCACTCTTGCCCTTCAGAGCCTCCTGTCCTATTGGGACCCCCTCAGACACCCTGCCTCTGTGCTCCTCAGCAGACCTGCAGTTCTCAACCTGGTTTCCACATGCTGGGGTGAGGCCCGGCACCTGCACAGTTAAGCAAGTGCTGAGGGTTCTGTGTGCAGAAGCCCCAAGGACCAAGGGCACCCCTCCCCCATCCCTTGGTGCTTGGAATTCACTTCCCTTGAATACCACCACCAACCACCATCCAGCCTTCATACAGCACTGCTGTAGCCAGGCCCAGCCAGCACCAGGTACCCCCTTCCCTAGGCAGCCAGACCTCCTTAGGGCCCCTGTGAGGACACCCTCCAGCCAGCCCCCATGGCGATCATTCTATCGGTCAGGTCTGGCTCCATCACTCTTCACCCCAAATCTTTTCTCAGTGACCCTGCTCCAAGGGTAAACTCTAAGGCATGGAGGGCATTTAAAGCCCTCCAGGGTGTGATCAGATCCCTGCTGAGCAACCTAGCCTTGCTTCCCACCCACCAAGGCCCCATGTCTCCACTGCTCCTTTCCTGCTGAACATTCCCTGGCTCATTCTTTGGGGTGTAGCTCAAAGGTCGCCTCCTATGGGAAGCCTCACTGAGTGCCCTTCCCCTGCAGCCTGACCTGAGCCACTCCCCACGGCAGGCCCCTCATGGTGGCCACGGGGCCTTCCTGCTGTAGGAATGCAGGCCTGTCTTGTTCTCTAGTGAGGCTCTGAGCTCCTGGGGTCAGGCCAGGACAGGTCACCCAGAGCCTGGGACAAGGTTGGCACTCAGGAACGAAGAGGTTCTGAGCATCACATGCATGCCCACCACACCTCCAATCAGGTGGGCAGGAGGACCCCATTTTGGTGATAAGGAACTGATGCTCAGAGGAGCTGAGTGGTGCTCAGAGGGGCTGTAAAGGCCATTTAAGCAGTAGTGGTGGGCCTCGACCAGGGTGCACCAGCCAGCACCCGTGCTCTTCTGGGGCTAGGCCCTCCAGGTAGTGAAAAGAGGGCCACCTGCTCCTTCTAAAGCACTTACAGCTGCTGCACCTTACAACTTCCCCTCCGCCTTCCCCAACCACCCCACCCCCAGCTCCCACTCCCACCAGGGGACACTTCCTCTAAAGCCAAGCCACAGGCAGGGGGGCGGGGAGAGCTATGGAGAGGGATTTTTCTAGGCAAGTCACCTGCTAAACGCAGAGCCAGCCTCCTCCCCAACCAGACAAGCGCCAGTACCCCAGGCTCAGCTATAGGAGGACCCACAGGGCCCATGGAGGCTCCGACAGGGGCAGGGGGCCTGAGGCAGGCCTGGGCCCAGTTGCCACCTCTCCTCGCCTGTAGTGTGGTACACGCCCCTGGGCCATCTGCACACTCCCATCTAACAAGACTGCTTCCTCTTTCCTGAGGCCCCGGGAGACCTCACCACCTTGCCTTCCTCTCAAAGCAAGCAATGCAGAACCAGTGAGTAAGTCCTGGGGTGCCCATGAAGCCACGGGAGGGAGGAGCATGGTAAAGGCAGACTGGGGGCCCCAGTTCAGTGGAGTGAGGGGTCCTGAACCCAGGGGACCTCGGGGAGCACCAGCCTCTGGGGAGCACAAGCACACCCAACTCCCAGGCCTCCAGCGTGGATCCCTAACAGGCCTGTGGCAGCATCAGAACGCCCCCTAAATCTTCCCACCGCTCTGGTTTCCGAGGCCGTGGCTCTGGGGTGGGTGTCAAGGAGGCTGCTGGCTCTCAGGGCCTGACCCCTGGCAGGGGGCACCCAGAAGTATCTGGATCCCAACGTGCTGCTGGGACGTGCAAAGTGGCTCATCTGACAGAAGCGGCAGCCCTTCCCCAGCCAGACTGCAAAGCTCCACCCTCAGGCCCCAGAGGCCCTTCCCCAGCCAGACTCCAAAGCTCCACCCTCAGGCCCCAGAGGCCACTCAGAATCTCCCCAGGCCCCCGAGACCACTAGCAAGCGAGACCTGAGCCCACCCACCGCCCACCTGCGAGCTAACCCCCAGGTGGTTACCTAGTGACCTCCCAGGCCCCGTCCTCCTGCCACCACCTCCCGGCTTCAGCAGCAGCTCTGCTCCCGTCAGCTCTGTGAGCTGGGATGCCCTGCGCTGCCTCTGAGTCTCAGCCGTCAGCTCTCAGTCACCCAAGGGCTCACTGATAACCGAGCAGAAGTAATGCCAGTGCTGGTCAGGTGCAAATAGGAACCAGGCCCTGCTCGAGGCTCTGTCCTGGGATTAACTCATTATGTTCCCAAGATGCCTCCAGCTGGGTGGTTCTGCTACTATATCCCCCATTGTACCCCCCCCCCCTTCCCCGATGGAGTCTCTTCTCTGCAGTTTCCCCATGGTGAAGGGGAGCTAAGATACAAGCCCAGAAGCCTGACTCCGGAGAACACGCACTAATGGCCATGCGACGTTGCCCCCAGGAAGGTTCCAACCTTCTCTCCCTTGCTGCTGGGGCTCAGCCTCATCAAACTCCTCACCCCCTGATCAACCCCAGGGTCCTGAGCATGCCCCCTCCCCACCTGTCTACTAGCAGACAGTGCCACTGACCTAAGCCTTCCCTCCACTTGCCTTCTGCCCCTCAATCTCAGGAAGAAATGATCACTTGACAGCTTCCCGTTCCCCAGCCCGTAGACTTCCAGAGCAGCTCCTGCAGCCCCCCAGGGCAGGGCCCAGTAGTGTCATGGACCCGACAGGACGCAGTAAATGCTTGTGGAGCGGCTGAGTGACCCGTGGGGTCAGGCCCAAAGGCCTCTGGCTTTGCCCATCCAGCCTGTGCTCGTCACCTGAGCAGCTCTCAGTAATTTCCAGGCCTGGATGTCGAGGCCCCTCCAGCAGCTGCTCCTCCTCACCCTGGTCGGGGGGCAGTGAGCATCCAGGCAGCTCACACAGAGGTGCCATGAAGACCACAGGTGTAGTGAACACAAAGGCCTAAAGTGACAGAAATTGATAAAAACTTCACCACACGGCTGACACCCCATATATCAAAGGCCCCAAATCTCATTCTCTGCTTGCCTCCAATTTCTATCAGAGCTTGCCAGCTGCACATTTATTGAGAAGTTTGTGATCTGACAGGCACTGTATTACCAACATTAATGATGCATCAGCCTCTAGAATTACTGGGGAAACAGTCCAATTGATTTTATTATTATCTCAAGTTCTTCACATTTCACTCCAGGCAGCTTGCTACCAGAGTTCTGGAGCAAAGACCAAAATAAATAACGAAAGGTTTGTGGGCCAAGGTTGACCTCAGGTGGGAAAACTCGGCTTATCTTGGGACACTTGGTGACGGACCTCCCACCCCTCTGCCTTTTTCCTCTGTGAGAGCAGGGGGTCACTCAAACGATAGGTGACAGAGAGGGCCAAGTGTGGCTTCCTCATGGAGAGGAGAGCTGAGGGACAAGATCAGGAGTGGAAGTCAGGTCTCCCATCCAAAGATGGAGGCAACCGGCAGGAGGCAGAAGCAGTCACTGATGTTACTGGCCACCTGCCTCTTGGCTGGCGTAGACAGCCGCCCTGAATGGAGCCCACACACAGATACGGGCTCGTGTCCACGTCTGGCCTGGCTGCTCTGCTGGCTTTCTGGGGGCAGGAGGGGGACCCAAGATAGGATGGAAGGTGGGAGGTGGTCCCTGCCTCATCTCAGGCCACCCGAGAGATTCCTCTAGCCACATGGCGCTCCTCTCTGTTCTAGAACATGCCATTTCTGGAGTCAGGGTCTGCTTAGCACAAGCTGCTCCTCTGCCCTCAGGTTCCCTCCACCCCACCCCCACCATTGCAGGGNCCCTCCCCAGAAAGGCCCTCCCATCTGGAGGCCTCTTACCCCGCCCCCTCGGTTCTTCATCCAGCACTTTACTTGTTTCCTTCTTAGCACCTATCATCGTGTGTAAAGGGGACATCTGGTGGCCTCTTGACCTGTCTCCCCTCCGGCTCCCCACAGACAGGGATCTTATCTCTTCTGGTCACCAGCCCAGGGCCAGTAGGAAGCTGAGGGCTGGAGGTCCGGCCGGGAGTCAGGTTCGAATCAGAGCATGTAACTGACGGGATCAAGTTCTGCCCAATCACCTCCCTGGGACCTCAGGAGATGACAGTGGTTCCAAGTGACTACGAGGACTGAGGTGCAAGGACCCCAGGTGGCCATGAGATGTGGATCCCCCAAAGGCTTGGAACAGTGAGGACTGGACTCTGAGGGAGAGAGACCCACTGTACCCTGTAGAAGAAATAGGTTCTTCATGGGGTGCAGGGTTCCCGGGCAGCATCTCTTGGAGAACAAGTCCCGAGGGCCCTTGTTCACATGGCAGGATTATTAGGTGCAGTCCGGCCCTGAGGCAACAGACTGGTGAAATAGGAAGACACGGCAAGCAGCAGAGGGCCCTCAGAGCCGTCAGCTGAGGACCCAGAGATCCTTATCTGAGCAGAGAGGCAAGCTGGACGTCCGAAGGCTGAAAGGCCAGATGAGGACTGGTTTACGTTCAGCCATGAACGAGGGCGGCCGTGAAGGCTCTAGATGCTGACAAGGCCAACAGACGGGCCTTGTAGGGGTGGCCTTCCAACTATTGGTATTAGGGTTATTGGCATTTAGTGTTTTCTGAGATTAAATCACAATGTTTGACTTGATAGGTAGTGTTCTGTTTTGAAAATAGATTTTCTCCTGAGATAAATATTTCAGTGTAATTTATTTATGAGCATTTCCCATGTGCCCGGCTCTATACTAAGCACCAACCAGACGTTATGTTTCATCCTAAGAAGGCCCAGTCTCCCCACCTCATGCCCAGGAAAACCCTGGTGCTCAGACTGGACCTGAGGTTCCCCCGGTGGAAGGACATGGGTATGAATCCTGGCATATCACAGAGTCAAGCTCCTGGGCCCCGTGTGGAGGGAGCAGCCTCTCTGGACCAAAGGTCCACCCCCCGAGCAGCCTCCAAGCCCCATCCAAAGGCCTTGGATGTGCCCCAGATCACGCAGTTATCCCAGGCAGGGCAGGGACAAGAGATAAATCCACTGTGAACCTTGCCTCACTAATTCTCAAAATAACCTGGGAGGAGAGTACTACCAATTTCACGGCCAAAGAATTAAGTCTCCAGAAAGAGAAAAGATCGCTGGGCAGAGCAAGGGTCTGGACCCAGGTGGGAGGCTGTCTGGTAACCCTGTGCCACCCCACCAAACACCTGGAAGCTGGCCCTCGCACCTCCATCTAGGCCGCCCGGCCGCACCCTCGCAGCCTTCTGGGCCGCCCGGTGTCACCGCCAGCGGGCTCTACACCTGGCGTGTGATGCCAGCAGCTGCGGTAAACAGGCCCGGCTGCAGCCCGCCTCCTCCGGCTGGCCTGTGCTTGGGGAAGCCAGGTTGGGGGACGGACTCTGTGGCGTTTCCAGCAGTGAGCTCTTACTCAATTAGGCCCTTTCTGTCCAAAGGGCAGCTGTGACGTGCAGAATGGTCTGTGATGTCAACATGAGCCCAGCATTGTGCGACTGGGGACACACCACGCTCTCGGTCGACTGTTTATTTATAAATCCACCCGGCACTCACCGCGGCCTTTACACTCAGCTCTTTCCCAAAATGCAAATTGGCTTCTTCCTGTAAGTCAAACCGGCTTGCTCAGGCTGATAAAAATCATCCCAAACGGGCTCTTTTATCTGCTCAATACAGAAAGTCCCACAGCTCCTAGAAAGAGGAAGATGTCTTCTCTCAGCTTCAAGGGGACTGGCCCGGGGACAGGCCGTGCAGAGGCGTTCAGGGTGGGCGAGGGGGGGTCAGTGAGAGCAGTGGGAGAGAAAGTCCAGGCTCCGACGCTTGTGTTCAAACTCTGCCCCTGACACGTTCCCAGCTCTGTGGCCTTAAGCCCTCTGAGCATCACTCTGAGTGCTCACCTGTGTGGTGTTGCTGTTCAGTTGTGTCTGACTCTCTTGTGACCCCACGGACTGTAGCCCAGCAGGCTCCTCTGTCCACAGGATTCCCCAGGCAAGAATACTGGAGTGGGTTGCCATTTTCTTCTCCAGGGGAATCTTCCTGACCCAGGGATTGAACCCACATCTCCTGCATTGCAGGCAAATTCTCTACCACTGATCTACCAGGGAAGCCCATGTGTATGCTGCTGCTGCTGCTGCTAAGTCGCTTCAGTCGTGTCCGACTCTGTGCGACCCCATAGACGGCAGCCTACCAGGCTCCCCTGTCCCTGGGATTCTTCAGGCAAGAACACTGGAGTGGGTTGCCATTTCCTTCTCCAGTGCATGAAAGTGAAAAATTCTTCACTGTACTGTAGTCATGTTTGATCTTTTTTTAGTGCTCTTTTGCATCTTGTTTAAGAAATCTTTCTCTATGGTGAAGTGATAAATAGTTCTTTATTTTTTTCATCTATTAAGGTTTTCAAGTCATGTCCTTCATATTTAAGGTTTTGATGCATGCAGACNGTGTCTGACTCTTAGCGACCCCATGGACTGCAGCCCACCAGGCTCTTCCATCCAAGGGATTTTCTAGGCAAGAGTACTGGAGTGGGGTGCCATTGCCTTCTCCGCAATAGGGACCTATATCAAGTCACCTAGATCAAGTCACCAGAGATCAAGATGTGAACTGGAAGCTCTTGGTGGAGGTTACAAGGAGGCGGCATGATGCTGTCGTGACAGCTGGGTTTGACAGGCAACGTGGGGCCCTGCCCACAGAGGGACACCCAGGCCTCAGTCTCCCAGCAGAGAACACCAGCAACCATGCATGTGGCATGCATTCAACGCAACGTTTAGCAGCTGGTGAGACAGGGGTTACCAGGACGGACCCTTTTATGGAGGAGAAAGCAGAGGCGTGGAGAAGGGCCGTGTCCGGCCCAAGGTCACACAGCTCATTGGTAATGAAACCAGCAGCCGTGAAATGGCCATGCCACTGCAGCCCCCGATTTTCCCGAATGGGATGAAACCTGATGGGTGATGTCAGCTCCCAAAGAGCTTCCCCGCCCTGCACCTCATTTACTCCTCATGGCAGCTGGGCAGACAGGCTGGGGTTGTTAGATCTCCCTACTCTGCCGGTTGAGGGCCATGTCACCCCATGAAGGGAGAGCTGGGCCAAGCCTAGACACAGACCTTCAGAAACACTGGCTGCTTTCACCTCCTTCTCTCCCGCTCAGCGAGGAGGGCCCAGCTGAAGGAGGAGCCAGTCCCCTGGGCCCCGTCCCCACCAGCCCTCCCACCCAGCACAGGGGCAATGGCCCTGAGATGCAGCTGAGGGACTCCGCCTGTGCTAACAAACAGATTCCAGGCTCTCCCTCCAACCCAAGCAGTTCTCTGCCTCCCCATTACTCTCCTCAGATACTACCGTTCCCTGACCTCCTTTGCCTCTACAGTAAAGGTCTCCTCCCAACACGGCCTTCTCGCTGAGGTTCCAGCCATCCCTGGAGACCTGGCCTCAGTAACTCCCCTGAAAACACAGGCACTGGCTGGGCTTCCCCGGAACCCCAGACCCCTGGGGCATGCACACCTGTCTCCCTCTCTTCACACCTTGCTGCCTCCCGGAAGTGCCCTTTCTCCCCCTGCCCTCCTCGCCTTGTTCTAGCTAAAGTATCTGCATTTTCAACACTGCCTTTGAACGCTTCCTCCCCCAGGAGCCCCTCCTTGACTGCTTTAGTCCATTCTCATTGCTCATTTGTTCCAAGATCTCTTTGGAACTTCTTGGAACTTCTTGGAACTTCTGGTACTTTGAGTAGGTATCATTCCTATTCTGTCAAACAGCCAAGACTTAATTTACAATTAGACCATGAAACTCACTGAAGTCAGGGTCTCAGGAGTTTTGTTTGGCCATCCTTCCACTCAAGAAATATTGCCTTCGCCTGTGCCCATCTGCCCATCCATCTCCTTGACCACTGTGCTAGGGGATACAGGAAATGGGGTTTTGGCTTTCTAGAAGGAGTTCATGTCTAGAACTGGGAACACAATCAAGCAGTTGGCACCTAGCATGGGTGGGGCGGGAGGCGCTGTGACAGGGAAGCAGGAAGCTATGGGCCCACTGCCTGGTTTAGTTCTTGCTCCCCATCAGGAGCCCTTACTATGCCAAGCACGGGGCCCTACCCTAAGGAGATGCTCCAGTAGGCCTCCTGCTGGAACAAAATTGCAGGTGAGTGACTCATCTGTCAGATTACAAGGAAGACAAAGGAGGTCTGGGTGGGGGCGTGAGGGAAGAAGTGTAGGTGAATGCTGTCCCACAAGGCCGGGGCCTCTACCAGCACAAAGGCAGGAAGAAGAGCCGGACGCAAGTGCTAAGAAGGAAGCCCCACAGCCTGGGCCTGGGGGGTGGTGGTGAGGAGGCCAGTCCACCTTGATGGAAAAGGCAGAGAGAGAGGGCTGAGCCTGACCTGGCAGGGCTCCTGGGGCATGCACATCCCTCACCCCTCAAAGCCAGTGCCCCCGAAACCCCAGCTCCCGAAATGCACATCAGCCTTGTGGGTGGGACCTTTTTGTGGTCTGTTTTTCTAAGCAGGCCTCTTCAGATGGGCCGGCGATGGGAAGTGCACCACTGCACGCTGCTGGCTCCTGGCTTAGTGGGCCCTGGTCACTGTCTGCAGCTCTGAGCCTCTCAAGGAACGGCTTCACTGTTCTTCCACCCTGAAGCCTTCTCTGGAGAAGCGCATGGGTGTCTAGAGAACAGTGCTACATGCCAGTGTGGGGCCTCAGACCATACCCCCGTGTCCAGCTCCTTGTCACCCAAGCTTGTGTCCCTGCACCCCAGAAGGGGATAGAAGCTTCTTTTTGGCTCCAAGCAGAACCTGCTTCCTTCAAAAACCTCTTCTGTGCTTGCGTTCTCTGTGGGTCTCACAGCCAGGGTGGGGTGATGAGGAAAGCCCTCCATTTGCAGTGTCCTGGGTAACCCCAAGCAGCCTCCTTCTCCACTGCTTCAGGGGCACCAGAAACAGTTGAGTACCCTGGACACTGGGCCTGGGAGTCCCTGCTCTTCCCCCTGAGCTTGTTTTCCGGTCAGTGAAATGGGACTGCTAAAGTTAGCGATGGGCCAGCTGTCTCCCAGGCTTCCACTGTCATTCGAACCAGCCACACCTGAAGAAACAGCGGTGGGACCAGTGCCCAGCGCAGCCAGGGCTGTTCAGAAGGCAGGATGGAAAGGCAGGGGTTGCTGATGGCTGCAGAAGCCCCCAAAGCTGGTAAAAGGCTTAATCTTGCATAATGAGTTACAAAGTGACAAGTAAAATAGATTTACCGTGACAGCTTGAAAGGCGAACCACAGAAATAAAAGCACACTCGGGCTCATCCTGTCTCTCTGCCACCTGTCCCCCTTCCCTTCCGAAAACCAGGAAGTCCTGTGTTCGCACACACAGACACCAGCACTTGGGAGAGGGATGAAGAAGGTGTCTGGGAAGGGCTGGAGGGTGCCCTGTGCCAAGGACAGTCCATAGAGGTGATGCTCACGGCAGGTCTCCAAAGGCAGGGGCTTGTCCCCACGGACAGGTGCAGACACACCCAACCGACATGCCCTGAGTCAGGTTCCACCTTCAGGAGCATGCAGCAGGCACCCCTAGTGCCCATGGGGCCCAGCACCGCCGATTTCTGTCTAACCCCCGTCTGATCCAACATCGCAGTCCTCTAGGTTTTCAGGGCTCAGGGAGAAGAGTTCACTGCTTCCCCTGGCATGAAGCGGGACTCCAACAGCACTGGGCTGAGACCAGCCAAGAAGAAATCAAGAAACACCTTCGACAAGTTCAAGAATGAAAGTGAGTGGACGCTCCCGCCTGCAGTGCTGGGTTCCTGGGTGGCATCTGGGTTTCTCTGACAATGCTATGGCCCTCAGTCTGTGCTTACAGGGGTACCACAGGGTCCATTTTCCTCCACTGCAGCAGGTTCATTCAGCATCCAGCTGTGTGAGGAAGGATCTAGCATGCCAGTGCTCCACCCATGGGCCACAGAGATTCTCTCCTTGGTGGCAATGAACTCTACCTGTGGCTCCAGTCTCTGGCCATCTGTCCACTTCCCCTAGAGAGGTGTCCACCTAGGAACCTTCCCAGGCTTCCCAGTTAGAGGCTGGTAACCATGCCCATCGGGTTATTCAGCAGGGTTACTCACCCCAGCAGGGAAGGATTTGACAAGAAAATTCTAGAAGTGGCCATCTGTAGGGAGAAAGAGACCAGCATCCCCTTGGTATTAATAGAGTCAGATGGTAAAGAATCTGCCTGTAATGTGGGAGACTCTGGTTCGATTCCTGGGTCGGGAAGATCCACTGGAGAAGGAAATGGCAATCCACTCCAGTATTCTTGTCTGGATAATTCCATGGACAGAAGAGCCTTGTGGGCTAAAGTTCATTGGGTCACAAAGAGTTGGACGCTACTNCAGGATAGCCCAATTCTGGCCTTGGAGCTTATTAAAAATTAGATTTTTTTTTTAAAGGATCCTATATCCTGAGCAAAACACCAGCAATTGAACATAGCTGAGTGAAACCCATATGCTGAGAAAACTGGAACTATCTGGATAACTGAGGGTTTCTATTTCTTTATCCTTCTATCAGAGCTTTACTGAACACGCTGGCTGTTCCAGGCTGTCTAGAGATACAGGAATGAGACCCAGCTGGTACCCCCACAAAGGTGGCAGTCCAGTCAGGGAGAATGCAGAGGGCTAGGGGAGTAAAGGGGGGAACCTGAGAGATCCCCGGGAGGAGGCAATGATAAACTGAGATGTGTGAGAAGGAGAAGCTAAGAGACTCTCCACTCTCCACAACAATGTCCAAAGCCCTGTGGACAGATCCCTGTTCTACAAATGGGAGAACTCTGTGAGTAGAGGTGAGATGATCACAGTCAGTTTTGGTTGGGGGTCGGGGGGCTTGTACAGACAGCCTTGCCTACCCAGGAGGTACAAATACTCAAACAGGCTTCTTCAAGAGTCCCAGCTAGAAAAGGCCTCAATGCACACGTGGGGAAACCGAGGCCAGAGTCAGGGCCACTAAGCGGCTCCCTGGTGGAGATGGGAATTGGGTCCTGACCCTGACCACAGCCACTTCCCGGGCCCCTTGCTGCCCTGAGGGTGCTAGTCAGCCCAACATCAGAGCAGTGCTAGGCAGGGAATGCACGTCTGGTTGGTGAATTCCCAACCACTGGAAACAACGTAGACACAGAGGGGGCGGTATTTCCACACAGCACCAGATTCTCAACCTTAAAAAATTTCCGGCTTTCCTTTCCTGAAAAAGATGTTTACAGGGGCATCCCTCTGGCTGAAGTCTGTTGGCAATACAGTAAGAGTTTTTATTGGGTACAAACTACTTTCCTCGGCCTCCCCTCCTGGCAGCCCTGGGAGGCGGGTGCTCTCCACCCATTTTACAGATGAGCCAGCAGACCTGGAGAGTCCCAGAGGCCCTCTCATCCCAGGTTCCTCCTTATGGGCCTGATGGGAAAGACCAACCCCCTGCTAAGTGCCAGGAGGGAGTTGAGGCCTGGTGCAGGCTGAGTCCTCTGCCTGCAGGCAAGCTCAGTCGCTCATTCATGTCTGACTCTTTGAGACCTTCTAGACTGTAACCACCAGGCTCCTCTGTCCATGGGATTTCCCTGCAAGAATACTGGAGTGGGTTGCCATTTCCTCCTTCAGGGGCTCTTCTCAACCCAGAGACTGAACCCACATCTCCTGCAACGGCAGGCAGGTTCTTTTACCACTAAGCCACCTGGGAAGCCCGAGCCCTCTGCCCACTGAGACCAATGGCAGGTGGGGACCTGGCTGTGGGTCAGGCCCTTGCTGGGCATCTCAGATCCTTGGTCTCACTGGTCTGGGCCCTGCCTTATTGTCACCAAGCCCTGGAACCACCCCACTCAGACGCTGCAAGGCCATGAGGGGTGCCAGCAGCCAGCCTGCGGTTTTGTGTTTGGCTAACTCTTGGCTTCTAAGTAATGAAGTGGAGAGAAGAGAGTCATAGCGAGAAGGCGCTGTCCACCCACTCACCCTGCTGCGGGCAGTCTCTGGGGCCGCCCAGGACCAGCCCTGCTCAGCACCAGTATGCTGAGTGGCAGCCAGCAGAGACAAGGCCCTCCTGACAAACACCAGCTGAGGCCACCTTCAAGGTGAGGGAAGGAGGCCCAGGGGCCTGCACAGGTTCAGCCCAGAGTGAAACCCACCCCTCGCTGCCCCTGTTGCCATCTGGGAGGCAGGACTTCCCTCCTCTGCCTCTGTAAGTCACACGAATCCCAGTGTACTTATCAAGGGCCTCCTGGCCATGTACACCCTGGGATTTTCGAGTGGCCTGACTCAGGCAGGTTATCTTCTTGGAGGAGAGAGAGGAACAGGATAGAGAAATGGAGGCCTAACGAGGGCGAAGGGCCTGCCTGTGGTTACAAGGCAGAATCGGAGGTACAGGGATAAGGGATATTATGATGGAAATGACCTTAGTGGGCCAAGCAGTCCCAGCGCCCCCATGTCACTGACAGGTAAACTGAGACCCAGGGATGGGAAAGGACCTGCTGACGATGACTTTGAATCAATAAGAATCCCAGGATGGTCATCATGGGTTGCCCCTTGGGGCCCAGACAAAGCTGCCTGCTGTGACCTCAACCTCCAAAGTCAGGGAAGTTGCAACACTTCCTTGTTTCCATGGTGACCAGCTATTGCTCCAGGAATACACTGCACTGTTTGTGTTCCCTCCTCTGTGCTAGTCCTGGGCCAGGCTGTGAGGAAACGGAGTGGAAAGAGGAGGCCCAGACCCAGTGCCCATTCCGGTGGATCACAGGCAATAGAGGGCAGAAGAGAGAGGCGGAACAGGAGAATCTTCAGTGGAGGAAGAAATCCTAGGGTCAGAAAGTGTCAGGGGAGGGAGGTCAGAGGTGGCAGCTCTGGAGCTGGGCTCTGAGGGACGCAGAGGAGTTCACCAGGTAGAACTGGGTAAGGATTGACTTAGGCAGAGGTGCCAGGGCTTGAGGGTGATGGCATGTTAGAAAGTGACAGTGCAGAGTAGTGGGCATGAAAGTAGAAGGTGAATGCGGGAAACCAGGATGGGAACCAGAGGGTAAGTGACAAGCATAGACTAGGCTGTGAGAAACACCTCCCCATGCCTCTTTCTTCCCAGCTTCTCAATGGGCACTTCATGACAATTAGTTTATAGTTACATGGGAGGAGACAAGCACAAAAGAAAAAGTGCACATGCCCACAGGACTTGGAGATCTGGGCCAGCTTTGCAGTCCCAACCCCTCAGCCCGCTTTGCAGAGATAGGCAGGCATTCCCCGTGGGCTTCTAGGCACTCCAATACATCCACTAACATCCACTTACTAACATCCACCTCGCTAACGCCACTGACTACTCTGGTCAAAGTCTCCAGCACCCTCATGAGGGTCACTGGAAAAGCTGCCCAGTTGCTCTCCCTGTTTCCACCCTTGGCTCCTAGAATCTATACTCAGCTCACTAGGCAGAGGGATCTTTTCAGAAGATATGCCAGACAGTCTCAGTCCTTTAATTAAAATCCTCCAATGACTTCCAAATTACTGAGCGTGAGGTCAGAAGCCCTTCCTGGGCTCCATAAGGCCGACCTGGTCCCTGACCACCTCTCTCACTTCCTCTCCTATCTTCCTCCCGATTCTACTCCATCCAGGACGCTGGCCTCCCTGCCTTTCTTAGAGCATGCCAGACGTCTTTGCACACTCTGTTCCTGCTGTCTGGACTGCTTTTCTCCCAAATGTTTATGGGATTCACTCCCTTATCTCCCTGAGATATCTACTTAAAGGTAGGCCTCTTCAGAGAAGTCTTTCCTGATCACTCTATCTAAAGAAGCCCAATTCTCTCATCTCCTTGTATCACCTTATCCTCTGTTTTCTTCAAAACACTTACCCTAACTCAGCATGACACTGTATATTAAGCTGTAGACTTGTTGACTGTCTCACCTACAAGAATGTATGGCTCAGAGGTTAAAGCGTCTGCCTGCAATGCAGGAGACCTGGGTTTGATCCCTGGGTCGGGAAGATCCCCTGGAGAAAGAAATGGCAACCCACTCCAGTACTCTTGCCTGGAGAATCCCATGGACAGAGGAGCCTGATGGGCTACAGTCCACAGGGTCACAAAGAGTCGGACACGACTGAGTGACTTCACTTCTGTCAAGTTCACCACTATACCACCAAGCACATGGTAGGTGCTCAACAAACTGCATAAGTAATCCATCTTTCTTTTTTTTTTTTTTGCTTTTATTTTTTAAAAAATTAATTTATTTTAATTGAAGGCTAATTACTTTACAATATTGTGGTGGTTTTGCCATACATTGACATGAATCAGCCACGGGTGTACATGTGTTCCCTCCCCAATCTGAACTCCTCCTCCCACCTCCCTCCTCATCCCGCCCCTCAGGGTCATCCCAGTGCACCAGCCCTGAGCACCCTGTCTCATGCATCAAACCTGGATTGGTGATCTATTTCACATATGGTAATATACATGTTTCAATGCCATTCTCTCAAATCATCCCACCCTCGCCTTCTCTCACAGAGTCCAAAAGTCTGTTCTATACATCTGTGTCTCTTTTGCTGTCCACATACAGGGTCATCGAGTAATCCATCGTTCTTAAAGAGTGGGGCAGGGGGAGGCACAGAAAGATCTCAGGCCCTGTCCCCTCAGCGATAGGACACTGGAGGCTCCAGACCAGCCAGGAACCCTCGTTCTCAGGCGGGCAGCAGGAAGCAGGCGCTGCCCTCCCAGCGCACGGGCTCCCAGGCCTGGAAGGGAAGCAGGGCCTGGCCTCAGGGTCTGGACGAGCCCTGGAGGGAAGGCAGCAGCTGCTACCGTCGCACGTCCCGTTCCACACACACTCGACCTGGGCAGTCCAAGGAATTAGCCTCGAGCAGCGGGCGACGAAAGGAGGCCAGGCTGGCTCACACGGAGGATTTAACACCTTGCTGGCTTTGCAAGTAGCTTTCTTCCCTCTCTGGGCCTCAGTCTCCTAATCTGGGAAATGGGGATGAGACAGGGATAAGACAGGCTGGTTGCCCAGGTCCCAGCTGCCCCAACAGTCTGGGCATCTTTGCATCTTCAGAGACCTGGATGGGATCGCACCAGGTTGAAACGACGGTCACAAATTCAACCCATGGTCCCCGGCCAGGGTAGCATTCTGCAGCCGCTTAGGCTAGACTCCTGTGCAAGGGGTCTCGGGTGGGCTCCTGCAGACACTGTTTCTAGCCGAGGTGACAGCTTGCAGAGTGCAGGGCAGCCCTGTCTGAGTCAGGAAGTGAAGGCGAGAGCTGTGTTCTAGGGCAGCAGCCCCGGTGGGGGGTGGGGTGGGGAATGGGGGCAGCTTGGCTGGGGCAGCCAGCTGGCTCTCTGGGTCATGGAGACACTCAGGCCCATTCTTGTGAGTACAGCCAGAGAGCCAAGGCCCAGGAGCTCTGTGGGACGAGGCTGGTAAGTCCCAGGTGACCCAGGTGTCTCTGCCACAGCCACAGTGGGGCTTCCTGAGTCTCAGTCAGCTAAAGGTTTCTGCCCAGTGACCAGGCAGAGGATGGGCACAGGCTGATGGTCAGGATGCCTGGGTTTTAGCTCCAGTTCTCCAAGCCAAAGACTTGCTCTGCGACCTTGGGGAGGCCTCTGTCTCTTCTGAGGTCAGACTCAGCAGCTAAATGAGAGGGTTGGCCTGGATAATCTCCAAGGCCTTTCTGTGCTGACACTGTCATCACGGCACATGGTAATAAAACATGACCCTCCCCGGTGCTGTGACACTGGGCAGCATGCGGAGCGCGGGCCCGCCCCTCTGACAGCCTAGGGGGGCACTGTCGGTGGCAGGCGGTGCCAGAAGTTCTGTCTAAATCCAGCACTCTCTGTAGACACGCCGGGTCTCTGGGGCCTCGGGACGCTTAGGCAGGAGGTTCCGAGGGAGAGACAGGGGACAGAGCAGAGCAGAGAGGGGCTTGGGAAGAGGCAGATGGAGCAGACTCACAGCCCCTTGGCTGTGCTCCTAGAAAGGGACCCCAGTTTCAGTGGCAGGTGAGCAAGCTGGGAGAAGCTAGAAAGATGTCCTTCTCAAAACACTGGGCATGCCTGACACTTAAGAGCAGGTGCCAGGCCACTTTCTCTCCCTTGGACCCTAATGAGCCACTGTTGGGACATCCCCAGCCTGCTTCCATGTCTTAGACCATTTTCAGGTCAGGCCTGTGGTCTCCAAGCTGCCCAGGCTCTTACCAGAAGGCAGAGATAATAAGAAGGCCTGGAGAATTGAGGGAAGAGAAGGCAATGGCACCCCACTCCAGCATTCTCGCCAGGGAAATCCCATGGACAGAGGAGCCTGGTAGGCTGCAGTCCATGGGGTCGCTGGAAGTCGGACATGACTGACCGACTTCCCTTTCACTTTTCACTTTCATGCATTGGAGAAGGAAATGGCAACCCACTCCAGTGTTCTTACCTGAAGAATCCCAGGGACGGGGGAGCCTGGTGGGCTGCCATCTATGGGGTCGCACAGAGTCAGACACGACTGAAGAGACTTAGCAGCAGCAGCGGGAGAATTGAGGAAGGCCACCTCATCCAGGAAGCCCATTCTGCCCACTCTAGCCTGAACTCAGCTAGAGAGGAGAAGTCTCTGGGGAAACACCCATGATGTGGAAGGGAGTTCCCAAGAACTGACTTCACCCTATCTGCACAGTCCTGAGAGATAGTGAGAGGCATTCTTCCAGGCGCCACACAAAGTGGAACTTCCTAGAAGGAAGCTGATAGATAGGAGGCAGGGAGCAGCCTGTCCCTGGAGGCATGCAAGCCTACAACAGACGGTGCTCCGTGGGGATGTGGCAGAAGGACCGGAAGTCATCTGTGTGACAAGACATCAGATGAGGTGGCTGCCAAGCTCCCTTGCAGTCTTGAGAATCAAAGGTCCCATGAACACCCAGAATAGTACTGTTTGGAGCCCCCAGAAGGGGAGGTCTGGAGGACCATCTCCCTTGGCTGGACAACCACACATCTAGGGAGTTGGCTAGGAGGGCAGCCATCCACAAGTCGGAGAACTCTGAGAATCCTGGGGCCCACGTGGATTCCAAGCCCCAAAGCAGCTCCACTCCTGTGCCTATAGAAATCAGCCCTATATACAAAGCACTCACAGAAATGAAAGTGTCAACCTGGACTAGGGTGGGAGGAATCACAAAGCGATCCTTTTGCAGGAAATAAATCAATGCTGAGCTCACAGCTTCAGGGAAGTTCCTTTCACAGCCGGGCCCCATCACCAAACACCAGGCAAGAAATCACACTTGAGGTTTCCTCTCTTTTTACGGGATCGGAAGCACAGGGGGGTCTGAGAGCTTGGGGTAGAGTTGCGGGGGCGCTGAGGGGCTGAGTGCCCAGGAGCCCCCTGACTTGCCCCCTGCCAGCCCCAACGCCCGCTCCCCAGAGTCCCACAAAGTTAAGGGCAGGAGAGGTGTGAGCCAGGGAGGGAAAGTGACGCACCCGCAGTCCCAGAGCGGGCCTGCCGGCGTGGAAAACCAGCTGGGGCCCAGGGCTCTCCCCAGGGCCCCAGGCTGCCCCGGCCCCCGTCCCTGAGAGCAGCATGACACCCCAGCTAACAGCTCACAACCGACCGACGCCGGCCCAGCGTTCAGAAGACACCGTGCACTCCCCTCCAGGTAAATGCTGCCAGGCCCCTCGGCCCGGGAAGAGGAGACATTAACTGGGCCGGGATTAACAGGCAGTGCAGCCATCGGGGCTGAAACTGGCCTCCTGACCCACAGCAGGTAAGCCCTAAACCAGTCCTGCTCAGCCTTCCTAGAAGAGGGAGTGGGCGGAAACTTCCTCCCTTCACCCTAATCCTAGCTCTTTCTGTGAACGTTGAATCCCGGTGTTCACAGAGGATGAGACAAAATGGTTTCAGCAGCAAGGGCAGCTGGCACGAGAGGCCGTCCCCCGGGGCCAGCCCACCGGCCCACTCCCAGCCAGGCCTTGTGTCCCAGGGGACCTACCGTTCTTAGTCAGGTCCATCCTCCTCCTTAGGCCTCGGCATCCTCACCAGTCAAGCTGGTTTGGGAGCGGGGGTTTAAATACAATGCCTCTGTGACTAGAGCGGTGAGACACAAATGAGGGGGAATCAGAGGGTCTGGACAAGAGGAAAGGAAAGGCAAACCATCAGTCACACTAATGCCAGTGTGTGTTCAGTGCCTCAGTCGTGTCCGACTCTCTTGCAGTGACCACAGGGACTGTAGCCCAGCAGGCTCCTCTGTCCATGGGATTCTTCAGGCAAGAATACTGGAGGGGGTTGCCATTTCCTTCTCCAGGGGATCTTCCCAACCCAGGGAGATGGAACCTGCCTCTCCTGCATTGGCAAGTGGATGGATTCTTTACCACTGCGCCACCTGGGAAGTCCACTAAGTCCAGTTCAGTTCAGCTGCTCAGGCGTGTCCGACTCTTTGCGACCCCATGGACTGCAGCACAGCAGGCCTCCCTGTCCATCACCAACTCCTGGAGCTTACTCAAACTCATGTCCATCACGTTGGTGATGCCATCCAACCATCTCATCCTCTGTTGTCCCCTTCTCCTCCCACCTTCAATCTTTCGCAACATCAGGGTCTTTTCAAATGAGTCAGTTCTTTGCATCAGGTGGCCAAAGAACTGGAGTTTCAGGTTCAGCATCAGTCCTTCCAAGGAATATCCAGGACTGATTTCTTTTAGGATTGACTGGTTGGATCTCCCTGCTGTCCAGGGGACTTTCAAGAGTCCAGAGCCGGTGTAATTTTAGACCCTCAGATGAAGGCTGTGGTTCTTACACTGCTTTCAGCTGTTCAAACTCATTCAAGGATTGGAAAAAAGCAGGGGACCACCTCTGCAGAAAAATACATTAATTGCCAAGGAGTGCAGGCAGGCTCACCACCCCTGCAGGTTGGGTACAAGGACCTCTCCTCTCACAAAGCCAGCAGGTCTTCAAGGCTTATCTCTAGAGACACGGCAGGGGTCCCATCCCTCTGCCAAGCTGGCCTTGCTTTGGGGCCTGCCCAACCACAAACGGATTTGTGGTCTGGTAACAATAAAAGAAAAGGAGGCCAGCGAAAGTGACAGGCCTGCAGGTTTGTGAGGGGTGGAGATCAGGTAGAACTGCTGAGAAGACTGGCGAGCGTCTGGCCTCACGCTCCCCATCGCCGACACCCCCTGGGGAAGGCAGGACTTCAACAGGGAAACCATCCGCTGGCCGAGCTGTAAGATGTCAGAGCTGGGGCCACCTAGCCTTACCAGGAGGTTCCACTGGGGTCTTCACGAGTTACTCTGCATTAAAAGGGGAAGTGAGCGGTGTGTCCCATGGCTCAGTAAAGCCTGGGTGAGGCAAAGGGGCTGGTGGTTTCCCGGGAGAGGCTGTGCTCTGCCATCTGTCCTTCCTTTTGTGGACTGGTGTCCCTGAGAACCCACTCGGGAATCTGGATGTGGTCTCAGCTCCCGATTTTCAGGTGAGGAAACAGGCTCAGCAGAGCCCGGGACTGGCCTAGGGTCCCAGAGTCAGTGACCATCCCGCACAGTTCTGCACAGAAGTTGACGGCTGACGAGACTCAGCCCCTCCTGCCTCTCCTTTTCTCCCCACCCCTGCCCAGGAAGAGTCTGCGGGGGAAATGCGATCAATGCTCACCTCAGTTTATAGGGGAGGAAGATGAAGTTCCGAGGCAGGAACCCACATATAAATCTCCACCTTCAGAACACCTCTCCCAGGGGAACAGGCTTCCCTGCTAGGGTGAATGAGGCCCCATGGACTGGGGCCTCCCTGAGATGCCCCAGCAGTCCTGCCTGCTCCAGAGGGGAGGGAGACTGCAGACCACGGCAGGGGCCTGGTGTCAGGAAACCTGGGTCCCAAGCCTGCCTTGGTTGGCCCTGAGGTGCCAGGTGGCCTTGGGCAACACCTCTGAGTCTCTTGGTAGTTCACTTGGAGGTGATGCACTGCTAACAGCTGGCCAGGGGTCATGGGCGCAACGGCGTGACAATGACCGAGGCTGCCACGTCCTGGACACGCACTGTGCGCCAGGCCCTGCCTGTGCTCCGTCTTCTCAGCCTAAGGGGAGGGCCACATGTCCTTTTTTTATACGATTAGTGAACCTGCTTTGCAGACATGGAGCTGCCTAAAGTCACAGATGTCACAGAGGCTGGAGGTGAGAGCTGATCCCAGGCAGTGTAAGAACCTAAAGCCCATGAGCTGCCCAGGAAATGCTGGGTATTAGAATGTTTATGCAAGACTTGGGTTAGTTGCTTTAAAGATGTAAACAGCAGAAGCACCAAAACAATGACATCAATAAGGAAATTCCACCCCTCCTCACTCAGAACACTCAGCCCCCTCAGTGAGATACCCTGGTGCAGGCGATCCATCTCACTGTGAGACATGCGGCCAGCCCCTTCACCTCTCTGGACTTTGGGTTTCCCCACCGCAAAACGCGAAGGTGGGACAGGGACCCTGGGAGGCAAATGCCAAAAGGTTTCGGGACCCTTCCCCCAGAGGCTGCTATGCCCTAACTGTCCCTCAGTCGGAGTGCTGCCTGGGCCGAGCTGGGTGCCCTGCTTCCCAGCTTTGGCCCTGGTCTACTAGGGAGCATGATGGGACTTTGGACAGGAGCCTGTGCACAGGCTGAGGTCCAGGCACCTGGGTCTGCTTCCTCGTCCCGAGATGACACAGGTGACTCCCAGGGCGGAGCAAGCGGGCTCCCTCCCTGCTTCTCCATCCACAGAGGAAGGGTTAGCAGGAACAGGAGAGCAGACCACCAGTCCGTCAAAGAACAAAAGTCGGCCTGCAGAGGGCCGGGTGGGGCTGGGGGACTGGCGGCAGCAGTCACCCATTTCCTTGGACTAAACAGGCTTGGGCAGATGAGAAATCTTGTACTCTTCCTAAAGAGTTTCTGTTTTCCTCCCCTCAAACATCCAATGCAACCAACCTACTATTACCTTCCAAGAAATATGCTGCTGGGTTGGGGCTCACTGCCACATCCTTCCCTAGCTGAGTAAGATCTGAGGGTCAAGACAGAAAGTGTCCTCCTTGGGTTCATCTGGCCCTTCCCAAATCAAAGATGGAACCTTACTCATTTCTGAGCACCAAAGGGTGGCTAGGCGGACTGCACCAGGCCAACAACAGGTGCTCAATAAATGTTTAATGATCTAATGAGCTGGAGAGACAGGGTTCCAGGCTTGGGTCTGCCATTAATTCGCTGTTGTCTTTGGATACAGACAATTGTTTCTTTCCATAGTTGGGTTTCCTGGGCCAGAAAAAAAGGACAGACCAAGTAATCCTTCAATTCAGTTCAGTTCAGTTCAGTCGCTCAGTCATGTCCGACTCTTTGCCAGCCCCTCAATTCTATAACACATACTTAGGGGTGCAACACATAGGCCGGGAGATTGCAGAGTAGGAAGAGGTTTCAAACACCTCTCCCCACTGCTCCAGAGAGAAGAGAACAGGATGTAACTGTTGGGTGGGACCCTCCGGGGCAAGGGTTCTGAAAGCATCGCTGCCATCACCGCCCCCTCTTCGGCAAGTGCCAACCTCTGTGGGTGAATGACTAGAGCTGTCGGGCAGGGAAAATGGGGGCAGGGTAGGAGAAAGGACAGAAAGTAGATGCCGTGTCCGTTTAAGCCAGACATCAAAATAATTCCAAAATAATTTTAGAAGAGCCGTTGAAAGTGCAAAGAGACATATTTTAAATAATCCCCCTCCCTGACATTCAGATTAACTCTGCCACTCTCTGGCAAAGCTATAATCTGCACTGAGGGGGACCCTCCAAGAGATCAGGAATCTGGAACAGACTGATGGGAGAAGAAGGAGAAAGGCCCTGTGGTCTGGGAGCCTGGGAAAGGCAGGCCTGAGTCCTCAGCAGAAACCCTGGCCAGCGGAGGCAATGACCCTGTGTCTGTGTTTAGAGAATGCCAACTAGGGAGCCCAGCTTTGAGACAAAAAAGTGCCTAATGAAGTAGACTTCTCCAGAGGGTTTACTAGCCCTTGGACAACACAGAACAAAAGTCCCTGCCACCCTGACACTACCAGCCATCCAGGCCCTGGGTCAGTCCCTACCCCTCTGCAGGCCTCAGTTTCCCTACTGGCATAGTGAAGACTTTTAGCGAGATGATATCTAAGGCCACAGCTGCTCTGACAGTCCACGATGCTAAGACTCTATGGAAAAGCACATCACCTACATCATTCAGGCCCCCACCCCGGAGACCTGGGAAGGGAGTCCCCAGTCCCCAGCTGGCTGGCTAAGGCTGGGGCTAAGTGGAGTCCCCACACCGTCTGTCCTCAACAGCCTGCCACGGCTGAAATCTTCGAGTGGTTACAATTACAGCTGGGCTAACAGGATTAGGGGAGCACTGAAATCTAAGAAATCTAATTAGCTCAGACACCCCGGCCTCCCCCAGCACGATCCACAGTAACCCCAGCAGCTGGGGCTGATAGGCGGGGCCTGGGGCCCTCCTGGGCCACAGTCATTACCTGTGCAGGTGTGCCAGGCTGGCCAGGCTTCCTGGGGAGCTGCCAGCTCAGGTGCCCGATTGCTCCCTGCTCTGGACCCCTGCCACCTGCAGCCTGGTCCTGGGATGGCACTCAGATGGTCTCCAGAAAACACAGTGCAGGGGCCTGGTCAGCAGGGGGGGCAGTGCTAAGGGGCAGAAGGAATCCAAGGGCCCCCAAAGGGCGGCTACCCGACACGGCTTGGGGACTGACTCAGCCAGAGGAGGGGCAGGCTGAGTCAATGTCTGTATCTATAGAAACCATCACAGCCCAGGGAAGAGCCTTGGTCCGCATGGGGTTCTGGGGCCTAGAAACATCTCTGCCTCCTGCTCCAGGGCCAGGGATGGGGGTGAAGCCCCATGCACAGACATGTGTGCCGTGGGCAGTCATGGCAGGATCTGGGGTTCAGAGCAAGCTCTGGCTGTAAGACACCGTGCTCTAAGAAAAGGGCGCAGTTGCTCAGGGTGTGGGCCATGTGCTGCCAAAGTCGGGGGCAAGTGAGCCTCCCCAACCCTCCTGGGCACACCTCCTCCTACTTAACCTCAGTCCCCAGTTCCCCACTCTGGGGGTCCACATGGCTTTCTGCACCCTTGTCCCTGTCTGGTCGGTACACTGGGAAGGTACCGACACACTCGCCATCTGTAAGGCCTGACAGTGAGTCCTGGCTGCAGCAGGGGTCGTTTCACCTCCCTGAACCTCGGTTTTCTTCTCTGCTAATGGGGCTGATTCTAAATAGCAGCTAGCTTCCGCCACGGCTCTTGGAGTTAGGCAGAGTTGGACAGCACTTCTTAATCCACCAAGCGCCGTACAAAGGCGAGGGGCTGTGGTTATTACTGTCATCATGCGCCCATGGCAAGCAGCCAGCCGGTGGGGGTTAATTATTTATTTGGACTGATCTTCCTGCCCTTGCCGGACTGGAAGCTCCTAAGGAACAGGAACTGTCTAACACATTTCAGGGTCTCTCACAGGCCACGGTCCTCACACTGGGGACTTTCAGGAAGTATCTTCGGCAGCAGTGCTAGGGTCCTGACCTGACCCCACTTCCCGCTACGTATCCCCTTTCTTCTCCTACCTGGTCCAAGGCAAGTGCCAGGAGGCAGGGCTGGGACGCAGACAAGTGACAGTGAGCCCCTAAGACATACCCCCCTCTGCTCCCCACAGGTCGCTCCCAATAAGGGCTGAGGCAGCCAGTTGAAAGGTATCCTCTTGCCCCAGGGAAGTGTGGCCTGCCTGAGCACTGGCATTGATTCTGGGATCATTCAGCAAAGTGCGAGTCTGTGGTCTGGAGAACCCCTAGCTCCTTAAGCCCAGCGAGGGTCGGGAGGGGTTGATTTCCAGAAGGTATGCAGTCGAGCATTCCAACGGTCAGAGCTATCCACTAAAAGCAGAAGCTGCCCAGAGGTGGTGAACACCCTGTCATGGGGAGCATGCAAGCCGAAGCTGGCTTCCAGGAGGCGTGGATGGGAGCGCGGCATCTGGCAAATGCTTCTAACACCTCCAATTTAACCCCTTGGTGCTCCATCCATTCTGCACCCACAGCCTGCCGGGCCTTCAGGGGACACATGTCTAGGGATTTCACACCCATATCTGCTTCATCTTCACAGCAACCATGTGGGATCAGAGTTGGGGGTGGGGTGGTCCTGCCTTTGGACCCATTTTACCGATGTGGAAACTGAGGCCCAGCTGAGTAAAGCTATGAGCCTGAGGCAGCCAGCCAGCTAGAGCCTCCTGACACCTTTCCCCTATCTCCTCAGGTGATAGGAAATGTTTGCATAATCCTGACAGGTTTCTGGACTCTTTGCTGAGAGCCTGTGCTTAGCACTGGTTTTCTCAGCCTCTCATCTTCCCTGAGGGCCACAGGGTCCAATCTCAGGATCACCCCTGGAGCTTCTAGCCTAGGCAGGCTTTGCCTCTCCCTGTTCTCAGGGTAGAGCTCTAGGGATAAAGGGCTGCCCCCCACTTCCTCCAAGAGGGGGTGGACAGAGGCCACTGTGTCCTGCTGAGAGGTCAGAGCAGTCACCAGGCAAGGCTGCAGCAGGATTCAGGGTAATTACAGCAGCCCAGCCTTTGTTGTCCACACAAAACCTAAGGAGCCTCATAAAGATGAGGTGGTGATAGGAGCCAGGCTAGAGCCCTCGGGAGCAAAGTTATGAATGAAAACGTATGGGACTCAGTCAGAACCTGGCAGGCCCTGCTTCCTGGTTCTGTGACAGAGTGCCCAGAGAACCTTCCGGAAATTAACTTGGTGCCTGAATTCCTTATAGCAACACCTCACGTGAGACGAGAGTCACGGCTGCCTGTTGGATGCTGGCCCACGCCAGAGAACCCAGAACTTCACACACATGGGGACTCTTGGGATAAAACTCTCAGGACATGGCAGGCTGCCAAGCGTCCACCTTCTTTCCCCACCCCCATCTCCGTCAATCAGGAAAAAAGTCTGCTGCTTTTAGTGGGGTCCTTGTCTCTGCAATTTTCCATCGATGGCAGACACCTGTCCCTAGGCTGGGGCACGTCTCTGGGGACCAGGGATGGAGATAATGCTGTCACTAGGNATGCCAGAGAATCTGTATAATACAAGGAAACCATGTATCAGTGTAATAGCCACTGAGAAAGCACTTAATTAATGTCTTCTTTTTAACTATTCATTCAGATATGGATGTTGCTTTATTTCTTAGGAGTTTTACCTAATTCCACTCAGGCAGAGATCCCTCCCTTGTACATTTCTCCAGGTCTCAGACACCCCTATTCCTTTCTTTCTTTCTTTCATCAAACCTTTACAGCCCAACACCATAGCAAGGAGACCCTGGAGTACTTCTTGAGATCCAATGGGAAGACGGTTCTAGAAACTAACACCAGCTACAAGACAGTTTTTGTAGTTGTAGTTGAATTTCTTCTAGATTAGAGTATTTTCATCTCTCTGTTCCTAGTACAGAGCACAGGATTTGCTAGTGGCTTGTTGAATGTGTGTTGAATGAATGAACAAATGAATGAATGGCAAGGACCCTAGTCAACATTTCTTTTGCACCCTAATAAGTGTCTCCTGCAGTGCTGATCTCCCAGCAGAACTGCCTTCAATGAAGACTCGTGCGATTTCTGAAAGTTAGGTATCTGTAGGATCAGAAGTTGAGAAGGTGAGGGAAATTTACCTTCATATGGTGTCAGGGCTGGCCATGGAAGTCTATCACTGGACCCATGCCGCGGCCAGCACAGTCAAGGAGCAACCTCCGTAAGGAGGACGCGAAGGAGAACGCCCGCTTAGAAANTCATCTGGGCAGCTCGAAGTCAACAAGATCACAGTTTCACTGCCACTGCTCCCTAATCTGGCTCTGATGACCACATATTCCTGTGTCTTTCCACACTCACCACTCCAGCTCAGCAAGATTCTCCTCCTCTAAGAGCCTCAGGAAGCTGGACTGGCAGAGTAACTTTTGAGGTGCTAATTCACATGGGGTGCTTAAACATTGCTGGAGTCAGTCATAAACACAATGCTGGTTCATGCAGGTTTTCATCCCTATCTCCTGTCGCTGGCAAAATGTCAGCAGGCCCTATTTCCAACTGGTACACATATTAGACACCTTATTTAGAATTTGAATATGTGACAAGAAAAATGGATTGTTATTTATTATCCTCCACAGCCTAGTAATAGAGGATTTTTCAAAGCTAGGTGTGGACAGTATCTTCATCCTTCAAGTTTTTGAGATGCTTGAAAAAATTGTTAAGTTGTGGCTGAAATATCAAACATGGAGTCAGATGCTGGAACAGAAGTAAGTTCCTTTTCATAAGAAAGAGAGGAAGACTGAGGAGAGAAGAGACTGAGCTTTAAGGGACAGGGAGCAGGAGGCAGGAGCTAAGGAAGTTACTAAAAAACAAGAACAGAGAGGGCCAAGATACTTGGGGAAGACATTTCTTCAGATACCTTTAATATACGGATACCTCCTAAACTCATTTCTCTAGCCAAGATTTCTCTCCTGGGTTCTAGACTTGGAGCCAGGTGATAAGAAAAGCCAGCATTTATAACCAGCTTCCCAGGTGGCGCAGTTGGTAAATAATCTGCCCATGCAGGAGACACAAGAGACATAGGTCTGGGTTGGGAAGATCCCTTGGAGGAGGAAATGGCAGCCCACTCCAGTGTTTTTGCCTGGAGAATCCCCATGGACAGAGGAGCCTGGTGGGCTACAGTCCATGGGGTCGCAAAGAATTGGATNTTGCCTTTTCATACTGTTCATGGGGTTCTCAGGCAAGAATACTGAAGTGGTTTGCCATTCCCTTCTCCAATGGGCCACATTCTGTCAGACCTCTCCATCATGACCCATCCATCTTGGGTGGCCCCATATGGCCAGATCAGATTGGCTAGTGTCTGTGATTATAGTTTCAGTCTGTCTGCCCTGATCCCCTCTCTCAGGGTGTACTGTCTTACCTGGGTTTCTCTTACCTTGAACACAGGGTCTCTCTGCACGGCTGCTCCAGCAAAGCCCAGCTGCTGCTTCTTACTTTAGACACAGGGTAGCTCCTCTTGGCCACCACTCCTGACCTCGGGTACAGGGTAGCTCCTCTCAGCCGTGAAGAATCATATATCAATTAGTAAATATCAATATATCAAGCATGTGAATTTTCTTAAATATTTTAATTTGAGAAAACATTAACACAAACTATGAAAAATTCTTAAAGAGATGGGAATACCAGACTACCTTACCTGCCTCCTGAGAAACCTGTATATAGGACAAGAAGCAACAGTTAGACCCAGACATGGAACAACTGATTTCAAAATTGAGAAAGGAGTATGTCAAGTATGTATATTGTCACCTTGTTTATTTAACTGATATGCAGAGTACATCATGCAAAATTCTGGGCTGGATGACTCACAAGCTGGATCAAGATTGCCAGGAGAAATATCAACAACCTCAGGTATGCAGATGATACCACCCTAATGGCAGAAAGTGAAGAGGAACTAAAGAGCCTCTTGGTGAAGGTAAAAAAGGAGAATGGAAAAGCTGGCTTAAAAATCAACATTCAAATAAACAAACAACAACAAAAAACCTCAACATTCAAAAAATGAAGATCATGGCATCCAGTCCCATCATTTCATAGCAAACAGATGGGGAAACAATGGAAAATGTGACAGACTTTATTTTCTTGGGCTCCAAAATCACTGCAGACAGTGACTGCAGCCATGAAATTAAGACACTTCCTCCTTGGAAGAAAAGCTGTGACCATCCTAGACTGTGTATTAAAAAGCAGACATCACTTTGCTGACAAAGGTCTGTCTNACAGACTTTATTTTCTTGGGCTCCAAAATCACTGCAGACAGTGACTGCAGCCATGAAATTAAGACACTTCCTCCTTGGAAGAAAAGCTGTGACCATCCTAGACTGTGTATTAAAAAGCAGACATCACTTTGCTGACAAAGGTCTGTCTAGTCAAAGCTATGATTTTTCCAGTAGTCATGTATAGGTGTGAGAGTTGGACCATAAAGAAAGCTGAATGCCAAAGAACTGATGATTTCAAACTGTGGTTCTGGAGAAGACTCTTGAGACTCCCTTCGATAGCAGGGAGAGCAAGCCAGCCAGTCCTAAAGGAAACAAACCGTGAATATTCATTTGAGGGAATGATTTTGAAGCCCTTAAAATTTGGCCACCTGAAGTGAAGCGTGAACTCAATGGAAAAGACCCCGATGCTGGTAAAGATTGAATGTAAGAGGAGAAAGGGGTAACAGAGAATGAGATGTTTGGATGTATCACTGACGCAATGGATATGAGTTTGAGCAAACTCCAGGAGATAGTGACAGACAGAGAGTCAGGTGTGCTGCAGCTCATGAGATTGCGGAGTCGGACACAACTTAGCACTGAACAACAACACTAATCAGTCCTCAAGTTACTGCCCTTCCCTAATATACACAAATACTTAGTGAATAGTTAGTAACTTAATGAAAATATTTTTTATATTACAACACATTTTCTTAGAAAACTCAAAAGTTAAAAAAAAGCAATGAGGGATTCTCAATAATACAAAATAGAATCTACATCTTAAAGCATTCATCATCCACATATTATTTTAGTAATACCCTGAAAGTTTTACTTTTATGCTTGTATATTGTTTAGTTTCTGGACCTAATTGTAGTTTATATTTGGGAGTAAAGTGTGTGTATATTAGCAGGGACATGGTGAGTAAAAATTAATGTAGTTTGAGATTCTGTTTCAAAATCAATATATCTTTGTTGAAGTATTTATTTGAGTTAATTCTATGACAATAGTTGCTATAGACTGAATGTATCTCTAAAAATTTTTGTGTTGATATGCCAACCCCCAATGTGCTAATACTAAGTCGGGCATTTGGGAAGTGATTATGCCTTGCAGGTGGGGTATTCATAAATGGAATTCAGCTCAGTCGTGTCCGACTCTTTGTGACCCCATGAATCGCAGCACGCCAGGCCTCCCTGTCCATCACCAACTCCCAGAGTTCACTCAGATTCACGTCCATCAAGTCAGTGATGACATCCAGCCATCTCATCCTCTGTCGTCCCCTTTTCCTCCTGCCCCTAATCCCTCCCAGCATCAAAGTCTTTTCCAGTGAGTCAATTCTTCACATGAGGTGGCCAAAGTACTGGAGTTTCAGCTTTAGCATCATTCCTTCCAAAGAAATCCCAGGGCTGATCTCCTTCAGAATGGATTGGTTGGATCTCCTTGCAGTCCAAGGGACTCTCAAGAGTCTTTTCCAACACCACAGTTCAAAAGCATCAACTCTTCGGCGCTCAGCCTTCTTCACAGTCCAACTCTCACA
>SJYV01056055.1:573343-609429 GCA_006410875.1 Neotragus pygmaeus
TAGACAGCATATTAAAAAGCAGAGACATTACTTTGCCAACAAAGATCCATCTAGTCAAAGCTATTGTTTTTCCAGTGGTCATGTATGGATGTGAGAGTTGGACTATAAAGAAAGCTACCTGTGATGTTGGAGAAGACTCTTGAGAGTCCCTCTGACTGCAAGGAAATCCAACCAGTCCATCCTAAAGGAGATCAGTCCTGAGTGTTCATTGGAAGGACTGATGTTGAAGCTGAAACTCCAATACTTTGGCTACCTGATGTGAAGAACTGACTCATTGGAAAAGACCCTGATGCTGGGAAAGATTGAAGGTGGGAGGAGAAGGAGATGACAGAGGATGAGATGGTTGGATGGCATCACCGACTCAATGGAAATGGGTTTAGTTGGACACTGGGAGTTGGTGATGGACAGGGAGGCCTGACGAGCTGCACTCCACGGGGTGGCAAAGAGTCAGACATGACTGAGTGACTGAACTGATTAAGATCTTTGGCATATGTTTTAATCAAGTGTTTTTTTTTCTCTTGTTGATTACTTGTTGCGTTTTAAGAGTTCTTTGTATATTTTAAATAAAAGTTATTTATCAGATGTCTTTTGCAAATATTTTCTCCTTGCTTGTGGCTTGTTTTCTAATTCTGTAGACATTATCTTTTGCAGAGCATAAGTTTTTAATTTTAGTGAAGCCCAGTTTATTGATTATTTATTTATTATGTCTTTGATGTTGTATCTGAAATGTTATCTTCAAACCTAAGGTCATTTGGATTTTCTCCTATGTTATCTTCTAGGAGATTTATAGTTTTGCATTTTATATTTATATCTATGATCCACTTTTGAGTTTTTGTGAAGGATGTAAGGTCTGTCCCCAGATTCTTTTTTTTTTCCATATGTGGATGTCAAGTTGTTCCAGCATTATTTGTTAAAGAGACCATCTTTGCTGTATTACCTCACCTTTGCTTTGATTCTTTGTCAATTATCAGTTGACAGTATTTGTGAGGGTCTTTTCTGGGCTCTCTATTTTGTTTCACTGATTAGTTTATCTTTTTTTGCTAATACCACAGTGTCTTGATAATAACAACTTTATAGTGAATCTTGAAGTCAGATAGCATCTGTTCCTCAAGTTTGCTCTTCTCCTTCAATATTATTAATACACCAATTATTCTGAGTCTTTTACCTCTTCATGTAAATTTTAGAATCAGTTTGTTGATATCCATAAAATAACTTGCTGGGAGTTTGATTGGGGGTAGCCAATATTTTAGTTTACTAATTGTGAGAGTTGGACTGTGAAGAAGGTTGAGCGCCGAAGAATTGATGCTTTTGAACTGTGGTGTTGGAGANGAGAAAGGAATGAGGCTTCTCCTCCTCTCCCTTTCCTTAAGAGGAAAAAGGGACATTTTGTCCCCATCATAAAGAAGCCAGCAATCCTTTTATGCAGAGAGAGGACTAGTTATCAAAGTTTCCCGTAAGTCCAGCAATTACTTATTCCCAACTCTTCTCTGTGAGCCATACCCCGAATGACTGGAATCCCAACCCCAAAACCATTTAAAACTCTTGAGAAAACTCCCAACTGTTCCCCGCCCCCTGCATCATCCCACCCACGCCACCACTACCACCGACCCCGAAGTGTAAAGTTTACATGTGAAAACAGCATTTCATAACCTTGTGACTTGGGACCAGGAGATGCTTCTGTCCTGTTGGGTAAAGCAAAACCCAGACGACAACATAAAATTCAGAAGAAAGCACCCTCGCCCTCCAAATGCTCTCCCTTGGCCCCAAATCACACGTGCTCTGCGGCTTTCAACGTGCCTTTTGTTCGATGCAGTGTCTTCAACCTGAAGACAGAAAGGTCAGCACAAGGCTCAGGGCACTCTCGAACCACGCCACGAGGGCCAGGCAGCGGGCGAGTGAGAAACCAGGAATTTCCCCCAGTCTGGACTCCCTCAGAAAACAGCCAGGACAGAGAAAGTTACTGGCTTACTCCCGTGTCTAAACTTCCCTGAGAGCAACTTTTAAACTCCCGGGACCCTACTACAAATGGCAGCAAAGGCCAGTCAGAATTCATCACCGGCCAGGCTGCCCATTTTCCAGCTACAGCGCCTACCTCTTTATCTCTACCTTCAAGAAACAATAATAAGCAAACCCAGGCACCTCTGGGAACAGCCTCTGGCCTCCTGCCCTGCCCTGTGTAACCAGCCTGTCCTCACACCCACGAGGGAGGAGGAGACGGCATTGGTTAACCCTCTGGTCTACCAGGCCCTGTTCCCGGGGTTGTGGCAAGGAGACAAACTGTTGCTCAAGAAAATCCTCCAGAAAACCCTTGGCACCAGGAGGCAGCTCCAGGCAGCTCCAGCCTAACGCTAAGCCAGGGGCTTCCAGAAGCCGCCTTCCCCTGCCCTTCTAAATCAGTAAGGGTTGGGCCCTACTCTCCCGTGCCCTGGGCTGTCCACCCAGGGNCCCACACAGCTTGGGGTGAGCCAGGCCCTCCTCCCTGCCTGCCCAGCCCCCCACCCTACCAGGAGGGGCCTGCGGATGCCTGTATGGGAGAATCACAGAAATCTTTCCTCCATGGAATCATTTGGAACACTGGTTTGATTTCAGAACATGCCAGGGGTTTCCATCTCACCGTCGACCTGATTTATCAGGTACCAACCCTCAGCTCGCCCACTGAGGCAGTCGGGAAGGCCTGAGGTCCGGGCGACAAAACGGTGCCGCAGAGATGCACGTGCTTTAGACTCACTAATTCTCCTGTTCCCTCTGCTCAAGAGACTAGCTAGGTCTTAGGAGAAAACGCCTTCTCCAAATTTCCCCTTAATCTTCATTTCATCCACCCTCACTTGCCCCTTTAGAACTTTGAGTTCCGCTTGGCAACCTCACACCCCACCCCTACCATGAGCTGGTCTGGTGCAGGTTTCCCCAGATGCCCCCTGTGAGAGAGTGACAGCCTGGCCACTACCCAATGTCCACTGTCCCAGTGCTCCCGGGCTTGACCCGGCTAGCAAAGCTAGCTTCCCGCCCTCCCACCTGCCTGGGGTACGGGGCTTGACAGTCTGTAGAGAGCCTTTTCTTTCTTGCCTGAATGCCACAGCAGCCTCAGGAGGCAAGCAGAGGTTGTGCAACCCACCCAGCAGAGGAGCAAACCGAGGCTTCAGGAGGCCTAGTGGTTTGGTCAAGGTCATACAGGAAGGGGCAGACCCTTCCTTTGGCCTGTTGGTTCCATGTCACTAAGCAAGAGTGGGGACCTGAGTGGTAATGGCCTCCGACGATAGTATTCCCAGCTCTCTAAATGCTGCCAGGAGAAAGAATCTCAGATATATTGATGCTTTTAACAAATATTTATTGAATACTTGCTAAGTGCCTGGCACAAAACTAGGCACTGGAAATCCAACAGTGGCAAGACAGGTGTGATCTTTGCTTATATTTTGGTGGAGGAGAGAGACCCCAGACAAACTGTGCAAGAAGCTCTGCCTGTCTCCCTTGCCCACTGGCCCAGCCCACATGCCCATGTGCCACTACTGGCCCAGCCCACGTGCCCTGGAAGGAGCTCTGGCCGGGAGGTTACAGACGTGGGTTCTGGTCCCTTTGATGCCACTGACTCCCCGTGTGATGCTGGACAGGACTTTCCGTCTGTGAAATCTGCAAGCTTGTGGCTCCTCATGCCCTACTCCCAGCCTCTGAGTCAAGTGGTTAATAATTTCCTGGCATGAATAATTACCCTGATTAAGTTTTTTTTTTTTTCTTAAACCTGACTTTTCATAGGCTCTGGAGCCAAAAAATAAGGCCTTTTGATATCATCCAATCCAAGTCTCCTCACTAAGGATGAACCCCTTGGCCTCATTTCTCCCCAGGCAGTAACTGTCTCTGCTTGCATCCTTCTGGAAACAGGGAGCTTGCTCCCTTACGTAGCAGACAATGCCCCGTGGTGCGCTGGTAAATGTTTAACAGCTGGCTCTCCAAGGTAGGGAAAACCGGATCTGTAGTATTTGCCGATTTCCCAGGGTATAAAATACTCCCACCATGGACAATTTTAAGCTGCCTTAATATCAACCAGGTCAGCCAGTTCTTGAAAATTTTAACAATCGGCTCCTGTGAGCCAGTCAGAACCAGCTCCAACACACCACTGCCCCGCCCCACGGAGAAGCCCTGTCCAGCTTTACTTGCTGGAAGTTCTTCCTGTTATTGAGCAAAACATCTACTTGTCAGGAACTCCAGCCTGGAAATGCTGAGCTACTTCTCTGGGGTGTCATAGAACAAGGGGTCCTTTGGTCCCCTGAAGCCCCTTAGAGAATACCCCTGTCTCTCAGTGAGAGGGGTAGTTCCTGGGCCGAATAGGGTCAGGGTATATCTACCCTCCCTCTCAGCCTCCCTCCCTCCTCCATCCCCTGTTCCTCCCTCCTGTCTCCCCTCCACCTTTCCCTTCCTCCTTCCATCCCCTTTCCCTTCCTTCTTCCCCACTTTCCCTTCCTCAATGACACGACAGGACCCGCACCCGGTGCCCAGGGACCCATGTCTGCCCACACCGCCCACCCCCTTTGGAAAGTCTTGCTGCTCAGCCTGTCCACCTTGGAGGCTACACTCAGATGCCACCCACTCTCAGAAACCTGCCCTGACCTCCACCCCTTTACTTCCCTCCCAGAGCCCCGCCCTCCCAGAGCCTTTATCAGTCGCTGTTTGGCACTTATCACTTTCTACCTTGGATTACAGCTATTTGTGTACACAGCTTATCTCGCTGCCAGACTGAGAGGCAGCGCGGGATTGTTGAAAGAGCTTGGACTTTGGAGCCGTAAGACCTGGCCCTGAATCCCAGCCCCGCCGCTTAGGGCTGTGAGCCTTTGGGAGCTTATACCACCTCTTGGAGCCTCAGTTTCCTTATCTGTAAAGTGGGGCTGATGATAACTACTAAGGTGGTTTGACCATTAAATGAGCTTAGAAATGTAAACCTCCTTTCCTGTTTCTGTCTGGACTGTCTTCCTCTTTGGGACAAAGTTTGTGTCCAGTGTCTCTTTGTATTATCCTGGTTATAACAATAACAGTATAGTAACAACAATGGCAACAACTTAGTGGCTTTGGAACTATAACTATTATTATTCCTGTTAATAGATCTGAGGCTCAGAGAGGCCAGATAAAAGCCCAAAGTCACACAGCTAGTAAGTGGGAAAGTTGAGATTTGAATCCAGGAAAATCTGCCCCAGTGCCTTAGCTGTTAATGCTACATCACATGGTCACAGTCCAAGGGCCCACAGGGGCTTCTAGAGTGATGTGGGAGGGTGTGAACCCACAGTCCACCACAGCCTGTGGACATCTTTGTCCTGACCTGTGGGGTGGGAGTGGGTGTGTACAGAGATGCTCCTGGTCTGCCCTCTAGGACCTCCCAACAGGTAAGTGGTTAGTGCTGCTGAGAGGAATGTCTCTAGGTCCCTGGGGGGAAGAGGACCAAGAGGCCACTAGTGGACAAGACAATCAGAAAAGGCTTCATGGACGAGGTGGCCTTTGCCTTCGGCCGTGATGGATGAGGAAGACTTGGCCAGGATGGACAAGACCGACCAGCAGGAGCAAAAGTGCAGAGGTGGGAGAGGCGCAGGAGGTTTCATTTAGGTGTCAGGCCAGACATTTCCCCTCATTCTTGAGGGTGGGATGGAGAAGACGAGGTGGACGTCAGGGAAGGGGGTGTCTTTGCCCAGTCTGTGTTCAGGAACGGTCGAGGGAATTGTTTTAGGGACTTTCACCAGCACAGAGCCTGAAGAGCTGAGAGCCGATTGGGCTGCTCTAGGGGCCAGGCTGGCATTTTATTTCTCTGTCATCTACTCGGAGACTCCTGAGTCCAGCTCTGCTTCCTGCTCCCGTCCATCCATTTCTCTGAGGCTCAGTTTTACCACCTGAAAAATGGGCATGAAGAATGGACCTTTGGAGCCAGTTGAAGGATGAAACAGGGCTGGTGGGAGGGACGTGCTTCACACTCCTGGGGCAGAATGTGGGTGGGAGGTGAAGGAGTGGGGAAGATGAGAAGTTAGAAGGGGAGGGGACAGGAAGAGCTCTGTGCGAATGGCCAGTGAGAGCCAAGCCTGCCAAGTTGGCCGAGGCTGTGCCTCATGATTCCTCCAACACCACATGCTCCATTTTCCCAGCACCGCCAGAGGCTGCCCAGCTCCGCTGGCTTAGAAGCAACCTTCCTTCCAGGCTTCAGCGAGGACAGCTCCTGGCAGGCTCTGGGCTGACCCTGTCCCTCCGGCCAGCCTGGTTCAGCCCCACCATGCCCCCTCCAGGGAGCACTAATTGTACTGACACATCCCTGAGGGCGTTCATTGTGTGCCCAGGGCCGTTTTAACTGCTTCCCTTCTATCAGCTAATTGAATTCTCACATGCACACTATGATTACCCATGTTTTAAGTAAGGAAACCGAGGCCCAGAAAGATTAACCTAGGTGGTCCCACGACAGTTCCCTGGTAGGACAGGTAAAGCCTGAGGGATGCAGACAGCCCATGGAACTTAGAGGCAGGGCCTGTGAGATTGTCACTGGACATCATCTAGCTGTTTCCCAGCGAGAAATGCTGCAAGTCGAGTCCCCTCACTTTTTCTTTCTGTTCATTTCAAAGTTCTCAGGCTCCTCTGTCCACGCATATGCCCTTGGTCACCCAGATTCACGTGGACATCCACACATGAGGCTCACCATCTCAGCATCGTAGACACACACACACACACACACACACACACGAGGCTCACCATCTCAGCATCGTAGATACACACGCACACGCACACACACACGAGGCTCACCATCTCAGCATCATAGATACACACATATGCACACGCACACGCACACACACACACACGCTTTTATGTCCCTGAAACGACACAGTGGGGTCTGTGAACTCACATGGCACTTTCCTTTCCCCAGGTCCAACCTCTGAGGATGTCCCTCCGGCCCAGGCATCTGAATTTTTGTCTGTTCAAACCACTGACCCCGGACGTGCGCACAGAACCTCTCCTCTTTCACTGCAGGCCCCGCCCAAATCATTGCCCCTGCGTGGCTCCTTCTCTGAGAACTGGCCTGGGGGTGTGGTAGGGGCTTGGGGGTGGATGGTTACCCTTCCCCCAACTCCACAGGCTGCTGGAGAAACAGTAGGAAGAGGAGAATGAATTAATCCTGGCCTCCCCTCCCCCGGGCTCTCTGTGATGCTAATTCCCTCCGCCTTTGATCCAGCCCAGGCCCCTAACTCTGAGCGGGAGCTGGCGCTGGGCTGGCCTGAGATTAGGGCTGCCTGGGTGAAGCTCCGGGCATATCCCCCACGAGGCAGACCGGTTTCTCCTCTGGGGAGGGGTTTTGGGGATTAGAGCTCTGGTTACTGACCCTGGTGTTCACAATGCACTCTCCTTTGCCAGAGGTTTCTCATTTTCTCTCCTCTCTGNCTCTCCCTGTCTCTTATACACATCTGGTGAAGCTCCGGGCATATCCCCCACGAGGCAGACCGGTTTCTCCTCTGGGGAGGGGTTTTGGGGATTAGAGCTCTGGTTACTGACCCTGGTGTTCACAATGCACTCTCCTTTGCCAGAGGTTTCTCATTTTCTCTCCTCTCTGAGAGGGCCCTGGGGTTCCCATTTTACACAGGAGCAGAGTGAGGCCGGGGGTGAAAGGCCTCCTGAGGCTTCTGGGCCAGGGAATGGTGGGTCCAGACCCAGAGCGCAGGTCTTCCAATCTCCTGTTTCCACAGAGGGTCTTCGTTTATTCTGGTGATTGAAAAACAGAAGCAAGAAACCCTTGCTTTATGGAGTACTATCTGCTAAAGAATCCGCCTGCAATGCAGCAGACCCCGATTCGATTCCTGGGTTGGGAAGATCCCTTGGAGGAGGGTATGGCAAACCACTTCAGTATTCTTGCCTGGAGAATCTCCATGGACAGAGGAGCCCAGAGAGTCCATGGGGTCGCATGGAAAGTCGGATAGGACTGAGTGACTGAAGTCAGCACAGTGCATACCAGGAACTGTCTTCAAGCATCATTCTGCCCATTCTGCACGGCAGCTCTGTCAAGGGCCCACTTCCCAGGCAAGGAAACTGCTGCCTGCCACTGTGCTGCAGTGATAACATCTGGGTTCAAACCCAGGACGGAGCTGAGCAGTTCTCTCATGGTACAAAGACACTGAGGCTCACAGAGGGGAAGGTTGAAACCCATAGAGGTAGTTGGCCGGGCATTTGTCGCCTTCCTTCTGAGCTGCACCTGGAATGACTGGAATCTTCTATGGACTTAGTGGAACTGGGACAAGATTCCAGCCCCTACACTGCCCTAATCTGGGGAGAGGGCATCTGTGAGGATGCCAAGCTCAGGTATTCATGCAGAGGCATCTCAGCCAACCTGGCCTTGGAACAACCTCATAAACGTGAGCATAAACACAATTAAACCTTTTATTACATTTTATTTCGTACATATAAAAGACTATTTGTAAGTCATGAAGCAGATTAAATGAATGCTCATGACCCCTGCACTTAAGAACTGGAGCATTAGGGATACCGGTGAAAATCTGCCCTGCCTAGTCCCTTGTTTTCCAGAGAGAAGCTGCCTGACGTTCGTTCACTGTTCCCGTCCTCTCTCTAACGCAAGGTTTTAGCACCCATGAGGGATCCCTGGGCTAACTGTACTTCTGAGACATTGAATTATATGCTGCAGTTCCCTGGGAAGTGACTTCTTTAAAGGGCAAGAGGGGGAGTTCTGAGGGCCAACTCACACCCCATATGTTAGGGGTGTCACAGGAGCTGCCTCCTGCACTAGTCCCCTACTCAGGGTCTCTCTGCAGTGTGGTACCCTGTTTTGCTTTCCCTCCTGGGAGTGCTCTGAAAAGGACACTTCTTGCTGGTACAGCCAGCAAAAGCGGGGTGGGTACCTGGGCAGCTGGGCATTGCCTGAATAAGGGCATTACCTAAGCTGTTCCCTCCATCCATCCATTCTGCTGGGGAAGCCCAGCTTCTAGGTCCTGCTCCAAGGCTCTGTTTGCTGGGAGATGTTCCCTGTGACCCCCATCCCTTCACCCTCTCCAGCAGAGTTGAATGTGCCCTCTTCTACCCTGCCAGAGCCCGTGGGCACGCCTCTGTCAGCTCTTATCCCAAGGCAGATGTTCTAGAAGCTCCCAACAGCAGCCTTCATCCCCAGACCCCCGGCACAGCTGGTCTCAGATCCAGAGTGACCAAGAAAGAATCTGGGTGAAGATGACAGCAGATGGATTTCCCCGTTGGACCCTGTGGACCTAGACCGCCAAAGTCTTAGCTTGTTTGCTCCAAGACCCGTCTTGATGGGGGATTTGAAGGCAAGGCAAGGAGGAGAGGCTTGGGGATATAGTTTACCTGTTTATCCATCTGCTGTGTGTACAAGTCACAGGTGCAGACCAGTGGGAACATGACTGAGTGTCCCCACTCCGATAGGTACATGTGTGGTCACAGGAACGCACAAGTTCACCCACGTGATTACACACACGTGCATGCACGTGGCCTCAAGGCCACAGGTCTGTGGAGCAGGCAGGGGCACTTCCTTTTCCTGCTTTCAACTTCCCCTCCTAGACAAGCCTATCTTTTCTCTGAGCATCACACACTCGCATTTATGGAGTGCCTGCTATGTGCACGACCTGAGGGGCTGGCCAGAGCAGAGCAGGGGGCAGCTGGCCCCTGGGGGACAGGGATGACAGAGGAGCTGCGCCGCCTCCTGGCCCTGCTGTCCCCCATGCACTGGCCCTAAAGCCAGGTGCCACTGCCTCCACTTCCTTAAAGCAGACCCTGGGGATCAGAGAGCAGAAAGAGGCACCGGTGGAAACAGCGGGATGTGACTGGGAGCTCTGTGGTCAGTTCCCCGTCTTGGGAGCTGGATGGTACAGGGGTTCTGGTTTGCCAGAAACCCCTGTTTCCAAGGGAAACCTCGATTGGGAGGGGCCGCCCGGAATCTTCCCAATCACTCGGCTTCTCCTCCCCACTCCCAACCGGTGGAGAGCACACTTTTGGGGGCGGTATTTCCCTGAGTGTCCTGTAGGAGGGCGCCATAACTGTTAGCAGCAGCAAGGACCGAGGGCAACTCTGACCTGAGTCAGAACAAAGTGGAACAGAGCCAGGAGTCTGAACTGGGGACTGGGCACTGTCCCCAGTCCACTAGTTACATGCACATGCATACATGTGCACACAAATACACGGATGCACACCCCCACACATGCATGATCAGAGAGGCCATGGGAGTCACCTAAGGTCACACAGCCAGTGCTGGCCCCTGCCTCCCGGCCGCGTTTTCTCCTTTAACTCAGGCTGCCCTCAAGGGGGCCTCTGGCTGCCAGGGGTCCAGTTTGCCTCCATCTGAGAATTAGGGCCCCGTGGCTGAGGGAGAGGATCTTAGGGGCGGTTAGGTGCTGCTTCTGGCGCACTGTTGGCTTGCATTTCAGGTAACGGGGACATGGGTTGCGCAGCATGAATGTGGGGGCCGGAGGAAGGAAAGATCCCTGTCTTTCTTCTCCCCTGCACCCAAATGCAACCCGAAAGGCCATGGACGAAAGCCTCTTTTCTGTGATGAGGACGGCCTATAGCCTGGCAATCAATTAGGAGCTGGCTCTGGATTCTGATGGCTCTGTCCACTCTGAGGATTCCTCGTTCTAGTTGCAGGGTTGTGTGCCGGCCGCCTCACCTGGCAGGAGCTAAGTCCTGAACCTGTATCAAGAGGAAGAACACAGTCATTTCTCGGTATTTGGAGATTGTGGCCCAGGCCAGTGCCCGGGTTAAAGCAGTCAGGTGATCAGTGCTTGTTCTGGGAAGTGGCCCTGCAAGGCCAGGCTTCTCTGTGTCCAGACTGCCGAATCCACAGGACTTGGACTTGCTTCTGGGTCTCTGGAGAACGAAGTTCTGTCTTGGTGCCACCTCACAGCTGGGTGACCTTGCGTGTCTCACCTGTCTTCTCTGGTCTCACCAGCCACAGCCCCAGATGAGCATATCAGTTTGAGGAGCAAGAATGACTTAATTGGAAGGGAAGGGCCTTGCAAAAGCCCATGTTGGGGATGCTGGGGAGTAGGGAGCATGTACTTGTTGCCCCTTGGAGGGACCTCTTCTTTCTGGCGCCCGGCTGGGCTGAGAGCTACACATCCCTTACAGAGGTGAGAGTGTGTTCATCTGGGGACCCTCTCTGTGTCCTGAGCTACCAGGTTGGAGACCTGTCCCTTGGGAAGTCCTCAGACTGCCCTTTTGAAGCTGCAAAGGCAGCCTGGATTCAAAGTGTCTCTCCTGGCCCTTAATTACCCTTCTTCACCCATAGGTGGAATTTCCACTCAAAGAGCTAAAGAAAGGCATCCGCGCCGCCCCTGGGGACTGGGTTTCCCTGCTGCTTTTGTGTGACAGCCGCCAGCGTGGCAGTGGCGCGCAGCTCGGGTTTCTGATTTTAATGATTTCCTGAATTCATTCTGTTTCCTACCTCAGGGAAAGGAGGAGAGGTGATCCTCTTGAAAATTCACATAATTGCTTTTATTTGATTTTTATTAAAATGCATTCAGGAATAATGTGATTGCCCCCTTTATTACGTTGTTCATCAATCTGGCATGGGGAAGCCGCCTGGAGAGAGAGGTAGGTATAGGAGCCTGATGTGCAGTGGGGAGTGGACCCAGCCCACACTGGCCGAGGGGCACTCAGGGAGCCCAGCCCCAGCTGCTCCCAACCGGGAAAGTGGGGTGATGACNCTTTTCTCACGTGTCCAGAAACTGACCCTCCGGTACAGACCGTGCTGGCCCTGACGCCGGGCCCTGGCGCCTCGTGGGCCTGTTTGCCCAGACGCGCCTTGTGTGGGCAGCGCGCCGTCTCTGCGGCCTCCTGCCAGGTGCCCGGCCTGTGTGCTCTCAGGGCTGTGAGTGATGTGAGCCCTGAGCTGGGTTTCTGCGGTCAGCTCTGGAGGGCGTGCGGGCTGGGCGCCCGGTTCATTCAAGGGGCAGCTCAGCGGGGTCTTGGCGGGACGGGTCGCTCAGGCGGCGGCTCTCCTCCCCCTCCCAACTCTGAGTCCCCAGAGACTGAGAGCCACAGGGGTCTGCCCTCCCCACATCCCTTGCCCCCAGACTCCTCTTGGTTCCCCCAGTCACCTGCACCTTTATCATAGCCTCCTTGCTGGTCTCACTGGCTCCAGACTCAAGGCCCTCAGGCCAGCTGCCCACCGCCCACAGTCACGCCACTCCTCTGCTCAGGACTCTTGGTGGCTTCCAAAGGCCCCTTTCCTGCCAAGGCCTTTTGCTTTGGGGCCTTCACCTGCAGCATCAGATGCCTGGATCTCCTGTTGGCCCTGGTTCTGAGGATGCTGTGCTTTATACTGGGCAAGTCCCTGCCTCTCTGAGCCTCAGTGGATGGATTAAGGAAATGGGAGCACAGAGACCTTTGGGCTAGGGTCCCAAGAATACAGAGTGAACCAGGGGCCATGTAACTCACATAGTGGGCAGGACGGGGCGCAGAATCATGTGACTTGACCTGGTGAGAGGTCAGAAGAGCTTAGCAAGTGCTTGAGGAGAGAGGAAGGGTGGATTCAGCCCTGGACCCCGCCGAGGCCCCAGATCAGCCGAGGCGGCCAGAGGGACGGTGACAGCCTTTACCTTTCGCTCTCCTGCCCTCACGCCCTGCGCGGCCCTTCCCCTCCTCCCAGTGGAGAATTCTGGATAGGACTGGGCTCGCTTTCAGCCCAGCAGTAACAGTGCGCACCCCCGCCCCCACCTGCCTCTTGCTGCCCTTCTTGGGGGTAGAGTTTGTGGTTTCCAGAGGAGGGTCAGAAATGCATTTACTGGCTTCTTGGAAGCCCGCTCACCCCTGAGCTCGGCACATGCGCCAAACACCCATCCTCCCCACACTGCCTTGTTGCCCTCTTTTAGCAGATGAGGTAACTGAAGCTCAGAGAGAGCTCAACAAGTGACTTGTTCAGGGCAGCCTAGCTAGAAAGTATGAGGGCTCTTGGGCATAGGAAACTGGGATGGACTAATGCCATCCCTGAAACTGTTGGTGAGACGCTTTGAGGGACTGGGTTTGACAGGTGGGCAAGGATGGGTGGGGCCGCCCTGTGCCCTGGGGTGTGAGTGGGCGCTGTCTCTGCACAGCCTTCAGTCTCTCCTGGGGGATCTGCCTCTGCTGGGGTGGGCAGCACAGGGAGTCAGGAAAGCATGGGGATGCAGGCATATGCATTTAGAGCCCCGCTGGGTGCTTTTAATTTCTGTGAAAAGCCCATCTTCACCTAAAAAAAAAAAAAAAAAGACAAATCTTTGTGGTCTTTTTTTTTTTAAGTGTTTGTTTTTTCATGCAAATCATTTGGCAGTGGATGCAGTAGGGGGATTCAGAGAGTGCAGGCAGTACATTTAGAAATTCAATCGCAGGGCTCTTGAGGGCCAGCTGGGGCCTGACCATCTGACCAGTGCCCAGTACAGGGCGTGGCACATTGCTTACTCCACTGACTGGCCTCTCAGCCTGGGTGAAGCTGAAGCCCAGGTCACGCCAAGCCTGCCGGATGTCCTTGCCCTCCGGTTCCTGATACCTGCTCCCTCCATCTGTCTATCCTGGGGCCACCTGTGTTCCCTGGGACAGCCTCATAGCCCATCTTCTCAAACAGTCTGTGGGTTTGTCCAAGAGGACAGGCCCAATCCTCAGGCTTCGGGAAGGCCATGCAGGGAGCTGGGAGAGTCCTTTAGTCTCAGCAGAGGAAGTCCCAGCCCAGAGGGTGAAAGGGGACCAACGTTTTCCCCAGGACCAAAGGGTCCCCTGGGATGCAGACTTTCAGTGCTAAACTGGGACACCTCCATCGTGCCACCTAGGGCTACTTGCTCAGGGCCCCGTGGCCAGCCCACAGCCCTGAATCTCCTGATGCCCAGGCTGACTCCATGTCCTAATGCTGTCCTGTAGACAGTCAGCACCTTCTTTTTGGGAAACATTGAACCCCTTGGGTCTCCAAGAAACTGACCCCAGGCTAGGGGTGCATGCCTACAAAGGGACCGCCAACCTTTGAGCCTCTAGCTGGTTCCTGCATCCAGGGTAAGGGTCTGCCCCAAGGCAGGGGAGGATGCTTGAGCTTTGTAATCCTGTGGACCAAGTGCAGGTGGGGCTGAGTGCTACCTCGGAGGATCTCAGATGCCCACCCCCCAGCTCCCCGGTTGCAGGGGCTGAGGAGGGGCTGAGCCTTCTTCTCCTGCTTCCCCTGCTCCCCGGGCCCTGAAGAGCAGAGCTCCTTATCAGATCTCTGTTTCTCTCCTCTCTGCTGCCTCGGTCTGGCCTCCGCCCCCGGTAGCTCTTTCCTCTCTGAAGCTCCTTTTCCCGTCACCAACACGCAGCCTACAGAGATGTTGGTTTCTGTTGCTTTTTAAAAAATGTTTCCTTTTGGCGAGGGCGGTGAAGGGTTGTTTACTGGGCCTGCAAAGCCTCCCTGTGGGCTGTGGCTGTGGGTAGGTTTGGGGCCAAAAGCTGCACCCCCAGCCCAGAGCTTCTGAATCCAGTGCAGAGGCAGCGAGTGTGGAATAGACACCTGCTGCGCACCCAGCTCCAGGCCAGCGCGGCAGCACCTACCTGGTGTTCACACCCCCTCGAGAACCTGTGCCTTGTAGGGAGCCTTATTCTCCATCTCCCACAGGAGGTGGCTGAGCCCCAGATCCCCGGATTCATGGTCTGGCCTCTGCCCACCACACTGGTCTGCCTTCAGAGTTCACCATTCGACCTCTTCCTTCCTTCCCTGCCTTTCCTCAAGCACATAGGGCCCAGGCTCTCCCCAGCCGAGGGACACAGCTTCCTGAAGCTTCCTTTCTGGCATTGTGGCCCCGCTATAGGTAGAGCATGAACTCTAGCTGCATCGCCAGAGCTGGATTTGAGTTTCAAGTTGCTTTACCTCACTGAGCATCAGATGGCTTAGCCATCGATTGAGAAACTCGGAGAAATTCCTGAGAGAGCTTGGCGGACCCTGAAGGCTGTTGGACATGGGACTGTCTGTCTAGCAGGGCCTCAGTTAGGAGGACTGGCAGAGGTGGTGGGGAGCTTCTGAAGGTGGGTGAGCAAGCGACCACCATAGTTAAGACCATGCTCCCGGAGGATCCTGTAGGCTTCAGCGTGGGTGAAGACTGCAGGGGAGAAGTGTTGGCTGGGGAGCTGTTGAAGGACTTTGATTTCCTTTTCAAAAAAGAAAGGTGATGTTCTCCCCACCGTGCACCCCCACCCACATTCATGCTTCCACAACCAGGAGCAAGAATCAGGAAGGCCAGGCCATGATGGTACACCAGGCTCCTGTCCTGGACAGAGTCCCCACCCTTGGGGTCCTCCCAGCTTCGGCTGTCAAGTCCTGAGGTTTTGAGGTCCTGAACCCTAGCCCACCCTGGTAACCAAGTGTGAGATGGCATGTCGTCTTCCTAACCATCCCAGTGTCTCTTGGGTTGTGGCCCTACTCTTTGCGACCCCATGAACTGCAGCACACCAGGCTTCTCTGTCCATCACTATCTCCCCGAGTTTGCTCAAACTCAAGTCCATTGAGTCAGTGATGCCACACAACCATCTCATCTTCCGTCACCCCCTTCTCCACTTGCCCTCAATTTTTCCCACCATCAGGGTCTCTTCCAATGAGTCAGCTCTTTGCATCAGGTGACCAAAGTATTGGAGTTTCAGCTTCAGCATCAGTCCTTCCAATGAGTATTCAGGATTGATTTCCTTTGGGATTGACTGGTTTGATCTCTTTGCTGTCCAAGGAGTCTCAAAAGTCTACTCTAGCATACAGTTTGAAAGCATCAGTTCTTCAGTGCTCAGCCTTCTTCATGGTCCAACTCTCACACCTATACATGACTCCTGGGAAAACCATAGCTTTAACTATAAGGACTTTTGTCAGTAAAGTAATGTCTCTGCTTTTTAATACGCTATCTAGGTTTGTTATAGCTGTTCTTCCAAGGAGCAAGTGTCTTTTAATTTCATTGCTGCAGTCACTGTCTGCATTGATTTTGGAGCCCAAGAAAATGAAATCTGACACTGATTCCACATTTTCCCCATCTGCTTGCCATGAAGTGATAGGACTGGATGCCATGATCTTAGTTTTTTGAATGTTGGGTTTTAAGCCAGGCTTTTCTCTCTCCTCTTTCATTTTCAGTGAGAGGCTCTTTAGTTCTTCAGTCCAGGCCCTTCTGAGAACCATGGTTTCCATTTCTCACTGACCTCTGTCCACTGGCTTCCTAACTCTCTTGCTCCAAGTCTCCCCACACTAGCTGAGCCCTGGAGAGAACTCCCTCCGACTCCTCACCTTACAGGTGAAGAAATCCCCCCAGAGCAGGGCAGCAGCTGTGCATCTGTGTGCAGTGTGCCCACCACACCTCTGCAGCCGGGACAGGGAGGGGAGTTCATGATGCAGGGAAGGGGGAGCAGGGGCTTCTCTTCTTGTGAATGGAGCGCCTTTTTTGTCCTGTGAACCGTTCCCCTGGCATGCATCTATGAGTGACATGGGCATTCTCAAAGATGAACCATCCTGGGCCACCTGTGTCGGGCTTCCCGGGAGATAAACCACCGCGTGGAGGCGCTGAGCAGGCTGGGACCCTTGAGGAAACTTTACTGTTTCTCTTTTCCTGAAATTTGTCAGCTGGAGTGGGGGAGCATGTTTCCCTGGGTCCATTCAGGCTGCTGTAACAGAATACCACGGAACAGGGAGCTTATAAACCAGACATTTGCTTTACTTTTCACAGTTCCAGAGGCTGGGAAGCCTTCAAGGGGCTGGCAGATTCAGTGTCTGGTGAGAGCCTGTTTCCTGATCCATAGACAGCTCTCTTCTGGCTGTGTCCTTACGTGGTGGAAGGGATGAGGGACCTCTCTGTGGTGTCATCTAATAAGGACACTAATCCCATTCATGGGGGCTCCACACTCAGGACCCGATCACCTCCCCACAGTCCCACCTTCTAATACCATCACTTTGGGGGTTGGGACTTCGGCCTATAAATTTCCAGAGGAAGCATTCGGACCACAGCAGTCTCGTTCTGGCAGAGGTGCTTTAATGGCCGGAAAGTAGAGCGTTTAAGGAGAAGGCAATGGCACCCCACTCCAGTACTCTTTCCTGGAAAATCCCATGGACAGAGGAGCCTGATGGGCTGCAGTCCATGGGGTCACTAAGAGTCGGACACGACTGAGCGACTTCGCTTTCACTTTTCACTTTCATGCATCGGAGAAGGAAATGGCAACCCACTCCAGTGTTCTTGCTTGGAGAATCCCAGGGACGAGGGAGCCTGGTGGGCTGCCGTCTATGAGGTTGCACAGAGTCGAACACGACTGAAGCAACTTAGCAGCAGCAGCAGAGTGTTTAAGGTCTTCCCTGGTAGCTTAGATGGTAAAGCGTCTGCCTACAATGCCGGAGTCCCGGGCTCAGTACCTGTGTTGGGAAGATCCCTTGGAGAGGGAAATGGCAACCCACTCCAGTATTCATGCCTGGAAAATCCCATGGACCGAGGAGCCTAGTAGTCCATGGGGTCGCAAAGAGTCGGACACGACTGAGCGACTTCACTTCGCTTCACTTCAGAGTGTTTAAGCCTTACAGCCTCGGTGTGGCCTTTGTACCTGTTTCCAAGACAGGTAAACTAAGATCTGAAGGGAACGCCCAGATGTGCTTGGACTTTTGATCCAAAGGGAGAGTTTCTCTCTGCTGGCCTCCAGAGCAGGGCTGCCCTACTGCTTCCTCTGCCCTCAGCGTCTGGCTGGCACACAGTCTCTTGCACAGGAGGAGGGATGCTGTCCTTGCTGACCCTGTGCCTGTTCTTGTGATGTGGGCTCTTCTGCTGTCCACGTGCTCTTCGCAGTAATCAAATACTTCTCTAGCTGGTTCTAATCTTAACTCTCATCAAGATCTGCACTGCCTACAAGATTGGCAACCAGATACCTGGAGGAGTATACCTGCCTCACCCACTCTCCCAGTGATGGAGGGTAGGGAAGGAGTGTTCACCCTGCTTTGCTGTGTGACCTTCCCCAAGGCTCTTACCCTCTCTGGACCTCTCCTACATCATCAGCAGTGCCTGCTTTGTGGGCTTGCAAGGATCAAAGGATATCAGNATCCCAGGGACGAGGGAGCCTGGTGGGCTGCCGTCTATGAGGTTGCACAGAGTCGAACACGACTGAAGCAACTTAGCAGCAGCAGCAGAGTGTTTAAGGTCTTCCCTGGTAGCTTAGATGGTAAAGCGTCTGCCTACAATGCCGGAGTCCCGGGCTCAGTACCTGTGTTGGGAAGATCCCTTGGAGAGGGAAATGGCAACCCACTCCAGTATTCATGCCTGGAAAATCCCATGGACCGAGGAGCCTAGTAGTCCATGGGGTCGCAAAGAGTCGGACACGACTGAGCGACTTCACTTCGCTTCACTTCAGAGTGTTTAAGCCTTACAGCCTCGGTGTGGCCTTTGTACCTGTTTCCAAGACAGGTAAACTAAGATCTGAAGGGAACGCCCAGATGTGCTTGGACTTTTGATCCAAAGGGAGAGTTTCTCTCTGCTGGCCTCCAGAGCAGGGCTGCCCTACTGCTTCCTCTGCCCTCAGCGTCTGGCTGGCACACAGTCTCTTGCACAGGAGGAGGGATGCTGTCCTTGCTGACCCTGTGCCTGTTCTTGTGATGTGGGCTCTTCTGCTGTCCACGTGCTCTTCGCAGTAATCAAATACTTCTCTAGCTGGTTCTAATCTTAACTCTCATCAAGATCTGCACTGCCTACAAGATTGGCAACCAGATACCTGGAGGAGTATACCTGCCTCACCCACTCTCCCAGTGATGGAGGGTAGGGAAGGAGTGTTCACCCTGCTTTGCTGTGTGACCTTCCCCAAGGCTCTTACCCTCTCTGGACCTCTCCTACATCATCAGCAGTGCCTGCTTTGTGGGCTTGCAAGGATCAAAGGATATCAGTTCAGTTCAGTTCAGTCGCTCAGTCATGTCCAACTCTGCGACCCCATGAATCGCAGCACACCAGGCCTCCCTGTCCATCACCAACTCCCGGAGTTTACTCAAACTCATGTCCATCGAGTCAGTGATGCCATCAAGGCATCTCATCTTCTGTCGTCCCCTTCTCCCNGTGTGAGATGACTGCAAGGTGTGGTAGTTTGAGCATTCTTTGGCATTGCCTTTCTTTGGGATTGGAATGAAAATTGACCTTTTCCAGTCCTGTGGCCACTGCTGAGTTTTCCAAATTTACTGGCGTACTGAGTGCAGCACTTTCACAGCATCATCTTTTAGGATTTGAAATAGCTCAACTGGAATTCATACATGTGTTCAAACATCTATGCTGGCCTGGAAATGGGGCAGTTTAATGGTTAGAGATTTGGAATCAGACAGATATGGGTTCAAATTCTAACTCTACAATTTACTAGCTACATGAGCCCTTGCTATTCACCACCTTGGCTTCCTCCTCTCCAAGTTGGGATGAGAACAGCTTCCTCACAGGCCCAGGGAGAGGGTTAACAGCATGGAACAATACAGCGCTGGCACATAGTCAGTGCCCAGCAAGTGGTAGATAATATTACTACTATGAGTATCATCATCACCACCATCATCATCCTTGCCTCTTGCCATTTTGTTCCCTGGCTGTGTGGCATTCATTTTGTCTCTTTAAAACTCACCCAGGGCTGCAAATATTTCAGATGTAAATGAACTGACTTGAACTAGAAGCCCAGAGAAATAAGTGACTACACCAATTCCCCTCACCCACTGTGACTCTGGCTACATCAGTAAATCTCACAATTTCCCTATCAGCCAAGTGGCACAAGTAACAATCCCCACTCAACGAGTTTTTTTTCTATGCTGGTACATCTTGCAGAGATGAAAGTAATTAAATGGTTATCAACTGCTCTCTGCACACCCAGGCATGGCATAGGGCTCCGTGGAACCTATGAGAAAAGAATACACATATCCCTGACCTTAACAATTTCCAGTGGAGTTGCTCTGTTGTTTTTAAAAAATAAACAATTAAACAGGCTTATTCAGGAATAATTGGTGTACAATAAACTACACATAGTTGAGCTATTTCAAATCCTGAAAGATGATGCTGTGAAAGTGCTGCATTCAATATGCCAGCAAATTTGGAAAACTCAGCAGTGGCCACAGGACTGGAAAAGGTCAGTTTTCATTCCAATCCCAAAGAAAGGCAATGCCAAAGAATGCTCAAACTACCGCACAATTGCACTCATCTCACATGCTAGTAAAGTAATGCTCAAAATTCTCCAAGCCAGGCTTCAGNTTTGATCCCTGAGTCAGGAAGATCCCCTGGAGAAGGAAATGGCAACCCATTCCAGTATTCTTGCCTGGAAAGTCCCATGGATAGAGGAGCCTGGTGGGCTACAGTCCATGAGCCACAGAGTCACAAAGAGTCAGACAGGACTGACTGAGCGACTGGGCGTACACACAGACACACAGGGCATGTTATATATTGTGGGTGGAATTGCATCCCCTATTTGGTCCCCTAAAAAGAAGATATGCTGAAGTCCTAATCTCTGGCAGGTCAGTGTGTGACCTTGTTTGGATACGGGGTTGTGGCAGATGTAATTCATTAGGATGAGTGGAGCGGCATGGGCCCTATTGCAGTACGACTGGTGTCTCTGTAGGAAGACAGCCTTGTGAAGACACAGAGAGGACCACGTGAATACGGCGGCAGCCCCTGGAGGATACATCCACAAGCCGAGGCACAGCAAGGATTGCTAGCCATCACCAGAAGCTCAAAGCAAGGCACGAGACAGAGTCCCGCTTTAAACTCTCAGAAATAGCCACCTTTATCAACACTTCAATTTCACTTCTGATCTCTAGACTCANAGACTAGAGATCTCTTCAAGAAAATTAGAGATACCAAGGGAACATTTCATGCAAAGATGGGCTCGATAAAGGACAGAAATGGTATGGACCTAACAGAAGCAGAAGATATTAAGAAGAGGTGGCAAGAATACACAGAACTGTACAAAAAAGATCTTCATGACCCAGATAATCATGGTGGTGTAATCACTCACCTAGAGCCAGACATCCTGGAATGTGAAGTCAAGTGGGTCTTAGAAAGCATCACTACAAACAAAGCTAGTGGAGGTGATGGAATTCCAGTTGAGCTATTTCAAATCCTGAAAGATGACGTTGTGAAAGTGATGCACTCAATATGCCAGCAAATTTGGAAAACTCAACAGTGGCCACAGGACTGGAAAAGGTAAAAGGATATGAGTCTAGGGAATTGGAAGCCCTTTCTGTGGGCCAGCACTGGGAGGCCACATTCTATATGTTTAATTTGCCTTCACAGCAGCCTTAGACGTCCAACATAGAGTGGGCTTCGTGGACCACTTACTGTCCATCCGTTGTCTGAGGGGGTACTGTGCAGGAGGTTTTTTGCAGATATTTTATAGGATGATGGCCTTTGTATCCTTTTACCTGGGGGTTTGAGGGCTAAAGCAGAAACTGCTCCAGGACCAGAGCTCTCTCTTATCATTTCAGACAAGATGCTCTAAGATGACCTGGAAGGTCTTCAAGGGACAAGACGCTGAGGAGGGCGGGACAGACTGGGAAGGAAGGTGGGTAAAAGAGACACAGACCTGAGTGTGTGACCAAGCCTCAGTCTGCCTGAGAGATCAGTCCTGAACCTGGTCCAGCAGAGCAAGACACCGCAGAACATGAGAGGCACACAGTCTTGGGGCATGGAGCCTCCTCAATGTCCAGGACAGAGTGGCCACAGCCCCCGCTACTTCCTGGGCACAGTGGAGTCTCCTGCTTCCTGAGGCCGAGGCTTATAGCCCATTGATGATGGGGGTGAGTGTGTCAGAATTGAGTTTCTTGAAACAAAAATCCAGAATTATTTCTTGCAGCTGTACATTTGGTATAGCATCACATCCTGGTAATAGTTCTGTCAGACCCATTGGAGAGATGAGGAAAGTGAAGCTCAAGAGACTTTATGATTATTCAGAGACATCTTTCTTGGGGCTGGTGGATCAGAGCCCAGAACCTTGGTTTGCTGATGTGAAAGTCTCTGCAGCTTTTGCCTTCTCTTCTCCTTGACTGGCAAGACCACCCCACAGGGACAGATGGAACAATAAGGCCAACTCGGGCAAGTGACATAGCTAGGCAGGGAGGGAGGACTACCCAGTCTGTCCTTAGACACTCAGCTGCCCACCTCTGAGTCCAAGTTGCCCATCCAGTATCTCTCCACCCACACCAGGGCTCCAGACCCTCTGTCCATCATGGAGAAGTTCTGACCTCCTCACCTGCTTCCCATTGCCCTTGCTTGCTGCAAAGTCTGCCCTGGACCCACTGAAGCCATGTCTCAATCCCAGAGGTGGCAGCAGGCACAACCTTGGCCCTGCCCAGGCCTGCCATGGGCTCCTCCTCCCCATGGGCACTGGGCCTGGGGAGTGACATCCACCGGCTCAGCCTGACATTCGGTGGGTGGGGTCACATTTTTCATCAGCAGATCCAAGGTCAATGTTGTTGATTTCTAGCATTTCTGTGTGATTCTGTTTTTAGAATGTCCATTTGCTTGTATTATCCATCTGTTTTTCCATGTGGCCTACTTTTTTCATTAGAGGACTTAGCATATTAATCATAGCTATTTAAAATTCCTGGTCTGGTAATTCCAATCTTTCTGCCATATCTGAAGCAGGTTCTAATGTTTGCTCTCTCTTCAAAACTATTTTTCCCCTTTTATTGAATCTTGTAATTTTCTTTTTTTCACTGAGAGCCTGACTTGATATACTAGATAAAAGGAATATGGCATGGTTCCCACAGAGGTTTCTGCTCCAGTAAGTTGTGATGCTCTGTATCTGCCTTATCAGCCTGTTTGTCTCTCCAAGTTTTCGAGGCAGTGGTTTGCCCTATGACCTCAGTTCTCTGACTGATGTAAGAAGGATTGCTGACTTCCAGTTTGTTTTGCCTTTTTCTTGTTTTGCAGATGGGAATCAAGACTTCCAAGTTCATTACATGCCAGGCTGGACACTGGAACTCTGATATCTATTTGTCTTAACACATTTTCTTGCAAATAATCTTTGGTCCACTGAGTAACCTTCTCGCCTTTTTTAAAAAAAAAAAAAAATCAGTTGGTCATGAGTATGTGAGACTATTTTGAGACTTTATTCTGTTCTGTTGATCCACATGTTTTTTCCTACACCAACACCATACTCTATCGATTACTGTAATCGTATAGTCAGTCATAAAATCAGCAGCGTAAGTCCTCCAAATTTGTCCTTCTTTTTCAAATTTGCTTTTTGACATTATAGGTTCTTTCCATAGTCATGTAAGTTTTAGAATCAGTCTACTAATTCTTATTTATAAGAAAGTCTGCTCTAATTTTTCACTTGTTGGTCTTTTGGTAATAAATTTGTCTCGTGTTCAGTTCAGTTCAGTCACTCAGTCGTGTCCGACTCTGTGCGACCCCATGAATCGCAGCACGCCAGGCCTCCCTGTCCATCACCAACTCCCAGAGTTCACTTAGACTCACATCCATCGAGTCTGTGATGCCATCCAGCCATCTCATCCTCTGTTGTCCCCTTCTCCTCCTGCCCCCAATCCCTCCCCACATCAGAGTCTTTTCCAATGAGTCAACTCTTCGCATGAGGTGGCCAAAGTACTGGAGTTTCAGCTTTAGCATCATTCCTTCCAAAGAAATCCCAGGGCTGACCTCCTTCAGAAAGGACTGGTTGGATGTCTCGTGTTGGTATCAGGGTAATCCTAACCTTATGAAAATGTTGGGAAGGATTCCATCTTCCTCTGTATTTTGAAAGACTTTATGTTTGATTGGTATTATTTCTTACTCAAATGTTTGATAAGATTCTCTGTGAAGCTATATTGGTCTGGAATTTCCTTTGTGGGAAGGTTTTATGAAATAAAATGTATCTATCACAGATATGGAACTATTTATGTTTTCTGTTTCTTCTTGTGTCAATTTTGGTAATTTTGCTTTTCAAGGAATTTCATTATTTCACTTAAGTGACCAAAGTCATTTTCTTGAAACTGTTTAAAATATTTTTTACTGTCTTTTTTAACATCTGTAAGAGCTGTAGTGATAGACTCACTTTGATTACTAATATTAATAATTTATACTTTATTTTTTCTTGATCAGTTGAGCAAGAAGTTTATGGTTTTTAATTATCTTTTCAAAAGCATATGCTATTGGTTTCATTGGGTTTCTTTAATATATGTCTGTTTCTAGTTCATTGATTTTTTTTTTGCTCTTTATTATTTGCTTTTTCTACTCACTTTGGTTTTAGTTTAGCCCTCTATTTTCAAACTTCCTCAGGTGAGTCAATGGTGTGTTAGTAGTCCCCAAGACCACCCTCAGGTTCAGTGATTTTCTCGGAGGACTCACAGGACTCAGCAAATGGTCATAATCACTGCTAAGACTTATTACAATGAATGATACAAAGCAATATTGCAAAGAGAAAAGGCACATGGTGTGAAGTTCAAAGGACATAAGGCACAAACTTCCAAGCATCTACAGTGGCCACACAGCTTGCTCTTAATTCCCCAGCAATAAGCTGTGGTGATGGAGAAGGCAGTGGCACCCCACTCCAGTACTCTTGCCTGGAAACTCCCATGGACGGAGGAGCCTGGTAGGCTGCAGTCCATGGGGTCGCTGAGTCAAACACGACGGAGCGACTTCACTTTCACTTTTCACTTTCATGCATTGGAGAAGGAAATGGCAACCCACTCCAGTGTTCTTGCCTGGAGAATCCCAGGGATGACGGAGCCCAATGGGCTGCCGTCTGTGGGGTCGCACAGAGTCGGACACGACTGAAGCGACTTAGCAGCAGCAGCAGCAGCAAGCTGTGGTGACACAGGTGAAATGTGGTTTACGAGAAAGCTCGTTGGAGACCCAGTGCCTAGGATTTTTACTGGGGCTCATCATACAGGTGAAACAGGAGAGTAAAAAAGCTGGCTTAAAACTCAACATTCAAAAAACTAAGGTCCTGGCATCTGGCTCCATCTCTTCATGGCAAATAGGTGGGGAAACGATGGAAACAGTGACAAACTTTATTTTCTTGGGCTCCAAAATCATTGCAGACAGTGACTGCAGCCATGAAATTAAAAGACACTTGCTCCTTGGAAGAAAAACTATGACAAACCTAGATAGTATATTAAAAAGCAGAGACGTTATTTTGCAACAAATGTTTTTATAGTCAAAGCTATGGTTTTTCCAGTAGTCTTGTATGGATGTGAGAGTTGGAACATGAAGAAGGCTGAGTGCCAAAGAATTGATGTTTTTGAACTGTGGTGTTGGGGAAGACTTTTGAGGGTCCCTTGGACTGCAAGGAAATCAAACCAGTCAATCCTAAAGGAAGAAATCAACCCTGAATATTCATTGGAAGAACTGATGGTGATGCTGAAGCTATAGTACTTTGGCCACCTGATGCGAAGAGCTGACTCATTAGAAAAGACTCTGATGCTAGAGGAATTGAGGACAAGAGGAGAAGGGGATGATAGGAGATGGTTGGATGGCATCACTGACTCAATGGATATGAGTTTGAGCAAACTCAGGGAGATAGTGATGGACAGATAAGCCTGATGTGCTGCAGTTCATTTTATGATTTTCATTCATCTGTCTGCTATTTTCTTTTAAATCCTTAAATATTTTTATAATAATTATTTCAAGTCATCTCATTTCTGGCATATAGATCTGTTTCCATTGAATTCTTCTTCTCCTGGTTGTGGATTGCATTTTTATGCTTTCTTGTGTGTCTATGATTTTTTGTTTGGATGCTGGACATTTTTATATTCTATTGCTGTTTGGAATTTATTGTCTTCTTTTAAAGAGCATTAAAGATATTGCTTTGGCAGGCAGCTAGTTTGCTTATGGATCAAGTTGCTCCTTCTAAGGCTTATTTTTAAGCTTTATTAAGCTGATCAGTGAGGGCTTTCTGCTCTGTTCTGGCTGGTTGGAACTCAAAGTCTTTCAGCTCTGTGTGAGCTCTACTCGGGCCCTGGTAGTAATATTTCTCTGATAGTTGATCTTTACTTGGCCTCATCACATCTTACCCCAAACACACACAGTTAATAATTAATTTTAAGGCTCAGGAAGACTTCTGTGCAGATTTCTGGAATTTTCTCTTCCTATCTGCCTTCTCTCTGGTACTCTGCTCACGACTTCCTACAGCCTCAGCCTCCCTGTTCTCCAGCCTTTGTCTCATCAGCTCAGTGAGACTGCTGTGCTTTACTTGGATTCTCTCTCTGTGTTCAGTGGCCTGGAATGTGTGTCCAATTTGAGAGAATCATAGAGCTTACCTCATCTGTTACCCTTCTCTTGGGAGTCGCTGACCTGTGCCTCTACGTGAAAATCGGGGTTTCTGTATTTCTTCAGTTTTCTTTTAAGTTTCCTTTCCCTTTTCATGTTGCAGGTGCTAGTCTGATTATCAGTTACTCTGTCGTGGTTAGGAGTGGAGAGCATTGACTCCCATCCAATGTTCATGATGAACAGAAACTCAGCAGGAAGAGATGTGGAGGGGCATTCTAGGCGAAGTGGCTGAATAGGGGAAAGTTGTGAGTGTGGGGCATGTTCAGGGATGGTATTTGTGATATGTTTGTGGGGAGGGTTATCAGCGAGCCGACGGATAGGCAAGAATGCAATTGTAAAAGACCTGGAATAACATCTAGGAGTTTGCACATTATCCTGGAGGAAGTCTTCAGGAGGCTACAGCAAGTAATAATTATAAACCTAACAAACAATAACGTAACTGATTTATCTTCGTGTGCCAGCCAGGCACTGCTGTAAGCTTTTTCCATGGATCATTTCATTTACCCCTTTGCCAGCTCATGAAAGACTACAATGGTACTTGGAACTGCCCCGTGTTTTTCTAAGCACTGTACACAGTCACCTCATTTAGTCCTCAGAATAACACTACGTGGTAGGGGCTATAACTGTGCCTGTTATACAGATCAGGAAGCCAGAGCACAGAAAGGATAAATGACTGATGGCCATAAAGAGAATAAGTAGCGATTAGAAATGGTTTTCTTCTCTGCCAAAATACTCTCTTGACATTATAATAATAATAATCTCTTAAAAATAAATCTATTTTGTTTATTATTATTGGCTACACCTGTGGCTTGCAGGATCTTGGTTCCCCAGCCAGGGATTGAATCCATGCCCTCGGCAGTGAAAGCAAGGAGTCCTCACAACTGGACGTCCAGAGGAATTTCCGGTAATGTTCCTAAAGCTGCCTTTGGGCCATCAGGGTGTCTGTGGTGCCCCATCCCCTGCAAAGACTGTGAAGGTCAGGGTGTGTGGCCGCTGCGCCTCGTGGACAAGGCATTGCCATGTGGTCAAGCAGTACCTGTGATAACTTTAGACCACGTCGGCACGTTCTTCAGCACCTTCCACGGGAAGGTGGACTCTAATCTCCCTCCACCTCTGTCTTAAGTGACTCACTTCTAATGAGCAGAATGTGGCTGAAATGATGCCCCATGACTTCTGAGGTTGGTTATAAAAAGACAGCTCTATGTCTTCCTCACTCGTTCTCTATGGCATATGACATGGGAGTCCCAATCTATTTTCTGTCCCTGAAGTTTTGCCTTTTCTAGAATGTTATATGAATGGAATCATCCAGCATGTCATCTGTTGTCTGGCTTCCTTAGTTGGTATATTGCTTTTGAGGTGCGTCCATGTGCTGTCTAAATTGGTAGCTTGGTCCTTTTTATTTTGGCGATGTTTTGTTAATCCACACATCTGATACTCATTTGTCCATCCCAGGGCTGGGTACCCAACGGTTGCCCAACAGACAGATGTTGGGTAGCCAAGGAGGTGAATGGAGGCCAAAGACAAGGACTTTGCAAATCTGTTAAAGCCAGGCTTCGATGGGGATTGGAGGAGGCAAGGTGGTGATGCTTTCCCAAGACTCCTTTATCATTCATTAATTCACAGATGCTTATTGAGAATCTACTCTGTGCCAACTGTTGTGCTAGGCTGTAATGAACAGTCCCTGCCCACTCCAGAGCTTACTGTTGAGCTGAGAGGACGAATCACTCACCAAACAGTTAATACCAAGGGAGATCAGTGCTGGGAGAAAGAAAGAACAAGGTGGCAGATGGGGCGGGGGGCAGAGCAAGGGTATTGTGAGGCAGGCAGCTGGGCAAGGAGGTTGGCGTGGACAAAGCCAAGGTCTGAAGGAGGTGGTGCTTTCTGAATTGTGGAGGAAGAAAGGGTGTGCTTGGCAAAAGGACCAAGGCCAGTGTGAATGTGGAAAGTAGTCAGACTGGGGGCTGGAGAGGTGGTCCTAAGGCTCATATGTTGCATCAGTGAGTTTGGTTTTTCTTCTAAAGACAAAAGGGATCCATTGAAAGACTTTAAGTTGCAAAGTGGTATGAATTAGAGTCTCTACTTCAGAGTGGAGAAAGACTTTGTGCATAAGTGCAGAGAGGAAAACCAGTCGGGGTGTGGTAAGTATTCCAGGTAAGTGGTGGTGGTGACCTGCAAGGGTAATGGGAAGCAGAGATTTTTAGATCAATCGAGGGGTAGATTTTCCAGAATGTAGCCACTAATTTTATGTGGGGAGGAAGCAGAATGTATTAAGACTAGATCTGGGGCTTGGGCAACTGGGTCCCTGGAAGGGGAGCATGTAAGGAAGGGGCAGGAGGTGTAGAGATGATGTCTGCATGTGGGCACTGTTGAGGTTAAAGAAGTCCAAGTGGAAAGCCCAGGAGGCAGTGGCCTGGAGAGGGAACTGGCTGGACATGCAGAATTGGAAGGCATTGGCATGGACGAGGGAGCAGATGAGTGCGTCTGCAAGAGCATGAAGAGTGTGGAGGGCCAAGGGCTCAAGACAGAGACCTGAGGAACGCCAGGATGTAAAGAGAGGGGAAAGAGGTGTCCACACGAGGCCGAAGGAAATGTGGGAAATAGGAGTGCAGACCAAGAAGGGTTGGAGGAGCTGGAGGGTGAGCGTTGAAAGGCGAGTTGGCGCTGCTCAAGGCCATCAGATAAAGGGCAGGACTCAAGCGTGGCCAGCCCCTGGTGACCTAAGAGATGACCCACTTAAAGGAGTGGAAGGAGCAAAAGCCGGAGCCCTGGGAGTGGTGAGGAGTGGGTGGCAGGGGTGCACAGGGAGGCAGCTTGGAGCATGGCCTCTCTGTCTTTGCTTGCAGTTTGGTTGCAAAAGCGTAGGGGCCGATGAGCCAAGGCTGGAGCTGGTGAGGGACGTGGGATCCAGGGAGAATTTTAGATGAGCGCAGCCTGGATTTTTTTAAGCGCTGATGCAGAGCAGCTAGTAGAGAAGGGTGTTTTGGTTATCTACTGCTGTGTAACAAACCACCCAAGTTGTAATGCCCTAAAACAACAACCGTTTATTTTCTCCCACAATTCTTGGAATGAGTGGGCTCTGCTGGCTCGCCTGAGGCTGCCGTCACCTGCAGGTTTGACCAGGACATCAAGGCGGCCGATCACAGGGCTGGTGGCTGTTGCTGGTCCTTGCTGAGGATTTGGGCTGAGACTGCTGACTGGAACATCATGGTTCTTCTCCGTGTGGTCTTTCCATCTTGGTTGGGCTTCATTAGCATAACAGCTGCCTTCCAAGAGGAGTATTCCAAGTGCTCCAGTGAAGCTGCAGATATCTTAAGACCCAAGTGTGGAAGTTACCCCACGTCACTTCCACCACATTCTATAGGTCTAAGCAAGTGGCAGGCCAGCCTCGATTCAAGAGGGTGGGGGCGGTAGACTCTTCTTGATGGGAGGAATTGTGAAATATTTGGGCAATCTTTAATGTAACTCAGGAAAAGGAGAACCTTTGAGGGAATAACTGATGGATCCATCAAGAAAATGGCAAAGCTGGAGCCCAGGGCAATGCAGTGCGATTGGCTTTAGAAAGAAGAAGGGTTAGAACGGGGTTCCAGAAAGGCAGGGTCATCTTATACTTTGTCAAGGTCTGAGCCGGTCAACCAATTACAAAGTTCCAGATTATATAAACCACTTTGAACTTCTCCTTCCTTTATAGGATAGCAGAGAGACTCTTATCTTACTGTCTCAACACACATTATTGAGTTCTAATATGTGGCCTTAATTAATTCTTCCAGAGGGCAACATGATGGTGCCCGTTTTACAGGTGGAGCAACTGAGACTCAGCAAATCTCTCTCCATCTTTGAGTGTGTGTGAATGTGTTGATTGCATATAAAAAATGTTTTCTCTGTTCTCTCTAACAAGCATGATAACCCCTTAGAAGAGGGACCCCATAATGGATGTGGAGTGAAATTCTCACCTGGCAGAGGGGATCAGGCAATGGGGGGCACCAGCTTAGAGCCTGGCAGCCTGAGGGTCTCTTGGGCAGGAATGGAGGCTGGGACTGTGAGATTTGAGGACTAGAAGTCAGTGGGTAAAGAAGAGAAGGTTGACTGCAAAAACCTGGACTAGTGACCACCATTCCCGCCACCCTAATCATGCACTCGTGATATTAATAAAAATAATTTATGTCATGTGACTGCTTTTTAACTAGCTGCTTTCAAGACTTAAGACCAGGATTATAAAAGGCATGCATTTATAAATTATTAGCCCAGAGCTCATAAGCACATATACTTTGGGGAACACTTTGGTAGCACTTTAAATTAATTTATTGTCATTCATTCCAGCTGTCTGTGATGTAAACCTTCAGCTATAAATTTGTACCATCATCTGACACACCATTAACTAAGGTGCTGCCCGAGCCAGAGCACATAATAAAACATTGGAGTACAATTTCTGTAGGGACATACCGCTCCCCTCTCCTTCCTTTCCTCTCTTCTTTTCCCCATCCCCTCTCTTCCCCTCTCCTCCCCTCTCCTTTTAATGATAAGCAACATGGGGAGAAGGCAGGTGATTGAGAGTTATGTTGACAAGGAAATCAAGGCAGGTAAGACCCGCTCTGCCCTGTGGCCAAGCACAGAACTCATGGGGTTTCACCCCACTGTACAGACAGGACATCAGAGGTCCCGAGAGAGCATGGGTTTGTCTAAGATCACCCAGTCAGCAGGGACCACAGGCTTCATCCTACCCTAATTCCTCCCTTGGCAGGAAGGCTGAGTCTCTGCTCCTGAGAATTTTGGCCTGGGCCTGAGTGACCTCCTGAGCTCAGAAGAAAGGTAGGAGCGGGGAATAAGATTTCTTGGGGAGGAATTTCTGGTGAGGCAATCAGAAAAGCGTTCTGGGGATGGTGGGCACAGAGAAGGAATGAACTGGGGAGGGGGCATTCCTCCCACGAATACTACTTTCAAACATTGGAAAAGCTTGTTTTGAGGGGCCCAGAAGGACAGAGTTGGTACAGGGGAAAGCAGTCCCGGGGGACAACTTGGATCCCATGAGGAGGGATTTGGTAATGAGGAGAGCTGGCTGAGCTGGTGGGAGCTCCCTGTCACTGGAAGGATGCAGCCGGAGGGCTTCAGGGAACTCAGACCCGTGTGTGAGTTTCCCATCGCTGCTGTAACAAACGACCACGGGAGTCATGGCTTCAAAGGATCCACACTGATTATCTTATAGGTCTTTTGAGGCCAGAACTCCAAAATGGAACTCACTGGGCTAAAATCAAGGTATCAGAAGGGCTCCACGTCTTCTCGAGACTTCCAGGGGAGACTCCGAGTTTTTGTCTTTTCCAGCTTTTACAGGCTGTCCCTTGACTCGTGACCCCTTTCTCCATCTTCAAATCCAATGACCTTAGGCTGTGTCCCTCTCAAGCTTCCATCTCATCTCCCTGCTTCTCTCGTCTGCCTCCCTCTTCCACTCTATATACCTTTGTGACTACATCGGACCCACCCGGATGGCCCCGGAACATCTCGCCATCTCAAGGTCAGCTGATCAGCAACCTCAATTCCATCTGCAACCTTATTCCTTTTATCCTGTAACCAATGTATTTCCTAGGTTATGGGAACTAGGATGTGGACATTTTGTTGGTAAGTTGCCAAGCTGTGTTTGACTTTTTGTGACCTCATGGACTGCAGCATGCCAGGCCTCCCTGTCCCTCATCATGGGGGTGTGATTACTCCACCTGTCACAGATGGGGGGGTAAGACCTCTGAGATGCCCCTTACCCAGAGAAATTTTCTAATCTGGAGCCAAAGGATATTGTGTTGTTTCTCTCGGGTAAGATAAGGTATGAGGTAGAAGAAAGAGGGAGAGGAAAAGGAAAAAAAAAGAAAGAGGAGGCAGGGCTTGGAGGCAGGACAGAAGAGGAAAATGGGGCAGGAGAAGTCACGGAAGAAAGAGGAAGAAGTTGAAAAATTGACTTTCATCCCCCGTCACATGGATTCAGTCACTCAACATACGGTCAGGCTGAGCATCAGGGAACTTGAAGTCCGATTCTAGTCCTGCGATGGGACCAGAAGCCAATTTGCTCCCTGCTCTCACCGGCTTCAGTTTCTCCCTTGGTCCCGGCCTTTGATGGTTCTCCAAATTACCCATCTGAAGTGAGCCACATTGAGGAGGTCACACGAAGGCTATACTGGGGCCAGGCCAGTGGGGACATCTGGTGGGGACGTCCCAGAAGGGCTACCTGGCAGAGTGGAGGCAACGTCCACCCCTAGGAGCCAAATGGCCATGACGGCCCCTTGAAGAGAGAACCATGGCCCCTAATGGTCCGTGAACTCCATGTCCTAACTGCAGGGGCCTGTGAGTTTGCCCTCCTTGACCCGTCCAGCCCCCTGGCCTCCCCTGTCCCAACCAGGCCTCCTTGCCTTCATCCCCAGAGCCCTAACTTTCCTGAGGATCCGTCCTGGGAGGGTTCTGGGACAGCTTGCGGGGAGCCTGCTAGAAGTTGGTTGTTCTGGGCTGATAATCATGGCATCATCTGTCTCTGGAGGGCAGGGGCTGGGTCTTTCTAAAACCTCATCTCTTCACCTCCCTCATTTCTCTCAAATACTATTGGTAAGGTCCTTAGCTTGAGTAATAACAGTACTTATCCCCAGGGCTTTGGACAAGGTGGAGTGACCATCATTCTATTAATAAATGGCTCGGTGGGACAGGGTCTGGCATGTAACAAGAAGTAAGTGGTGGATGGTGGCCTTCCCATCAGTGCTGCCCCCGGGTGAGCCGTGTCCCTCCATTTCTCCAACACGCCTTCCTGACTGACGTTTCCTGGGGACCCCAGCTCAATAAGTGCAGGTCTCAGCTTTGGGGCTTCTCCTGATGTGACCAGGCCTTTGGGGTCGATATTTCTGTCCCCTTCCTGTCTGGCTAGTCTGGGGCGGCCATGTGGACTGTGATGTCCCCGAGGCAGGGCCTGTCTCCTCGGCCTCCCTGGCTCTAGGAGCTAGCCCCAGTCAGGCACTTAGTAGGTGCTGGGTCAGGTGTTGGAAGGTATGAGTGGATGCTGGGCTGCGAGCTAATTCACTCGGCAGCATTGCTCAGCTGGCTTGCTGCCAGGCCTGATAAGGGTGTTCCCTGTCCCAGACCCCACCCTCCAGGCACCCACTGAGCCCCTCTGCCTGTCACGTGCTCCTGCCCTGGGTGTGCGGGTCCCTGGCTGCAGCGGGAAGAGAGCGAAGGCTCCAGTGGATGGAGGCGTCTGTGGTCCTTGAACCCTCAGCACCCTCTCTGTGCTGGTACTCGCGCTCTTATCTCTGGCCATAACTTGAAGAGCCAAGACCCAGTTCTGTTCATCAATTACCTGCTGTCTGTGCCGAGAGCAGAGCCGCCTAGCCAGATAAAGACCAAAGGGAAGGGCAGGGGGCCAGGAATGAGACAAGGTGCCGGAGCGGAGCCCCCTTCGGCTCGTGGGCACACACCGCGGTGGGCGTGCACCCTGACACTCTCACACGCAATGTCTCTGGCACATCTGTCACCCTCTCACACAGACACGAAGCCCCACACCATTGAAAGGCTCTCCTGCATACACGTCTGAAGCACACAAACCCCCAGCCATGGCTAGATCGCTCCCACAGCTTGCCCCTACACACAATGCCTCCAACACCCACAGACGCACGTGCCTATGTAGGCACACCCTCCCCCAACATCTGCCGGTGGACCCTGGTCCCACCTGCCCACCACCTCCTCACACTCGTCCCATGCCTTGACGATCACATGCAACTCCACATACCTCTGGCACACACATGTGCCCATACACAGGTTCTCCATGCACAGGACTTGCCAGCGCTCATGCTGAGGGCTTCCTCCATGTTCCCCGAGAGGCAGAGCGGTGCCAGCATGGGCTGGCTCTATGAGGTCTCTGAGGACAAATGGATTACTGTCTGGAGCTGGTTGCTTTGGTCTGAATTATTGGCCGTGGAATCAGGGTCCTGGATTTGAGTCAGAGTTCTAAACTCACTAACCATGCAGGAGCCTGGCAGAGTCCCTTTCTCAGTCCAGACCTCAGTTTCCTCATCTGTGAGATGGCAGCAGTCCCAATCCCAGTGGATGTTTCCAGGGTCTAATCAAGTGCTGTCACGGAAGTGAGAATGTGAACACAGAGAGGGTCAGGGTGTATTATTATTGCTGTTTGCTGCTGTTGTTGTCGGTTAGTCAGGGTCCTTTGGAGGTGCTTGTGACCAGGAAAACGCAACTTGATCTTGATAAGGGTTCAACACCCTCCACCCTAAATCACTGGGACCCTGCTTGGGTCCAGCGCCTCCCCCAGGCTGCCCTGCAGCCAGCCCTAATAGTGGCACTCCCTCCATCGGCACCCAGGCCCTTGGGGATAGGTATCCACGCAAGACTTCCCCCTAGCCGAGTCCCAGGGTCACAGCAGATGGGCGATAACATTGTCCTCAGGGGCTGGGACAGTCTGAGGAGCCGTGGCCCATGGCAGCTCTGCGGGGTACCCAGATGACAGCGCCAAGGTGGGAGGCAGGGGTGTGACTGTCGGGCACGGGGGCATGTAGGGGTGTGGGTCTGTGTGGTAGGAATGCAGCCTCGGGGGCTGTGAGGATGTCGGCTGTGTGGGCATGGCTGTGTGGTCTGGGGGCATGGGCGAGTGTGCGTGAGTGTGCTATGTGTGTACACACCCATTTTGGTGTCTGAGAGGGCCATGTGTGTATGTGTGTGTGTGTGTGTGTGCGCGCGCACACGTGCGTGTGTGGATGGGTGAGCCTGACCTTGTGGGCAGGTGATGGTACGAGTGCTAATGCCTCTGTAGTGCTGGAAAATGTGAGTGTNGGGGGGGGGGGGGGGGGGTTCAGGATGGGGAACACGTGTACACCCATGGCTGATTTAGGTCAATGTATGGCAAAAACCACCACAATATTGTAAAGTAATTAGCCTCCAATTAAAGTTTAAAAAAATTATAATAAAAACCAGATGACAAGTAACAAGTGTTGATAAGGATGTAGAGGAAATGGAATCCTTGTGCACTGTTGCTCGGAATGTAAATTGGTGCAGCTACTAAGGAAAACAATTTGTGAGTGTTCCTCTAAAAATTAAAAAACAGTGCCACCAGATGATACAGCAATCCACAGGATATATATCAAAACAGGATCTTAAAAGAGATGTCTGCACTTCCTGGTTTGTTGCAGCATTACTAACAATAATAGTATTATTCACAATAATAATAGCTTAAGTATCTGTGCATGNTGCCACAAGATGATACAGCAATCCACAGGATATATATCAAAACAGGATCTTAAAAGAGATGTCTGCACTTCCTGGTTTGTTGCAGCATTACTAACAATAATAGTATTATTCACAATAATAATAGCTTAAGTATCTGTGCATGGATGGATAAAGATGAGTATGTTTTTATAATATATATGATGGAATGTTGTTCAGCCATGAGAAAGAAGGAAATTTTGCCCTTTGGGACAATGTGGATGGACCTTGAGGACATTATACAAAGTGAGATCAGTCAGACAAAGATAAAGACTGGATGACCTCATTTACATGTGGAATCCAAAACTGAACTCATGGCAGCAGTGGACTGGTGGTTGCCAAGGCCTGGGGGCTGGGGAGATGGGGAAATGCTGCTCAAAGGCTCGAACGTCCAGTTACAGGATGAACAAGTGCTGCGGATCTAAGGCACAGGGTGGTGGCTGTAGCTAACCATACCTGTATTTCATGTTTGAAAGTTGCTAAAAGAGTTCATCTCAAGTCTTCTCATCGCAATAAATAAATGGCAATTATGTTACTGCCTGTAGAATTACATTCAAACTCATCATTTTGTGATATTCAAGGCCCTCTTATAAATTCAGTTATATTTCCAACTGCTCCAGTGGAATTCTTTCATCTAGCAAGGCTGAATTATTCGTTGCTCAGATAGATACCACA
>SJYV01056055.1:609583-649672 GCA_006410875.1 Neotragus pygmaeus
TGCTGCTGCTGCTAAGTCGCTTCAGTCGTGTCCGACTCTGTGTGACCCCATAGATAGCAGCCCACCAGGCTCCCCCGTCCCTGGGATTCTCCAGGCAAGAACACTGGAGTGGGTTGCCATTTCCTTTTCCTATATATATATATACACACACACATATACATACCTATATGTGCATGTGTGCTTAAGTTGTTTCAGTTATGTCCAACTCTTTGTGACACTTTAGACTGTAGCTCACCAGGCTCCTCTGTCCATGGGATTCTCCAGGCAAGAATACTGGAGTTGCCATGCCCTCCTCCAGGGGATCTTCCCGACCTAGGGGATTGAACCCACATCTCTTATGCCTCCTGCATTGGCAGGTGGGTTCTTTACCACTAACACCACCTGGGAAGCCCTGTATACCTATATATACACATATATATGTATGTGTGTATGTATATATTGTTTATAGCAGTTGAATCCTGAACAACATGGGTTTGAACTGTGCAAGTCCACTTAATGTGGGTTATTTTCAATAGGAAATACTGTAGTATTACACGACCCACAGTTGTTTGAACCTTAGCTGCAGAAGACTGACTGTAAGTTATACTCGGATTTTCAACTACCTGGAGGGTTGTTACCCCTCACCTCACTGTTGTTCAAGGGTCAACTGGAAGGGGAGAGAGAGAGTAGTTTAGGTGACTTTTTTGCTTTTTATTTACATATATTTGGAAGCAACTTGGTTAAACATGGAACCTGGCATCCGCCTGAGCTCAGATCTCTCTCTACAGCTTTCTAGCTGTATGCCCTTGGGTAGACTGCTCTGCAGTTCTCTAAACCTCACCTTCCACAGCTCTAATACCTTATTGTCTATATTAGCCTGCCGCCACAAGGACAAAAATTTTTTAATTCCTATAAAATCTCCAGTTCCTAGAAGATAGTAATGCACGGAGGAAGTACCCCTCTCTATGTATTATAAACTCTTCTGTATGTCTGTAAATACAAATAATCTTTATAATTTTTAATGCTACCCAGAAGTAAATGTGGTTTGAAGAAATTAATGTGATACAAATAGTCAACAGTCTTCTTAACTTAATGTTTTTATTAGGAAATGGGGAAGAATCTAGCATGTACAGAGTTATACTGTGTGCTGGAAGTTGTCTTGAGCTTTTATTTATAAACACCTTTTTATTTTATAAAACAAATGAGGGGAAGGCATTACCCTCATATTGCTGATGAGAAAACAGTGTCCCAGAGAGGTGGAGTGATGGACCTAAGATTACACAGAGAATGCGTGTGTGCATGCCAAGTCATTTCAGTCGCGTCCAACTCTTTGTGACCCCACGGACTGTGGCCTGCTAGGCTCCTCTGTCCATGGGATTTTCCAGGCACAAATACTGGAGTGGGTAGTCATTTCCTCCTCAAGGGGATCTTTCTGACCCAGGGATCAAACCCGCGTCTCCTGCAGCTCCTGCATTGCAGGCAGATTCTTCATCGCTGAGCCAGAGGGGAATGTCCTAGAATAAATGGTAGATTTTACTGTCTACCATAATGTGGTTCTTCTTACATCAAATGACATCAATAATTTCTGTAGGTATGGTGATTAGAAATTCGGGCTGAGAGTCTAATAAAGGATTTTTGTCCCAGTAAAATGCTGCAATCTCTAGGCTATGTTCTATTTTGGAATTTTGACATTAGGCCTATTTCACAGGATTCCGGAATAAGGCAGTAGAGCTTTATTGACAAATGTCAGTCTCACCAAATAGCTGCAATTGCGAAAGTGTGTCCTGTTCAGTGTTAAAGACTACGATGTCAAAGACCTGTAGAAAGAGGAACAGTTGTTTTATCAGTTCTCTCCATTCTTCAGTGTTCCGTAACCCTCTGCTGCCTTCAGGAATGCCAGAATTACCTAGAAAATTCTAGCCCAGTTTTGAAATACACTAGCTTGAAGTTTATCAGTTTGCCTTGAGGTTTTTGTTTTGTTTTTGCCATTGCCTGGTTTTGTTTTTACCACAAACCAGTCTCATTTGTAGAATCAGAATCCATTGGCGGTTAGTCAGATGTAGACACTATGTCTCTTTAACATTCAACAGTATTTTCAACAGCATTATTCAACAGTGTTATCCCTGTGAAGTTATCTTATTCAGTCAGAAACGTGACTTCATTCCAAATCTCCACTAACAGCATTTCCTCAAGTAGCCTTCCAGCAACTAAGGACATTATACATAATTTATATCAGTTTCCCAAAGTCCCAAGTCCCATCTAACCAGTTTTTCTGGATAGACTTCATTCTGGTGGGGTTTTGGGTTGTTGTTTTTACTTTTAACACGTTTATGCTTTTTGTGTGTGTGTGTTNACTCTGTGAAGGAAGCCCCCTTCCTTCCCTCCATCCTGTGTTTGGGGTTAGCATGAGTTGCTGTCCCCAGGTAACACCAGTGCCTCGTCCTTATTCCCCGTGTGTCTGTCGGCCCCAGGGGGGCCCGGGGCTGTGAGCAGAGCTGCCTGGCGGCCAGGTGGTCGGTCCCCAACTCCAGGCCCTCCTCTCTTCCACCCCTTTTTCCACTGGACCTTAACACCCAGAACAAATCAGAAAACAACGCTGAAGTCTCTATGAAACAGAACGCCCTGAAGTCAGGGCTTTGTTTTCGCTGCCCCGGGCTCTCACGGTCAGCCTCTGCAGGTACCCACTCAGCAGCCCTGCTGAGCTGTTGCTCTGGGCCAGGCCCTGGATCTGGAAGTGAGCAGGAGGACCCAGGCCCGCAGTCAGGCGCCTCATGTCGGACTGGAAAGACACGTCTGGACTCCAGCGGGGATGAGAAGTATGGGGAGGAGAGAAAGAAGGGAAGGGTCCTAAGCATGGGCAGCCACCTCCTGACCTAGGCTCCGCGCTCCTTCCATGGGGCCTGTTGGCTCCCAGCTTCAGCTCAAGCTGGTTCCTTGGGCACAGTACACCGTTTCCCTGCCCACCTCCTCCCCAGGGGGAGCTCCCCTAGACGCCCTCCTTTCCTTCACACCCTACCCCTGGCTAGGACAGGTAGCTCTGCCAGGCCCACATTCCATCTCCCCCCTTCTCAGGACAGTCAGCTGCGTCCAGCACAGATGCTCCACTAGTTGAGTGTGAAGTTGCTCTGTTGAGGGTGGGAGAAGTGGCTGCTCCAGGGGCTTGATTTCTGCACCAGTAGACTCCGCTCCCAGACCCTGTCCTCTGCCCACAGAGACCCTGCTCTCTGCGCCCTACTCTTAGGCATGTCCTGACCAGTGTCCATCTGCTCAAGTCCTCCACGGTCACCCCTGGCCACAGTCTGGAATCCAGAGCCTATACTGAGAAGCCTGCGTTCTCTGGCTCTCCCAGACCTGGCTGTGTGTCCCAAGCCAGGCACTAACCCTCTCTGGGCCTTGTGTTCTCTCCAGCTAAGGGGCTGAGGAATCAGGCCGGTTTTTTTTGCTTTGTTTTTACCCAGAGTGTCCCAGAGTGAGATCTGCTCAAAGTAACAGCTGTATTTTTGTTACTGGTGGTCGGGGGGATGGCTTAGGGAACCCTTCCCAAACTCCACCCCTGGCCTAGATTCCCAGTGGCCAGCCAGATGGGAGAGGCCATGAACTGATCTACAAACATTGATAGAACCAATCTGGGGCCAAGCCCCGTTATGAGCAGACAGCACCTGGCCTGGAGCCTGCCCCATGAGATGTGTCCAAAAATTAACTGTGGAGAGAAGCAAGGGATGGAGTCGTGAGTGCAGACGTGGCTGGTGCGTCCTGGCCCCCAGGAGGCTTTAGTCTCACTGGGACACGTTGGGTTTCTGACTCCAGCTCTGCTGCTGACCGCTCCTGGCCTTCCTGTTTGTCCCTCAGTAACATGGGGAGCTCTGTGACCTTGCAGCTCATTTCCTGCTGCGATATTAATACCACCACTAATAATAACAGTAGCCATCGAGGCAGGAGCAAGCGTGCTAATATTAGCTGCACCTGTTGAGGGCCCAGCACCTGCCAGGCCCCGCATGTGTTCCGATGCCAGCCCTCACGAGCCCTCCCCTGTGCCGTGAGCTGGATTCGCCATCACCATGTTGACAGCGAGGGGATGGATGCTCTGTACTTGCCCGGGGTTGCATGTCTAGGCTAGAACTCCGGCTATTTTGGTTGGGCTCTGAGAGTGGCAAAGAACAGGAGTACTCAGCTGACCTCCAGTAAGGGAGGGCTGAAAGAAAAGAGGAAACTCGTGGGGCCCTGGGGCAAGCCAGTTCTCTGGGCTGCAGACAGGGCTGGACCATGGTGGGGGGGCAGTTGGGGCCGGGGGCTATCGTGCAGCAGCGAACCCCCTGGGGCTTTGGTGCTGGCATCACCCCTCTTAGATGTTACTGAGGACACTAAATAATTCTTGTTTATGGGGTTACATCTATCGATATTTACCGTGTTCTAAATGAAAACTGAGAAATCAAAAATATTTATTCTTGAAGAACAATAAGAATAAATCATAACCTATTAACCATTAGCATATTTTTCAGGACAAATAACTATTTTTTAAACTGGAAACACTGGAGAGTATTGCCACTGCTCTTGTGGGTCTCTTTAACCGTTCCCTTAGGAGAAGATGGTTGGGTTCTCATGTCATCTGTTGAAGCCACTGGAAAATTCTGCTGTATGTTTGCAAAAGGAAGAAAGTAAAAAAGGCAAATAACACCTCACCTTGCAGAGCCTCCAAAAGCATTGGTGTCTTAGATCGTTCCTGATACGACCCTTGCATGGACTCCTCAACCTGACATATGCTGCAGGAACTCAGCCATCAGTGAAAGGCTGGACATCAGGTCTGAGAGCTCAGTCACCCTGGGAGCTGGCAGCTGGAGCGGTGGGAACTGGGAGAATGAATGGAGCCGAGAGCAGCTTCCTGGAGGAAACAGAAGGTGAATGGAGCCATGGCAGACGGGCGTCTTTGCAGAGGCAGAGGGGAGAGGAGTTTGGGGGGAGGGGAGTTTTCCGGGCCCTGGGGAATGACTGGGCACATCTTCAAAGTGAGATGGAGAGGCATGGGGCCAAGGCTGGCTGAGACCTCAAGGGCCCTGAGCTCCGGGGAGATGCTCGCTCCCACCCGGCGTAACCTAGGATAAAGTTTACTTTCCATGTGGTGCTAAGCTTCCTTGTATGTTGACATTTAATTAGCCCCTTTCCAGTTTTTGGGTTGCAAACTTGGTTAAGTGCACAGAAGCACAACCTGTCTCAGTTTGGGGCGTCCTGCTGTGTCAGGGCTGGTGCTACGGGCTTGCTCTGCGTCGTGGGTCACGTGGACACTCATGAGTAGATGCTGAGCAGGGTGGATGGGTGATGGGGGTCTTAGAAGGATTTGCCAGTGCTCCCAGAGCACCCAGGGATCCTGGGCACCTACTGCTTAAGAGGGTCTGAGTGGCCTGGCCTGGAATTTTTGGAAGCAGGGCAGAGGTAGGGAGCCCCCGCTCAGCCTGGAATTTCCAAATCTGGGAACAGTCACCCTCATAACTACTGATATTTCCACTTCCTTGTGAGGCGGTGGACCCTGCCAGTCAGAGGGAAGGGCAGCCTGGAAGGAAAGATTCCCACCCAGAAGACAGCGGGAGGAAGTGGGGCTTGGTTAGGGCAGAGGTCTTGGGGCCATGTGATGGTCTGGGGAACCCCAGCTCTGCACCCCAGCTCTGCCACTTCCTCTGGGCCACAGTTTCTTCATCTGTGAAGCAGGGATGAGGTCGTCTGGCTCCCGTGGTTGGGTAGAGGTGACCTGAGAAGGTGAAAGTGAAATGAGATCAATGGGATGCAGCAGCCGGTATAAAGAACTGGGCCAGTTCCATGAGGCGTGAGCTTCCTTTCACTTCTGTTTGTGCTGTAGACCACCAGATCCTGGTTCATAGGAATTGCTTGGTACATATCTGTTGAATGAAAGAATTTAATAAACGAACACATCGGTGGCTGAGTTAATGCCAGTTCTTTCCCTAGGTGAGGCTAGCCAACCACCTCTGGCAGGGAAGCTAAGACCCAGAGAGGGGAAGGGACTTGTCTATGGTGGTGTAGCAAGTTAGCGCCTGAGCAGAGCCCTGGATGAAGGCTTTGCTGCCATCAGCCCTGGCCAGGAAGTGTGTCTGGGGGAAGGGGTGGGCCCTTCTCTGTGGCAGATGCTTGTGTGAATGTGTGTGCTTGTGCCTGTGTATGTCTGGGAAGCCAGGAGACTCAATTCCCTTCTTTCCAGAGTTCTTCCCTCCTGCCGCAAGGCCTGTCATGGGCGGCTATTCTGTGTGGCCCCTGCACGCCTCACCTATTTCATGGATTTTTGTGCAGCCTGAACTGCCTGCAGGGAGGTATTCTCATTTGGGGTATAAGCCCTGTCTGAAACGAAGCCATCACAGCTTTGAAGAGAGCCCGGGGTGCCACTCCAAGCATGGGGTGGAGATGGGAGCTGAAGATTTGAAGAGGTGGGAGGTAGGAGTGGTGTCACATTGTCCTTTGCATCCAAAGGCCAAGAGGGGAACATTCCTCCTCCCTCCTGCATGAGTGCCCCAGGCCAGGGACCCCACCCTGGCCACGGGCGTGTCAGTCAAAGGGTGCTGAAGTCAGTGGCTCTGCTCTCCTCTAAACATGGCCTGAGGAGCAGCAGCAACGGTGTCAGCTGGGGGCTGGCTAGAAATGCAGACTCCGGACCCCCTCCCGACCGATAGCCTCCAAATCAAACAGAGGTGGCACCCAGAAATCTGCATTTTACAAAATCTCCTCAGTTGCTTAGGGACGTTTAAAAATGACTGCTTTACACTGTTTCTCAACAAACATGTGACATTTAGCAAGTATAGGATTAAAAGAGGATGGGTGTTTCTTGGTTAGACTTAGGAACCTGTTGAAACTGTCTGGTTGTCTATAGGTCCATCCATCCATCTGTCTTTCTTTATCTGGCAGACGTTTAATCCAGTTGCACCCAGAAGCTGAAATGGGAAAGTTCACCCCCACCCTGCGCCTCCAGTTCATCATGAGGAGCTGAGGAGGTGGGGTTCCGCTGTCTTGAGGCTCCAGGTGGTCAAGTGCTTTTGCAGGGCAGTCGTTTGTTTGAATCTGAGCCTAACGAAGCCACCCTAAGACAAAGTGTACAGGAAGGAAAAGGGAGGAAATGACTTTCACTTGGTATCTATTGTGTGCTGAGCTTTTCCCCTTCTNCTCCAAGCATGGGGTGGAGATGGGAGCTGAAGATTTGAAGAGGTGGGAGGTAGGAGTGGTGTCACATTGTCCTTTGCATCCAAAGGCCAAGAGGGGAACATTCCTCCTCCCTCCTGCATGAGTGCCCTAGGCCAGGGACCCCACCCTGGCCACGGGCGTGTCAGTCAAAGGGTGCTGAAGTCAGTGGCTCTGCTCTCCTCTAAACATGGCCTGAGGAGCAGCAGCAACGGTGTCAGCTGGGGGCTGGCTAGAAATGCAGACTCCGGACCCCCTCCCGACCGATAGCCTCCAAATCAAACAGAGGTGGCACCCAGAAATCTGCATTTTACAAAATCTCCTCAGTTGCTTAGGGACGTTTAAAAATGACTGGTTTACACTGTTTCTCAACAAACATGTGACATTTAGCAAGTATAGGATTAAAAGAGGATGGGTGTTTCTTGGTTAGACTTAGGAACCTGTTGAAACTGTCTGGTTGTCTATAGGTCCATCCATCCATCTGTCTTTCTTTATCTGGCAGACGTTTAATCCAGTTGCACCCAGAAGCTGAAATGGGAAAGTTCACCCCCACCCTGCGCCTCCAGCTCATCATGAGGAGCTGAGGAGGTGGGGTTCCGCTGTCTTGAGGCTCCAGGTGGTCAAGTGCTTTTGCAGGGCAGTCGTTTGTTTGAATCTGAGCCTAACGAAGCCACCCTAAGACAAAGTGTACAGGAAGGAAAAGGGAGGAAATGACTTTCACTTGGTATCTATTGTGTGCTGAGCTTTTCCCCTTCCAATCTCCCTTCCCACTGGGAAGTATTATTCTCATTTTACAGAGAAGGAAACTGAAGCTCAAAGAGATGGACATGACTAAGGCTGCAGAACCTGAGATGTGATAGAGTCAGAATGTGAACCCAGTTCCTCTTGCCCCCAGAAGCTGTGCCCTTTCTTCTCTTCCACATTGCCAGAATCTTGGGGGACCTGAGGATCAACAGCTAGCCGCTGAAGGGTAGTCTGATTTGAGATGTGCTTCTAACCATCTGTACTGTCTGGAGGTTAGCAGGCTGTCTGTGAGGCAGTGAGCTCCCTGTCGCTGGAAGTGTGCAAGCAGAGACCAGGAAATCCCGGGGCCGTGGGTGCGGCCGTACGTGTGTACAGGGCAGGACCGAGAAGAGGGACCTGTGGGGCCTTCTGCCCTTCTCGGTGGCCTGCTCAGGTCTGCTCTGGGGTCACTGTCCCTGCGGTTGGAGGCTCTGCTGCCAGCTGCTCATTATCTGCGGCTCCTCTAAGAGGATCCTGCCAGCTCCCAAACAGGAAATGTGTCAAGAAAGCTGTAATTAGAGCCGGGAGCCACAGGCCCGAGAGGTGCCTGCTGCAGCTTCAAGTGCAGACATGCTGTCCTGGTGAAGTCCCTGGGCAAGAACCCAGTGAGTCAGGCCCTCAGATCCTCTCCTTGCATGTGGCAGCCGTGCCCCACCCCATTCTCCCTGGAAGAAAACCAGCATTCCCTGGGCGCCTACTGGGTGTCTGGGTTTCACATATGTTCTCTCTTCTGTTCCTCCCCAGAAACCTGGAAGAGAGGAAGATTTTATCATAATGCAGTGAGGAGCCCAAGGGCCTGAGAGGTCATGTGACTCACTCAAGGTCATCCTGCCAAGGCAGAGGTGTGATGAAGCCCTGCCCTTGTGAGTACCTGGTCTAACCTTGTCATCATTCTAAGAGAGGCTTTGAGTCAAACGTGGGGTGCAAGAGGCCAGCAGCACAGGAGAGGAGGCCTAGGTGGGCCTGACTGGGTCCTGGGTCTGCCCTGACTGCATGCGACTTTCTTCAGCTTCTGTGACTCTGCCGCAGAGGCTTACATTCCTGCTGTGTTCCCCTGTCAAGCTGCTGGGCCACCCATAGCCATTGTGGTGGTTTAAAAGCATGACCACAAATTCTTCAGCCCATTTTCTGTGAAGAAATAGCCTCTAGGGAGAAATAACCCTCTGAAGCCTGGGCAGATCTGTGATTGCTCCACCCCACAGAGAGTGGTGGCAGTGATGCTAAGTCATACCATATGACTTTCCTTTTTCTCACTGGAACACTTTTTCTTGGAGCCCTGAGCCACCACGTAGGAAGTAGGAAGAATCACTAGCCTGAGGCTGCCATCTTGTGAGGAAGCCCAAGCTACTTGGATGGTCTGTGTCTGGACTCCCTGTCCACGCTGAGCCCAGCCATCCTAGCCTCTCCAGCTGTTTGAGTTTTTCCAGCTGAGACCTCAGATATCATGGAACAGAGACAAATCACCCCTGTTATGTGCTGTCTGAACCCCTGGCCCGTAGAATCTCAGGATAAATTGTTTTATGCCACTGTTTTTGGCTGATTTGTTATGCAGTCATAGATAACCAGCACAGTTATGCAGCTGGGATGTACCATATGGTCATCTCAGAGGTTCCCTCATGGCCCCTGGGAAGCTGGCTGGGCTCACACTCTCCATGCAAAACATTGCTCCAAGGAAAGGGTGTGGGACTGGGGCGAGGGGTGAGGGGTGAAGGGGACTCTGTATCTCCTAGGGGTTACATCTGCTCAGCTTCTTCAGCCCACTTCTTTCTCAGAAGTAAGCTCCCAAATCCAGATCTGCCTCAGGCCCTCTCATGTGTGATTAAGAGTCCTGATCCCTGCTTCACTGCTTCTTAGCTCTGAGATCTTGGGCAAGCTACTTAACTCAGTTTCTTTAGTCTATTAGACGGGGGTGACCGGTGTGTGTGTCAGAGCAGTGCTGTGCACACAGCAAGCACTCTGATGGATGTGGCCCCTTCTGTCCATGAAGTGGCCCTCTTCCTGGCCCCTTTGCGTCTCCATGTCCCCAGGGTTTTACAGTCTACAAGGTGCCTTCCAGTTCCCCCGGTAACCCTGGGGGCAGGTCAGTATCATCACCACTGAGGAGACGAGGAAAACGGCAGATCTCAGATGTGGCTCATGTTCGTGACCTCAGATATGCGCTGTTTCTCCAACTCTTGCTGAGCTTCTTCTGGAATCTTCCTTTGTGTCTGATCTCCTTCTTACTTCCTCTCTCTACTGCCTCTGGAATTCTGGAGTCTCAGCTTATGTGACTTTGGATGATTTCCACTTTCCGGGTCTCAATCTCCCCCTCCATGAGATGAGGGAGTTGGGCTAGCTGATGTCCAAGGGTGCTTTCAGCTATAAAACAGTCAAGTTGTTTTTCACATCTGGGGGTGGCTTGCTTACAGGATTGTCTGCTGCTTCTCTGCAAGCGGTGTCTGGCCTGGCTGTGAACAAACAAAGAGGGCCTCACACCCCGGTTCCTGGGTGGCAGGGCCAAGCTCTGAGAATCAGGGAAGGAGCACCCCCACCCCATCCCAGGAGCTGGAAGGACCCAGAGGACACTGAGGCATTCGCTCCCAGCTTGGCCATACTTGCAGTTCTGTCTGAGACTGACCCTGGCAGCAGCCAGGTGAAGGACCCAACCCAACCAGGCTTGGCCTTGGGGCCACTGCTAAGGCCATTCCCAGTGGAATCTCTGGGCAGTTATGGGTTCTTCAGTATCCTGACTTCTTGTGGTAAAACCACTGCAACTTTACCATCCAGGTATTTCCCAGGCCCACCTCAGGCCTCACCTCTTCCAGGCAGTCTTCCCTGATGTGAAACATGAGGTCTTTTCTCTGTCCTCCTGGAGTGATGTGGGCTTCCCATCAGGACCCTTGTTGAACTGTGACCTGTAGCTACCTGTTTACTTACAGATTCTCTTCCAAGACCTTGAGTCACCGGAGGCCAGGGTCCACGTCGGTCCTGCTCTCTTTTCCAATGCCCCACACAAGGCTGGCACTACTTAGGGGCTCAGTAAATACAGCTTGCATGAATGAATTTTAGATAAATAAACAAATAGCAACAATCCTACTAGCAGTAAATAGTACTTTTCTCTGCTTAAACTATCCCAGCCTCATCTGCCTGTGCCTTAAGCCTGGCCAGGAGAGGATGACTTCCATAGAACATTGTTTTGGTTCCTGTGGGATTCCTTCTCTTGAATTGTCTGTTCATATGATGTCACTCCCCAGAAAACATCTCCATGAAGTTTGTTTTATGTCTGTTCTGAAAATTTTATAATGAAGACTGCCAGGAAAAATTCTTGCTTTATACTCAGAGGCAATTACGATTTCCCTAAATATCAGGCTTTGTTTATATATTTATATTTTATTTCATGGATGCTGTGTAATTGATCAGGTTTATCCTTTTGCACTTGCTGCCAGGAAGCTCAGATAAAAACTCTGGATCCTTTGAAATAATGTTAGGAACTTAATCATCTTCATTTCTGAACTACTCAGATTCGTGTCTCATCTAATGCCCTTTCCTCTGTACTTCAGGGACTTTGCCTGTGTACTTTCCTATCAGTTTCTAATTTCTGTCTTATTGTAAGATTTTAGTTATCATAAATTCCATATGGGTTTGTGTATGCTTTAAATCATTTTTCTTGGGACAAGGCAAGATATAAGCAAGTGCATATACATAGTACTTCTGAGCACACTCTTCCCAGGTCGACCCAGGATTTGATTACAGGCTGAAGGATGCTGGCACTGTCTGCTCTCGGCCACACCGGCCTGTCTCCCTCCAGGCGCCGGCCCCAGAGGCAGCCTGGCCCATGTTCTGTGGGTGTGGCCTGCCAGGCCTCTCGCTAGGTGATTTTCCCTGGCAAGAACAGGGTTTCTCCCTGAGCGGCTGGCCTCACTGCCCTGCTGCTGCTTCCTGACCAGCCTCACCTCTATGGTTCCTCACCCCTGCTTCATGTCCCTTCTGTGATGATGCTTAATACTGCTCCCCATAAACTGACTTGGCTGCCTTCTCAGCTAAGACTCGACCTTGTCCCTTGGATGCAGCCTGATTCCAGTTGCCATGCGCAATCACACTCACCATCAGTCAGACCAGGGCAACTGACCTCCAGGCTGTGAGAACACACCCTGGCCAGCTTGAGTCAGCATCAGGGGTGGGGAAGTAATAGGAAAGTAGGCATAAAGTTAAGTGTTACCATTTTATCTCTGCGGACATTTACCCCCAGAGTTAATGAGGGATGGTAGTATGACCATGTTTGACAAATGGATACAACTGCTTGACAACTGTGGTTCCAAAAGCTGTGATTGACCCAAGGTCACACAGGAAATTTAAGGACCAGACGGCTTTGCCCTCTAGCCTGGGGCTGGTTCCTCTTTACTTTCTCCCATTGTCGAAGGCCTGACTCTCCAGTGGAGACTGGCTGAGGGGCTCCAGTCACTCCCTGGCAAGAAGAACGCTCTGAGGCACACGGTCCTCCGAGAACTTCATGCCCAACCAGAGTCATCGATTGCCAAGAGGGCGTAGGGCCCCCGTTTCCTCTGCAGAGCTGCGTGGTTATGGAGGTTCAGCCCACGTGATATGACGATCTGCCTGCTGGACACAGACAAGAGGAAGAAGGGGAAGTGGGAGGAAGCGTGTGGGGTGCTGAGGCCTCTGCATCAGGAGGCTTCATTCTGGTCTCTGCTAGAGTTCGGAGCCCGGCCCCTGATCAAGGAAGACCGCCGTGTGTCTTCACTAGAGTCGTGTTCACCATGCATTTTACGAGGCTGTGGTGTTCAGAGTGGGCCATTTTGGAAGAAGGGGAGTGGAGGAATTGTCAGTCTCCGTTTAAGCATCAAGAATGGTACGGGCCCTCGTTCTCTAAGGGACCGCAAACATGTCCCTTGACTCTGGGGGGGGGGTCTGAGTGCTGTCATCTGTTAAGGGGGACCCCGAGCCTTTGCCCACCTCTCTGGCAGGGGTGTTGTGACAACCAGAACCTATTTGTTTTTAAGGTGTTTCCCCACCTCACATCTGAGAGGCTGTGAGAAACAGCTCCCCAGGGGACTCTGAGTACCTCCTCACCGCCCACTCGTTGCTGGAGGAAACAAAACCCCTCCAGAAAACAAAAGACATCAGTGCATCAGAATGCACCAAGCGGATGATGGTGTTTGAATTGGAAATCAGTGAGGCGGTTTGGTTTCTATTCCGTATCAGAGCTTGATTCACGCAACACGAATTTGTCAAGGTTTTGTTCAGTCTACAAATATTTGTCGAGTGCCTGCTTGGTGCTCAGCCTCCCCCTGCTCCGTGGTGGAGCTGCAGAGGTGATACACTGCTCTGGGGTGGGGGATGCAGGCTGAGTGGGACCCGGTTCTGAGTCCCGGCTCTGGTTCCCACCTCCTCGGTGACCTTGGGCAAGTCACGTCTCCTCTCTGGGCTTGTCCCTTAGCCACCCTCCTCATAGCATTGTTGCAAGGATCAAGTGAGGAAATGCAAGGCTTTTATTAGCAGGGACTGAAACGCCAGGTGTGGTTATTGCTTTATCAGGAGTGATGAGAAGACATGGGCTCTGCTCCCATAGCAGCGTGGTTGTGGAAGCTGTTAGTTATGGTAACAGGCGCTTGGGCTGAGGGGAGTGGACACACGATGCACAGGGGAGTCAGGGAGATTTGTGGCCTTCATGATGATTTCCTAGCAAGCAGCTGTGAGCCCTGCCAGGGACTGCGGATGGAAGGCATGCGTGGGATTTAGAACAGAACTTCCTCTATTCCTGGGGAGACGAATCTAGTATATGCCAGCTTTCTTACTCAGATACCACCTTCAAATCTCCTGTGGGCATTTTCAAGAAATTTACAACCATGTGCATCTTGGGACAGGGTTCAGGGGAGGGGAAGGGCAGTCGTGGGGTTGGAAGTCTTAGTTGGGCTGGCTGCTATAACAAAGACCACAGACCGGAGACGTAAACAAAAACACTCATTTCTCATGGTTCTTGAGGTTGGAAGGCCAGCATCAGGGAGGTGGCTGATTCTGTCTTGTCAGAGCCCATGGGCCAGTTGGCAGATGGTGCCTTCTTGCTCCATCCTTACATGGCAGAGAGAAAGATCATTTATCTAATGCCTCTTCTTATAAGGGTGCTAATTCTATCAAGAGGTCTCCATCCTCATGGCCTATTATCTTTCAAAGGCCTTACCTCCAAATGCCATCACTTTGGGGGTTAGGCCTTCAGCATATGAAGTTTTGGGTATCTTCCCAGGTGGCTCAGTGGTAAAGTGTCTGCCTGCCAAGTAGGAGATGGAGGTTTGATCCCTGGGTCGGGAAATCCCCTGGAGGAGGAAATGGCTACCCACTCCAGTATTCTTGCCTGGAGAATCCCATGGACAGAGGAGCCTTTTGGGCTACAGTCCATAGGGGGTCCTAAAGAACTGGACACGACTTAAACAGAAGCAACAACAACAAGATATGAAGTTTGGGGGGACACAGACATGCAGTGCGTTGCAGAGGGCTACTTCACTGAAGGCGTTGTGGTACTGGTAGCATTGGTGTGGTAGGGAGAGAGTTTCAGGGGAGGGGAGGGCAAGGGGGTGCGGGTCCCTGGTGTGCACAGGGCAGAGCGAGGAGGCCGGTCCCTCCAGGCCCGCCACCCGCTTCTTTCCCCTGCCAGGCCAGAGAGTGCAGAGCTTCTGCTGGTCAAGAACAGAGCGCCCAGGTAGGAGGGGTGAGCTGGTTCTGTGGTAGTGCAGGAGGGCCAAGTTGGGGTGGGACAGGGAAGACAGGTGGGAGACGCAAAAGGCTGTTTAGGCAGCTGGGGCAGCAGTGCAGGTTAGCGGGACTGGCCTTGGATGTAAGAATGAGTCCTCAGATTCTGTCTGCTTGGATCGGCCCTAAACCCTCTGCCCGCATGTGCCAGCCGTGCTGCTGGGTTTCCCCATTTCCCCTCGCATTCTTTCACCCTTCTCCATCCTATTCTGTGTTCTGGGAGCACGACCCCTATGGACTGAAGGCAACAATTTACGTAACTATCTACCCCAAACATTATGGCCTAAACACCCACTATTTGATTATGCTTATTGATTCTGTGCTTACCAGGTGGGGCTAGCGGTAAAGAACCCGCCTGCCAGTGCAGGAGACATAAGAGGTGGGCGTTCAATCCCTGAGTCAGAAGATCCCCTGGAGGGAGGGTATGGCAATTCACTCCAGTATTCTTGTCTGGAGAATCCCTAGAGGAGCCTGGTGGGCTACGGTCCATAGGGTCATAAAGAGTTGGACGTGACGGAAGTGACTTAGCACACACACATGCATGCAGGTGTTGATTCTATGAGCTGGAAACTGGGATAATGTGCAGGAGGGACTGCCTGACTCTGTTCCCATAGTGCCCAGGACCTCAGGCTGGAAGCCTTGAAGGCTGGGAATGGGATCTTCTGAAATCCAAAAGTTTCCTCACTTACCCGTGTGGCGGCTGATGCTCACCATGGCCTGGTACCTCTGTTGCGGTAGTCCACTGGAACCCCTGTACGTGGCCTCTCCACGCGGCTACTTGGGCTTGCTCAAGGCAGGGTGGCTCACTTCAAGGCATGAGCATCCCAAAGAGAGACAGGTAGAAGCTTCATCGCTTTTTATGACCTAACAGATATCACAGTGTTTCTTCTGCTGTAATCACACCTGTGGCCAGATTCGTAGTGTGTTAAGTTCCCACTAAGAAGAGCCTGTGGGAGGCGAGATCTTGAAGCAGCCATTTGGAAAACGGGATCTGCTGCAGGATAAATCAGCAGGAGGTCAGACTCACTCATTCTCTTATTCTCTGGTTCCATCAACACACATTCCGTGGCCTCCTCCCTGACGGACTGGCTTGTGCTTCTGTAGCAAAGGCCACAGGTCCTGTTGGTCTGACTTCTCCTTCACGGCAGCTCCCCTCCGCCCAGGCAATTCTGGAACCATTCTGGGGGGGCAGCAACTCCCACTGGGCGCTTCACCAGTCCTTTTGCTTTCCCCTAACCCTGCTCGTGCCTATCAGAAAGGCCCTTCATAAAGGTCTCCTCAGTCACCCTCTTGAGCGATCATTTCGGTCAGAACCGTCACTGGTACACCGCATGTCATGGGAGAAAGCTGAGGCTCAGGGCGCCTCCCACCTTGAATGTCTGGAGCGGGTTGACGTTGAGTCTTCCTCTCGGGTCTCTGGGTCCTGGGCCCTTTCCCAGGCGCCACTCGTGGTGTGCAGTCGGGGGAGCTCATCCAAGAAGCAGGGCAGCCACGCCCTGGAGTTCTGTTCTCCCAGGTCCCCTAACACCCCGTCACTGCCTGCTGGGCTCAGCTGTGGCCTGCGTGGCCACCTTTGCCTTGCTCCCAGGCTGGGGGACTCCCTGGGGTCTGCTGGATCCCTAGCCCTCCCTAGGTTAACTGGCAGCAGTGCACCCCAAGGGGTGAGAGATGTGCCCTCCCGCCTGCTCACGGGCACTGGGGCATCAGGGCCAGGAAGGATATAGCATCACAGCCGGACACCTAAGCCAGGGAGGTGAAGGGGCTTGCCGGCCGTCAGAGAGCATGCATTCCCCACCTAGTGCCGACCCTGCACACCCACCAGACTAGGTCCCTAGAGTTCTTGAAGAGCTTTCATTTCTCACCAGATGAGTGAGTCGATGATGCTGATGAGAGTGGTGACGATGCCGCTGCTGCTGTTGATAATGGTGATGATGATGATGACGCCGGTGCTGGTGGTGACAAGTTTGCCGAGTATTTCCCATGAGCCGGACACTTGAGCTACATCATGTCATCTCAAATGTTCCCTTTGTAAGGGGATATGATATTTTGGGGGCCCCTTTTCTCAGGACTGTGCTGGTTCAGTGGCTCCCTGGATGACCCCCTGTCTTGTGGCCGTCTGTGCCCCTGCCCACAGCGTCTCTGTGAAGCAGGTCATGTTTCACAGGATGGCACCACACTGCAGGATGAAGTGACTTGCTCTGGGCTCCACCATTAGTAGGAAGCAGGGCTGGGATTTGAACCAAGCTGTGTCTGACTTCAAGTCCATTGCTCACTGTGTCCTTCCCACCCAGGAACGAACAGACGTGAATGGATCAGGCCACTTGCTTCTGGCCACGGTGGTGTGAGGACAGGGAGGCCCCTTGAGCTCCAGTCTTCTTCTCAGGGATGCCTCCGTGTGAATGAGTGTCTGAATTTTCTCTTCCCAGCCCTACCGGTGTGACCTCAGGGTGGGGGGTACTCGTCGGAAGATGAGGGGCCATTCAGGAAGGTGTCCATTCTTTGAGGAAACGGCTTTTCTGTTTTAATCCTCCCCAACTCCCCAGCTCAGAGCTTGGGTACAGCCTAGGGCACTGACCGTGGGGCGGTGTTTGTTGATTGAGTCAGTTAAAGAAAGAATGAATGAGTGATTGAGCGAGCTCTGAGGATGAGGAGTGACCCAGTTAGGAGGCCAATGATGAAAGATTCCAGAGGGCAGAGGACTGCCTTTCACCTGGATGGCTACCTGCTTATTTATTTCCAGGGGGGGGAAAATAAGAATATGAATCTGACAACAAAGCAAGGCCGTGTGCTAATTCTATTCCCAGATCAAATCACAGCGCGGGGAATGCGTTATCATCGGCATGATTACCTTGGGGGAACAGAGACAGGGAGTTTTATTAAATGAGACAATCTCGCTAAAAGAAAGCCTTACATTAGACTTTAGGCCTTAAATAATATTAGTGTCAAGAGCCCACAAGCATTCTGCATGTAATATTGGGGGGCAAACTGACTCAGAGTGGGTGATTTAGTGGAGGGCTGCTGGACTGAAGTGAGCCGGCAGTAACAGATGGAACATCTCCTTGGCCCAAGTGGCCACTAGAAAGAGATTCGGGCCCCACTTTTCTTCAGGCCAGTGGGTGCCCCCCTCCTGGTAACATGGCCGTGCCACCCTCCAAAGCCCCACAAGGAGAGAGGGTTGTGCATTCCTGTGTAGGTACAATGACCCCGAAACTCAGCAGACCCCAAGTGCAGGCCAACAACCATTTCTTAGATCAGACTGCCATTCCTCTCCCTGGAAATGCTGCCCTGGGACATTGCCCCTGTCCTCCTACCCTGTCTCTCCTTCCCTGTGTCTCCATCTTGCGTGGAGACCCCGAGTTGGCACCACTCAGAAGCTCAGAGCAGGGCACCATGAAGATCAGGAAGGTCTGGATTCAAATCCTTCTTCACCAACCCTGTGACCTCGGGCACATTACTTCGTTTCTTTGGATGTCAGTGTTCTTGTCTGTAAAATGTGTTAGCCTGTTCTGTCCTCATAGGCTTGTTCTGAGGATTGAATGCATTAGTCTGTGGACAGCTCCTAGGACGGTCCCTGGAATACGGGAAGTGCCTGACTCGGGTTCTCTTGATTCCTGCCCCTGCTTCTCCTACGCATCACCCATATACCCAACCCCAGAAAAGGACTACAGGGTGCTGGAGAGCAGAAGTCTCCAAACCATGGTGGGAAAAGAGCACCTCGTGGAGCCAGAGATCTTCTTCTATCCAGATGATAGATCTGTGTGTTCTCAGAGGTCACCTAGTCCAGCTCCTCCTGTTACATAAGGGGAAATGGAGGATGGAGCTGGGAGCCTCAGACGGGCAGCAAGCTGGCTGCCGTCCTGGGAGGTGACTCGGTCTCTAGAAGACAGTCCTGAGATCTGCCTGGAGCATACAGAGTTGCCGATCCCCAGGCCAGTACACCCGGAATTCAATGCCTCTCTCTCCTTTCCCCCCTCAACTCTGGAATAATTTATAGAGTTAGAGTAACAATAGCTCCCATTTTCCAGAGACCTAAGTGTGCTGGGCTCCATGGTGAATTTGACGTGATGGACTGTGCCGTGTAACCAGGGAGGGCTTAGTCCCAATTGCAGAGGAATAAACCGAGGTTCACAGTGGCCAGTCGACCTGTCCAAACTGTGCAGCTAGTGAGAGATGGAGCCAGTCCTAGAAACCCAGATGGTCTGACTCCTGGCCTGGCTCGGGCAGAAGTAGCAGTTCTCAAGGCCACAAAGCACAGTGCTCTCTGTAGGACGCCTGGTGGCACGATGGCTAACTTGGACTCCGTTTTTCTCTGCTGACCTTGAAGAAGTCAATTACTCATTCTGAGCCTCAGTTCTATCAGCTATAAAGTGGAGATGATAATTCGTAGGGTCATACCTGCGGTGATCATTGTGAAGCCCAGAATCCTGGAATTTCAGACTGGAGGGGACCCTAGGGACAATCCCATCTGGCCCCTCTTTCCTGCCCAGAGAAATGCAGCAACTTGCCAGGGCTGTGCAGCTGGAAGGGGCCAGAGCTGGGATCTGACGCTTGGCTGCAGAATGCTGTGGCCGTGTGGTGACACTGGTTTCCAGTTCTTCCCAGGAGGGCTGGTGCCGCCTGCCCCAGCACTGTCCCTGCCCCATTTCTCTGTGCCCTGTCTCTCTCTGCACTAGGCATTTCCCCTGTGACACACTGCACCCTCTTCACGGCCCCTGCCTGCAGCTCGTCCCAGCTCAGAGAGGGAATGGGGCAGAGCAGTAGCATCTGGACTGGCATTTAGGGAGCTGTGGGCTCTGTTCTATCTCTCGTATTGATGTGGTGTCTGGATTCTGCAAATTCCTCCCTCTTCCCGGTTTCCAGAGTCAAAAAGGACCATGGTTTTATCTATTCAAAACTAGACAAGTTTATCTTTCCCCAGAGTATATTTTGTGCACATCCCCAGTTCTGGTGGATGCTTCTAGGCGTTACACAAAACAACAATTCATCATCAAAAAAGTTTGGGAAATGCTGGGTTAAAGAGTTTTCTTTTCCTAATGCTACATTATTTAAATAATTGATTTAATTTCAAGAGAAATGCATACTCACTCTGATCAGTGGAGAGAGTAGAGTGATATAAAGCAGTTGCCAACAGCCACCACCCTCAACTCTCACTTCCTAGGGTGTCTGTGCGTGTTAAGTCTCTTCAGTCGTGTCCAGCTCTGTGTGACTCCATGGACTGTANTTGGGAAATGCTGGGTTAAAGAGTTTTCTTTTCCTAATGCTACTTTATTTAAATAATTGATTTAATTTCAAGAGAAATGCATACTCACTCTGATCAGTGGAGAGAGTAGAGTGATATAAAGCAGTTGCCAACAGCCACCACCCTCAACTCTCACTTCCTAGGGTGTCTGTGCGTGTTAAGTCTCTTCAGTCGTGTCCAGCTCTGTGTGACTCCATGGACTGTAGCCCGCCAGGCTCCTCTGTCCATGGGATTCTCCAGGCAAGAACATTGGAGTGGGTTGCCATGCCCTCCCCTCCAGGGGATCTTCCCAACCTAGGAATCGAACCTGTGCCTCTTATGTCTCCTGCATTGGCAGGCAGGTTTTTACCACTAGCGCCACCTGGGAAGCCCCAGTTCCCAGGGCAGGTGATGCTAATGACCTGACCTGTGTCTTTACACACATCTCTGTGTTGGACTTCCCTGGTGGCTCAGACAGTAAAGCATCTGTCTATCGATGCGGGAGACTTGAGTTCGATCCCTGGGTCGGGAAGATTCCCTAGAGAAAGAAATGGTAACCCACTCCAATACTCTTGCCTGGAAAATCCTATGGACGGAGGAGCCTGGTGCAGACTACTGTCCATGGGGTTGCAAAGAGTTAGACACGACTGAGCGATTTCACTTTGTCTTTGTGTTCCTAAAACACACTTGCGCACACACTTGCATATGCGTAGGGTGTTTAAGAGCCTTGACTCATTTTCTCCTGAAAGCCTTGTCTGTGCCTTTAACATGTGATGGGCTCTTGATCTCCAAGACCAGTGATGCTGCTTTTCTGAGTCCTGGGCCCTTTTCATCCCTGCAGAGCACCTTGGGGCAAGGCTTTGGGCCGGGCTGAACTAGATGACCTGCCACTCGGGCCCCAGTGACTCACAGGCCATCAGGGGAGGCTCAGTGAGGTGGGTGGGTGGGTGCTGGCTGCTGCCGTGGGATTTGGCTCAGACCACAGAAGCAATGGGCCTGGGTGGGTGAGGGCCGGCCCCAGGGGCCTGGCGTTTACAGCCTCCCTGAGAATGCCCTGGGTAGCTGCTGCCTGCCGGGAGCCGGGCAGGCTGATGAGAAGGGGCAGTTCACGTGCTGGTGCCTGTGTCCGAGGAGGAAAGAGAAGCCCACTCAGCCACAGAGCCCTCTTCCACCCACATGCTTCTGGCTTTAGGTGAGATGATCGCTTTGGCCTGGTTGCCCTGCTCAGGCTTGCCTGTGTGCCGCCAGGTTCATACTCTGTGGTCATCTTCACCTTGAGGTCCGGGGACCGGGGACAAGCCTGGGATGATACAGGAAGCTAGGGTAGATCCAGCCCATACCCTGGGGCCCAGGATCGTATGCAGCCTTCTCTAGCTGACTCCAGGTGGGCCAGCACACTTCCTGGGGAGCCAAGTCCAGGCCCCTGAACACCTGGGTTTCAGTGCTGGTTCTGTCACCAAAATGCTGTGCAAAATCCTGGCCCAGGTCTCCATTTCCCAAGTGCACTGGGCCTTGGCCTCGTCTGGGCCTGTTCCTCAGAGCTGTGTGCCAGTGTCCATACACGCAGAGCATAGGGGGCGAGGGGCGTGTTCTCTTGCAGCTCTAAAACTTTGGTGTTATATCTCATTTCTGAGGATCTATTGGGTGCATGGTCCAGGGCCGGGTATGGGAGAGTGGAGGAGCAGAGGCAGGCTGGGTTGGATCCGTATCCTCTGGGAACATCTGGTCTGTCTGAGTGATCCAGCTGCAGCCGCAGGACACACACATCCGGGTGAAGACCAGAGCGGGTGAGAGTCCTGATGGCCCGCCGTGGAGCAGCTCTGTACCAGAGTGGTCAGGGAGGGCTTCCTGGAGGTGGCAGAGCCTTGATGGTATTCTTGGTGAGTGGCACGACACAGATAAAGGCATGGAATAGGAATGGTTAGGTGTTAGGAGCCAGCCCTGGGCGGCTTTGTTGAGAAGTTGTCTCAGTGAGCCAACACTGCCCCCAGGGAGGGGCTGCACAGGCTGGCCTTTACCTCCACTATTGGCACAGCTCTGATGGCGAGAACCGGGCATCAGCAGCCACCCACTCACCTCCACTCTAGGGAGGGAAGCTGGCCTCTGTCCCCACAGCAGACTCCCACAGGCCAGAGCCAGCTGAGGGATAAATATCGCTAATCGTTAATTAGCATGCGCAGTGTGATTTTATGACTTTCCAGATAAATGCTCTCCAAGGGAGTGTCAGCATTACAGACCTCCAGCTCAATGATCTGGGGTGATGGTTTAGGGAGTGGGGTGCCAGGGGGGCTGGAGGAGGGTGGGGCCCCTCAGGAGTCAGGTCTAGGATTTCTGGCCTGGTGGGGGAAGGGGCTAACCCAAGCCTGAGCAACAGACTGGAGTGGAGCTGCCCACTCTTCCTGTTCCTCTCCCGAGCAGTCCACCTGCTGGCTGCCCCCGGTGACCCACAACCCTGGCTAGGCACTGCGGGGCTTTTTGGAGGGGGAGATCCTGACGGTCCTTCCTGTTGTCTGTCTGCTGCCTTGGCCTTGTCTGATAACCTCTACCCCCAGCTCCCGCTCAAGTCCAGTGGCTCACCAGAATTGCTGCTCTCCCGAAGACACAGCTTCACCACCTCTGCTAAGAAGCCCCTGCACGTTGGGGCCCTTGATCCCGCTGTCTTCTTTGAACTAGAGCCATTTCTTTTTTTTTTTGCTATGCTGCACAGCATGCAGGATCTTAGTTTCCTGAGCAGGGATGGGACCCGCGCCTCCTGTAGTGGAAGTGCAGACTTTTAACCACTGGCCTGCCAGGGAAGTCCCACTAAAGGCATTTCTGAGTCTGTCTAACTCCGCACTCAGGCTGGGAGCCCCAGGAGACCTGGAGCTGCTGGGAACACCTCTGGACCCTTCCAAAGGCTGGCTTGCATTTTGCGTGGGGGGAGCCTCCCCCAGTGTTCACTGCATTTGGCTTCCTTTTGGGGCTTCCCAGATGGCCTAGTGGTAAAGAACCTGCCTGCCAATGCAGGAGACATGAGAGACACGGGTTCGATCCCTGGGTCGGGGAAGATCCCTGGAGGAGGGCATGGCAACCACTCCAGTACTCCTGTCTAGAGAATCCCATGGACGGAGAAGCCTGGCCAGCTACTGTCCGTAGGGTTGCAAAGAGTTGGAAATGACTGAAGCAACTTACATGCACGCTTGCCTGCATAGGAAGGGCTACCCCAGGGTGGAAAGGCCCCTTCGCTGAGCCTGCTCTGTGCCACGTGCTAGGCACTTGGTGAGGCCCTTTCATGCCTTTGCACAGGGTCAAAGTAAAGACCCTGGAGCCAGACTGCCTGGGCTCCCCTCCCGTCTCTGTCACCCATGAGCCTCTGTTTCTCAGCCTCCTCATCCGTAAATGGAGGTTATCCTGGGACTCATTTCATCTAGGGTTATTGTGAGGATTAAAGGAGTTCATCAGTGGAAAGTTCCTGTCACTGTTTCAGCCCATAAATCTGTGTTGCTCGTTCACTGTTGTTAGTGTATTTCATGACCAGAGGAAGAAAAGGGGAGCGGCCAAGGGTTTAGTTACATGCGGGTGGCCCGGGTTTGAATCCTGGTGTGTATCTCAGAGTGGGACCTGCGAAAAGTCATCTCATTTCATGGGTCTGAGTTTTCTCATCTGTAAAATGCTGATAATAGTAGTAGTAGCTACCTCCTAGGATTACGGCTCTGATTAAATGAATTCATGCCCATAAGATTGGTAGCAAAGTGCCTGGCACATGGCTGGCTCTGTTAGTGGGATTGTCATTTGTGTTTGACGGAAGGGAAGGCAGCCTTGGCAAGGGGAAGGGACTTGCCCGAGAACTTTGTTTAAACTCAGCTTCATCTGAGACGAAAGCCAAGGTGTAGTTTTCTCTAGTTCCATCTTCCTCCCATGGACAAAGGTCAGGTTCTGGTCCCTTTAGGTCCCCAAAGCTTTCTCTTCTCTCTTATAGTTGGAAAACCTCCGCCAGCCTCCTTCCACCCTAGCACAGCTTATGAGCTAACTGAACCTCGGTGAACTGAACCTCTGAGGGCACACTTCCTCCAGGAAGCAGGGCCAGCCAAGGCCACTCTGCTGACCTCGGCAGGCACAATGGGTCCCAGGACAATCGATCGCCTTTATGACCAAGGCCACCAACTCTCTTCCTCTTAGATCCCTCTGTGGAAGCCTGGTGTGAACACTCAGCGCCTGGTCCACCTCCTTCCTTTCCTTCTGATTCCATCCTGCCGCTGCTAGGCCGTGTAGAGAGCTTGTCAAGCACAGGGTCTGTCTTTGCTGGGCACGTNCTGGGAAAGATTGAAGGCAGGAGAAGGGGACGACAGAGGATGAGATGGTTGGATGGCATCACTGACTGAATAGACATGAGTTTAAGTAAACCCTGGGAGTTGGTGATGGAAGGGAGGCCTGGTGTGCTGCAGTCCATGGGGTTGCAAGGAGTCAAACATGACTGAGTGACTGAACTGAACTGAATCTAACTGATACTTATTAGCAACCCACACTTGAGCCATTGTTATAAATCTCCTCAGCAAATACTTCCAGGTAGGGAATGGCACCCCATTCCAATACTCTTGCCTGGAAAATCCCAAGGTTGGAGGAGCCTGGTAGGCGGTAGTCCGTGGGGTCGCTAAGAGTTGGACACAACTGAGTGACTTCCCTTTCACTTTTTACTTTCATGCATTGGAGAAAGAAATGGCAACCCACTCCAGTGTTCTTGCCTGGAGAATCCCGGGAACGGGGGAGCCTGGTGGGCTTCCGTCTATGGGGTCGCACAGAGTCGGACACAACTGAAGTGACTTAGCAGCAGCAGCAGCAGGGACAAACAGTTTTGAGGGCATGAGCCTTCTCTGTTCCCCTTTGCCTGGAAAAGCAATAAAGCTATTCTTTTCTATTTAACTCAAAACTCAGTATCTGAGATTCAAGTTGGTACTGGTGCACAGAGGCTGAGCTTTCAGCATCATTGGTTTATTATAAAAGGATATAATTCAGGAAGAGCCAGATGGAAGAGATGCATAGGGAAAGGTATGGGGAAGTGTACAGAGCTTCCAGGTCCTCTCTGAAGCCACTTTCATAGCACCTCCACTTGTTCACCAACCCAGATGCTCTCTAAACAATGTCTTTTGGGGGGTTTTTGTGGAGACTTCATCACATATGGAGGATTGATTAAATCATTGGTCACTGGCAATTGATTCAAACTCTAACCCTCTCCTGGGAGGTCAGGGGTAGGATTAAAAGTTTCAACCTCTCTAATCATTTGGTTGCCTCCCCTGGCAATCAGCCTCCATCCTTAGGTGCTTTCCAAAAGTCACCTCATCAACCTAAAAGAAAACATCTTTGTTACTCTCATCACTTTGGAAATCCCCAAAGTTTTAGGAACTCTGTGCCAGAAATGGGGATGAGGACCAAATTATATTATATTATAAATGTATTTTTAATAATATATTGTATTACAAATTATATTAGTTATATATTATAAATATATTTTATATTTTTATAAATTATTATATCATATATACTATTATAAAAGTCAAAGAACGAACAACATAATCGACTATTACTGGACTGAGATCTGGCAGAGGATGGGAGCTCATAATGTTAATGCACTGATACGGAACTGAACTTGGGTTGGCTTGCTCATTAGCAGCAAAGCCAATCTACTGACACTGGTCTGTAGTGAAAGAGAGTACAGTGTTTATTGCTGGGTGCGAAGCAAGGGAAAGGAAGACACAAGACTCAGGTTCTTTCCAATTTGGTCTTCGAATTAGAAATTTTTTTTAAGGGGAAGAACAAAAAGGCTGGAATTAATCATAGTCTTGTGCCATTTATGTGCCATTTCTTAACTGTAGTTTAGGGAGTCAGGATGTCTCTGGCTTATGATTCTCTGGCCTAGTGGTCCATGGCTCAGGGGTCTGTTAGCCTGTCTTGCCCTGGGGAAACAACCTGAGTTTGTACGTTGGTGATGATACATAAAACAGCAACTGTAGTCATCCAACTCTAGTGGATTAGTGTTCAGTTAGCACAGGATTGAGGTCATGGAGGACAAGAAAGGGAATAAAGTTTTGGATAGAGATATTAATCATAAACTTGGAAGGGAACTAGGTTTTAGTAGGACTTGGTTTCAATACTACTTGATGACTTTTGCTGATGACTCAGTGGAGGCAGCCATGAGGCTGAGCTGAGATCTCACTGAGTTAGGAGTTGTCAGAATTAGAATCCAGGACATGCAAAGGGTGTTGTGACCTTATTACTATAGCCCTCAAGGTTCCTCTGTCCATAGGATTCTCCAGACAAGAATACTGGAGTGGGTTGCCATGCCCTCCTCCAGGGGATCTTCCTGATCCAGGGATCAAACCCAAGTGTCTTACATCTCCTGCACTGGCAGGCAGGTTCTTTACCAATAGTGCCACCTGGGAAGCCCCCCTGATAAACAGCACTCTACCTTTACTCCTTGGACTGGGAATATAGCAATAAAAATTTACTGGAAGTAAATCAGATCTTATATGGCCTATACCTTTCCAGTCATACGGAAACCCCCAAAATCCCAAATAAAGTGATCCTGATTGCTACTGTGTTCAGGTGTCTGAAGGAAACAAATAAAAATAACACTGAGGAGAATAAAATCCTACAGTTGGCTTTAATTATTTATACACATATTTTTATAAGTCTAATCCATTTTGTAATTTCTAGGGTAATTACTAAAAACAAAACAAAACAAAAAAAGAGTATATATCTTTCAAATAGGTAAGTGGCATGTGCAAAAAAAAAAAAAAAAAAAAAAACTACCCTAGAAGGCAGGAGATAGGAGAGAAAAAGGAAAGAGTTTGTAGACAAATAGAAAGCACATAGTAAGATGGTAAACATATTCCCCAAAACAACATTATTATGTTAACTATAAATGGGCTAAATGCTCCAGTTAGAAAGTTGTATGTATAATATATAGCTGGAGATATATATCTATATGGGGATATATATCTCATTGCACCTGGCAGCTTGAGGGATTTTATTTCCATGACCAGGGGTTTAATCTGAGGCTCTCAGCAGTGAAAGCACAGAGTCTTAATCACTGGACCACCACGGAATTATATATATATATTTAATTCTGTATATATATTTAATTTGTTTTTAAGCGATATACCTAAATGAGGAAGATGATAAAGATATAGAAAGATGGAGAGTAAAATATTAACGTCCTGCCAAATTTATTTTAAAATTGGAGCAGTTACATAAATGTCAGACAAAATAGAATTTAGGGAAGTACCACTACTAGAGTTAAAAGGGTTTACTTCATAATGATAAAAGATTAAACTCATCAAAAGATATGGAAATTCTATAATTGCATGCTTTTAATATGATAACTGGAAGGACTGATGTTGAAGCTGAAACTGCAATATTTTGGCCACCTGATGTGAAGAGCTGACTCATTTGAAAAGACCCTGATGCTGGGAAGGATTGAGGGCAGGAGGAGAAGGGGATGACAGAGGATGAGATGGTTGGATGGCATCACCGACTCAATGGACATGGGTTTGGGTAAACTCTGGGAGTTGGTGATGAACAGGGAGGCCTGGCGTGCTGGGGTCACATGAAGCCCCCTGGCTTCATGGGGTCACAAAGAGTTGGACACGACTGAGCAACTGAACTGAACTGAATATGATAACAGGAACATATATAGAGCAAACTTCAGGCGGAATTGCCTGGAGAAACAANAACAGGGAGGCCTGGCGTGCTGGGGTCACATGAAGCCCCCTGGCTTCATGGGGTCACAAAGAGTTGGACACGACTGAGCAACTGAACTGAACTGAATATGATAACAGGAACATATATAGAGCAAACTTCAGGCGGAATTGCCTGGAGAAACAAATTCACCCTAACAGTGAAGAATGAGTATTGCACCAATAGCAGCATATAGTACACTTTTCAAAGTCATGAAGAATATTTACAAAAATTGATGCTATACTGAGCTATAAATAAAGTCTTAACAAGTTTAAAGAATTGAAATCATATAGAATATGTTACCTAACAAAGTATTTTTATTCTAGAAAAATCAATAATAAAGAGATAAACAGAAAATATCTACATGTTTAGAATTCAATTAGTAAGCATCTAAACAAATCATAAGTCTAAAAAAAAATCACAATGAAAATTAGAAAGTATTTTTATTTGTATAATAGTGAAAATACTACAAATTAAATCTCTTAAGATAGGATCAGACCAGTACTTAGGAGAAAATTTACTATCTTAAATGCATATACTAAGAAGGAAAACCAGGCTGACAACAATTAAGCCGTACATCAAATCTCAAGAAATTAGAGGAAATTTCCTGGCAATCCAGTGGTTAGGATTNTTACATTGGAGTATAGTTGATTTACAATGTTGTGTTCGTTTCAGGAGTACAGCAAAGTGATTTAGTTATATACACATATATACACACATATGTTTAAGTAGCACCCAGGTGCCCTTTAGAGTGAGGGTGAGGAGAGAGACTGAGGGAAAGAGCCAGTGACTGCCTTCATGGTAACGCGGATCATCTGTCTCGTGGACAAGGATTGGTGCTAGCAATTTTGTCAAGCCATAAGGGTCTAGGAGACTTCTGCAGGGCTTTCAATATCCACAGGTGGAAAAGACAACTCTCCAACTGCCCATAGTTTCAAGCTATGTTCACATTTTCTGACCTTTTCCCTGCAAATTCTCATTCTACTGTTTCTTCCTGACTTGGATTCCTTTTCTTGTTCTGCCACTTCTTGCCTCTTCAGTGCTACACCCAAGTAGTTTTTCTCCCTGTGATGCAGACATTCTGTACCAGGTATTCCTCTTCCTGAACTACAACCTCCACCCACCACAGCTCACCTCTCTACCCCTTTCTTTTCCACAAAGAACTGGATTGCTGTGTTGAAGAAATCAAACAATGAAGCAGAAAAGAACTTCTCATTGGAATGTTCTGCTGAGACCCAATCTTTACATTTTAGCTTTCTCATCTTAAAGTCATTTACGGAAACCTCCTGTGTGTGGACAGTTTCCTACTTTCCTTTGATGTGGGTCAGAATCTCAAATTAAACAGGTAAATATTCCAAATACTCCCTCTTCTAACCATGTTTACAGAACCAAATCAGGTAATTGTGCAAGTCAGAATGAACACAAGCTAAGATGATAATGCTTTATCCTTATTGGAAGTTATCCAGTCAATACATAATCTTTTATCTCTCACTAGTTTTGCTGTCCATTTTATTCCTCATAGCAATGCAAAAGGACTTTCCTTTCTGACCCTTGGGAGGAAGCCAGAATATTAAAATTGCAGCTCACATTTATAAACCAGACTTAATCAACCAGATGCACCACCTTGCACTTTTAATCTGGGTTCTGTTGAAATCACGAGAACAAGTCTTGAGTTCAGTTCAGTTCAGTTCATTTGCTCAGTCGTGTCCAACTTTTTGTAACCCCATGGACTGCAGCATGCCAGGCTTCCCTGTCCATCATCAACTCAGGTTCATTGAGTCACTGATGTCATCCAACTATTTCATCCTCTGTCATCCCCTTCTCCTTCTTGCCTTCAATCTTTCCCAGCATCAGGATCCTTTCCAATGAACAAGTCTTCAGTTCAGTTCAGTCACTCAGTTGTGTCCGACATTTTGTGACCCCATGAATCGCAGCATGCCAGGCCTCCCTGTCCATCACCAACACTCGGAGTTCAACAGACTCATATCCATTGAGTCAGTGATGCCATCCAGTCATCTCATCCTCTGTCGTCCCTTTCTCCTCCTGTCCCCAATCCCTCCCAGCATCAGAGACTTTTCCAATGAGTCAACTCTTCTCATGAGGTGGCCAAAGTACTGGAGTTTCAGCTTTAGCATCATTCCTTCCAAAGAACACCCAGGGATGATCACCTTCAGAATGGACTGGTTGGATCTCCTTGCAATCCAAGAGACACTCAAGAGTCTTCTCCAACCCCACAGTTCAAAAGCGTCAATTCTTCTGCACTCAGCCTTCTTCACAGTCCAACTCTCGCATCCATACATGACCACAGGAAAAACTATAGCCTTGACTAGACGGACCTTAGTCGGCAAAGTAATGTTTCTGCTTTTGAATNTCCTACCCCCAATCCCTCACAGCATCAGAGTCTTTTCCAATGAGTCAATTCTTTGCATGAGGAAGCCAAAGTACTGGAGTTTCAGCTTTAGCATCATTCCTTCCAAAGAAATCCCAGGGCTGATCTCCTTCAGAATGGACTGGTTGGATCTCCTTGCAGGCCAAGGGACTCTCAAGAGTCTTCTCCAACACCACAGTTCAAAAGCATCCATTTTTTGGTGCTCAGCTTTCTTCACAGTCCAACTCTCACATCCATACATGACCACTGGAAAAACCATAGCTTTGACTAGATGGCCCTTTGTTAGAAAAGTAATGTCTCTGCCTTTTAATATACTCTCTAGGTTGGTCATAACTTTCCTTCCAAGGAGTAAGCATCTTTTGATTTCTTGGCTGCAATCACCATCTGCAGTGATTTTGGAGCCCCCCAAAATAAAGTCTGACACTGTTTCCACTGTTTTGCCATCTATTTCCCACGAAGTGATGGGACCAGATGCCATGATTATATTAGGTAGTGATCTAACTTTTATTGCATGGGTATAGATCAATAAAAGTTAGATTGCTACCTAATATATATGCAGGCAATTGCTTTAAAATAAATTTATTTGTTTTCCTATCAGAATGTTATCATGTACTTTGTGTAGCAAATATATAAAATGAAGGGGAAATGACAATAATTATAATAAGATAAAGAAAAATGACTTTAATTATGTCAACCAAAGATAACCACTGATGATATTTTCGGAGTGTCCCTTACTAAACAATTTATTTTTCTATTTGGATTCCCCAAAGTTGGTCTATGCCAGTATATATTTTTTTAATTGTTTGTATCACTTAACACTGTATCCTAAACATTTAAAAAGTCATCATTCTGGGAGGGAGGGGATATATGTATACATGTAGCTGATGGACCTCATCGTACAGCAGAAACTAGCGCAGCACAGGCAGTTATGCTCCGATTAAAAAGTTTTTTAATGAAAGAAAAAGAAAGAGCTGAGTGCATGTGCCACAGCTGAGCTCACACGCCCCAGAGCCCATGCTCTACAGCAAGAGAAGCCGCCACAGTGAGAAGCCCACACATCAGAGGAAGGGTAGCCCCCACTCTCTGCACCCGGAGAAAGCCCAAGCACAGTGACAGAGACCCAGGACAGCCAAAACACATAAATAAATGTTGTTGGAAAGAACTTCAGTGAGGCCAGCTTGCACCCTCAGCTAGCTGCCCCCACAGCCAATGACAGCCAGATGGAATTTCATCACATTTGGGTGCCAAAGGCGAGGCTTTAAAATGGTGCCCATTACTTTTTGACTCTCCTTCTCTCACAAGTTGAGCCTCATCCCCTTCCCCTTGAACCTGGGCTGGGCTGCCCCTGCCTTTTCCCCTCACTCAGGCTAGGGAGGGACCCTGAGCACCACAGACATTTGAACAGCAGTCCTTGTTGCAATTCCCTGAACACCCACTGCAGGCCAGGCGCCAGGGTGGGCAGTTTCCTGGAGCCACTCGCTTGATCCTAACACCCAACAGCGGGGCAGCAAATACTGTTCACATCTCCCACGCAGGGACGAGGAAACCGAGGCACAGAGAGTTAAGCAAATCACTCACAGCACCACCCATGAGTCACAAAGCCAGGCTTGAGTGTCCTTCTTAGCCACCATGATACCCACAAGCATGCAGCAGCAAAGAAAGGCCCGGACCAGGTGTCTGGAGACCTGGGGGGGTCCCTCTCTGTCCCCACCCCGAGCTGGCCCTCTGCTCTCTGGGTCAGGGAGATGGATGTGGTGGTCCTCGCGGGTGGCTGACCACACAGCTGAGAGGACCCCTGCATGAGAAGGAACCTGGTCACCCCGGCAGCTCAGAACCCACAGTGGTCTGGGAAAGGCAGGAGGAGAGGGGAGGCCAGCCTCCATCCTGAAGGGCGAGGGAAGCCGGGGCCTAGAGTCAGGTGAAATCTGGGGCATCGTCAGAGGGACCTGGGGATGGGAATTCCTGGCTCAGCTTTACAGACAGTGGAAATCTTTAACAAAATGCAAGAAAATATTGTTTGAGCAGGAGGGCCTGATTTCCATGCAGTTTTCAGCACCACCTCAGGGAGTTCTCACCTTGCCCTGGGTGTGCCAGCTTAACGATGCCCTACTCCCTTCCAAGTCCCCCAGGTGAGATCCTGCGGGGCCAGCTGGGCTCTTCCCGGCGCCCAGCTGCCCTCGTCTTGTCGGCCGCGGGGGGGTCCTGCCTCCTCCGCCCCTGCTCCTGCCTGCTTCCTCCCCACGCCACCGCTCGTTCCCCGCTGCCATCTGGCCTGCCGGGTGGCTGCCATCATCTCTGGCTGCGTCTCTCTACCCGGGGACTTCTTCCCTCTGGCTGCTTCTCCACGTTTCAGACTGAGGGGTCTTCCTAACGCACAACTGAGCTAATCCTCACTCCTTGCTTACAGTTCCTCAGGGGCTTCCAAGGCCCTCAAGAGAAGTCCGAATCCTTGAGCTTGTCTAACGGAGCCTTTTGTGCCTGGCCACCGTGGACACAAACTCTTGAATCCTGTCACTGAACTAAAAGTCTTCTCTGACTGGGAGTTACTGCTACTGCTACTAAGTCGCTTCAGTCGTGTCTGACTCTGTGTGACCCCATAGACAGCGGCCCACCAGGCTCCCCCGTCCCTGGGACTCTCCAGGCAGGAACACTGGAGTGGGTTGCCATTTCCTTCTACAATGCAGGAAAGTGAAAAGTGAAAGTGAAGTCGCTCAGTCGTGTCCGACTCTTCGAGACCCCATGGATTGCAGCCCACCAGGCTCCTCCGTCCATGGGATTTGCCAGGCAAGCGTACTGGAGTGGGGTGCCATTGCCTTCTCCACTTTGTCACATATATCACATTTAAATAATTTCTTTCCTGTATGAATTTTCAATGTCTCCTGAGGCAAGGTAGTAATCAGAGAAGGCTTCCTAGAGGAAGTGAGAGCTAGGCTGGGGACTAAAGGCTGATTGAGAGTTCATGCCATCGACCACACAGGAGGGGTGCTCCAGGACACCAGTGGCCCAGGACTTTTCTGGAGGCGCCCCCACCCTCTCAGTGCCCCCGTGCCTTGGGATTTCTGAGAGAAGCGGAACTGTGGGGCCGTGCCACCGGTCATGCGGTGTGGACATTCTGGGAAATACCGCTGGCCACCGGGTTGGCGTCCACACAGGAAGGGGGATTCAGGACTGGATTTGCTGGGCCCAGATAAGCATCCCTGGAGTTCCCCAGAGCGGAAGCCCTCATGCAGGGGAACCTCGTGTGTGTGTGTGAGGTAGGCGTGTTTGGAATGGTCAGGTATTGACTGAAACTGTCATACACGAACAGGAGACAAACCGACTGGTGGAGGGCTGGCCTTGGAGAGAAAGAGAGCATCCCTGCGCTGGTGAAGGGACCAAGATTCTCTCTGCAGAGTGTCCAGTGAGACACTGGCTGGGTTCACAGCTAGACAGGAGGGGTCACCATCTCCAGAGCAGGGCTAGGCAGGGAAAGCCTGGGCAGCTAAGCTTTTCATTTGTCCAGATAATGCAATAATTTGAGATGAATCAATCCCTCTGCAAAACCATTCGTGTCAAACCCAGCCCTTGACTCGAGGGGTACCAGGAGCCCCGGGAAAGACCCAGACTTGGCATTGAGGAAGCCGTCCCTGTGCCAGCCCCCCAGTTGTCAGTGGCTGCTGACATGTGATACTGAGCAGCTGCTTCCCCTTTCGAGGATCTCTGTCTTCCCTTCTGTGAAATGGGCATCTTAATAATAATTTTTCTGCCCCCAAGACAGTTGGAGAACCACATAGGATAATGGAGATAAGGTTACACGGGCATCTGGTGAGCTATGGACAACCATTGTGGGTGTGGGAGATGAGAGGAAGTCTTGGCTCTGCCCTCACACAGCTCACGGTCTGGTAGGCAGGCAGATAAGTAGTCAGATTAGAAAATCTAATGGGGAAGGTACTGGTATAGGGAGGCATTCTGCAGAAGCACCTCAGCCAAGGAAAGCTTCCTGGAGGAAGTGACATATGAGCTGAGACCTGAAGGAAAGAAGGAGGAAGAGGCAAGTAGGAAGGAAGAGTGTTCAGGGTGGAGGTCTGAGAGAAGGGGGACGGAAGACATCGGAATGGTTCTTGCTAGCTCAGCATCTTGTAGGCATTGCTGTTCTAAGTCTGGTAGGAGGTGGTTGAGAGCATGTGGCAAGTATTGTGTGTCTATTCATGGTGGTGGGGAAAGTGTTCTGGCTTGGAAGGCTTGGCTGTGCCTCAAATCTGTTCTTTAATTGAAGTATAGTTAATTTACAGTTTTGTGTCAGTTTCAAGCATATAGCAAAGTGATTCTGGTACACACACACATTGTTGTTGTTTAGCCACTAAGTCTTGTCTGACTTTTTGTGACCCAAAGGACTACAGCATGCCAGTCCTCCCTGTCAATTTCTCGGTTTCTCCCAGAGTTTGCCCAAGTTCATGTCTGTTGAGTCACTGATGCTATCCAACAATCTCATCCCCTGTAATGTGGAAACACACACACATACTCATACATATATATATTCTTTTTCAGACACTTTTCCATTATAAGTTATTATAAGATATTTGGGCTTCCCACGTTGTGTAGTGGTAAAGAATCTTCCTGTCAATGCAGGAGACACAGGAAACGTGTGTTCGACCCCTGGGTCGAGAAGATCCCTGAGAGGAGGAAATGGCAACCCACTTCAGTATTCTTGCCTGGAGAATCCCAAGGACAGAGGAGCCTGGTGGACAACAGTCCATGGGGTCGCAGAAGAGTTGGACCTAAGCACAGGCACACTTGATAAGATAATGAGTATAGCTCCCTGTGCCATACAGCATGCAGTGTGCATCTGTTAATCCCAAACCCCGAATTTATCTCCCCACCCCACTGCCCAGACCGCCCTGCTCCCGTTATCCCCTTTGGTGACCTTAAGTTGGTTTTCTATGTCTGTGAGTCTATTTCTGTTTTGTAAGTGAGTTCAAGTGTATCATTTTTTTTTTTCAGATTCCACATATGAGTGACATCATGTGATGTTTGTCTTTGTCTGGCTTACTTCACTAAATGTGATATAATCTCTAGTTCCATCCATGTTGCTGCAAATGTCGTTATTTCATTCTTTTTCATGGCGGAGTAATATTCCATTGTATGTGTGTACTGTATCTTCTTTATTCGTGTATCAGTTGATGGACATTTAGGTTGCTTCCATGTTTTTACTTTTGCAAATAGTGCTGCTATGAACACAGGGGTGCGTGTACCTTTTCAAATTGGAGTTTTCTCCAGATATATGCCCAGGAGTGGATTGCTGGCTCATATGGTAGCTCTATCTTCAGTTTTTAAAGGAAACTCCGTACTGTTCTCCATAGTGGTTGCATCAATATACATTCCTACCAACAGTGTAGGAGGGTTCCTTTTTCTCCACACCGTCTCTAGCACTTATTACTTGTAGACTTTTTGAGGATCACCATTCTGACTGGTGTGAGGGGACACCTCATTGTGATTTTGATTTGCATTTCCGCAATAGTGATTTTGTTGTCCTTCAGTTGCTCAATTGTGTCTGACTTTTTGTGCCCCCATGGACTGCAGCATGCCAGGCTTCCCTGCTGCTGCTGCTGATGCTAAGTCACTTCAGTCGTGTCTGACTCTGTGCAACCCCATAGACGGCAGCCCACCAGGCTCCCCTGTCCCTGGGATTCTCCAGGCAAGAACACTGGAGTGGGTTGCCATTTCCTTCTCCAATGCATGAAAGTGAAAAGTCAAAGTGAAATTGCTCAGTCGTGTCTGACTCTTCACGACCCCATGGACTGCAGCCTACCAGGCTCCTCCGTCCATGGGATTTTCCAGGCAAGAGTACTGGAGTGGGGTGCCATTGCCTTCTCCACCAGGCTTCCCTATCCTTCACCATTTCCCAGAGCTTGCTCAGACTCATGTCCATTGAGTTGATGATGTCATCCAACCATCTTATGCTCTGTCATCTCCTTCTCCTCTTGCCTTCTATTTTCCCCAGCATCATGGTCTTTTCTAATGAGTCGGCTCCTCACATCTGATGGCCAAAATATCGGAGCTTCAGCTTTATCATCAGTCCTTCCAATGAATATTCAGGGTTGATTTTCTTTAAGATTGACTTGTTTGATCTCCTTGCAGTCCAAGGGACTCTCAAGAGTCTTCTCCAACACCACAGTTCAAAAGCACCAGTTCTTCGGTGCTCAGCTTTCTTTATGATCCAACTCTCACATCCATACATGACCACTGGAAAAAACATAGCTTTGACTATACGGGCTTTTGTTGGCAAAGTAATAGCTCTGCTTTTTAATACACTGTCTACGTTTGTCATAGATATCCTCCCAAAGAGAAAGCATCTTTTAATTTCATAGCTGCAGTCACTGTCTGCAGCGATTTTGGAGCCCAAGAAAATAAAGTCTGTCACTGTTTCCATTGTTAGCCCATCGATATGGCATGCAGTGCTGGAACTGGATGTCATGATCTTAGTTTTTTGAATGCTGAGCTTTAAGCCAGCTTTTTCACTCTTCTTTTCCACTTCATCAAGCGGATTTTTAGTTACCCTTTTCTTTCTGCCATAAGGGTGGTGTCATTTGTATATCTGAGGTAACTGATATTTCTCCAGGCAATCTTGATTCCAGTTTGTGATTCATCCAGCCTGGAATTTCACATGATGTACTCTGCATATAAGTTAAACAAACAGGGTGACCATATACAGCCTTGACACGCTCCTTTCCCAATTTTGAACCAGTCTCTTGTTCCATGTTTGGTTCTAACTGTTGCTTCTTGACCTGCATACCGGTTCCTCAGGAGGCAGGTAAGGTGGTCTGATATTTCTATATCTTTAAGAATTTTCCAGTTTATTGTAATCCACACAGTCAGTGATATTGTGCCCCAAATCTTAGATCCAATAACAAATCTTGAGAGGAAAATCTCTGTCATGTCCGACTCTGCGATCCCATGGACGATAGAGTCCATGGAATTCTCCAGGCCAGAATACTGGAGTAGGTAGCCTTTCCCTTCTCCAGGGGATTTTCCCAACCCAGGGATCGAACCCAGGTTTGACCCACCCACATTGCAGGTGGATTCTTTACCAGCTGAGCCACCAGGGAAGCCCAAGAATACTGGAGTGAGTACCCTATCCCTTCTCCAGGGGATCTTCCTGACCCGGGAATAGAATCAGGATCTCCTGCATTGCAGGCAGATTCTCTACCAACAAGAGCTATCAGGGAAGCCCGTTAAGAGGAATACCAGAAATTAATACCGCCATCAAAGAATGCAACAAAGGAGGCCTCCATCACATCCCCGTTCAATTTACCAATCTTATTCATACAAATACCAAATGGAACAAGCATGATGCTGAATTTCCACCTCCTCTGAGAAGCCTTCATGTATTTCCCCCAGGCAGAGTGAGTTATAACCTGCTGGAAATACCATGGTACCCAAGTGGAGACACTTGTGTTTCCTCTGCCAGGTTAGCTCAGGGACACGTGGGCCCTCCTGCTTGTCCTTCCATGCCTAGGGCAGAGTCACCAGTGGTCCTCGGTCAAAGGTGTTACCCTGAGCTACTACCTCACAGCTGTTTGCCTGTGGTAGCCTGGCAACAAGGTCTAGCACCTTCCAATCTGTTCTGTGGCTGGAGCCTGGAAAGGCAGGCTCCCGAAGTGGGGCTTTCAGAGACATCAGCCCACTTTGGGAAGATGAGAACTTCCATGTGCAGATATTAGCTAATGGAGACCCTCATTACTTGTCATAGCATTAATTTTAGGAGATAGTCCTGGTGCACATTAGAAGGCTATTTTAGTGCCACACAAATTAGACACCTTTATTAGCCATCGGAGGTCACGGAGGTAATGAAGTACTTGAGCTAGAAGAGAGAAATCACGCTTCACCTTGAGTCTGGCCATTTCCCCTGTGTTTCAACAGCGTCAGCTCATCCATCAGGTGCTTCCCACAGCCTGATGGAGTCTCAAGCATCCCTGAACAGGAGTGGGCAGGCAGAGGTAGGGTGTGCATGAGCGATCTAGGTGCACACTGGGGCCTGACTGGTGTGCACATTGTACAGGGGCATGTTGTTAAAGTGTGTGTATGTGTGTGTGTGTGTTAGGGTTTGCATTTAGTTCTAAGATGTTCACCTTCTTCCATATCTGTTTATATTATATTCCTATTTACTAAGCGGGGAGGGGACTTCTTTATACAGTGAGGTTAAAGTGTTTGCCTCCAATGTGGGAGACATGGGTTCGATCCCTGGGTCGGGAAGATCCCCTGGAGAAGGAAATGGCACCCCACTCCAGTACTCTTGCCTGGAGAATCCCATGGATGGAGGAGCCTGGTGGGCTACAGTCCACGGGGTCGCAAAGATTCGGACACGACTGAGCGACTTCACTTTCTTTCGTCTCTAATAAGTCAGTACCTGTTTTGTTTCTGGGATGTTCTTTATGTGCATTAAAAAAAAAAAAAACTTCAAAGTAAAAAAAAAGCTCACCTGTGAGTGTGTCTGGGAGTAAATGTGTATGTGTGTCTTGTGGAGAGTGAGTGGGTTTCCAGTCACATGTTCGTGAGTAGAGATTTTTCTAACTGAGTTGGAGGAAAGGGGGTGGACTGCCTGTGAAGTGGTGAGCACCCGTCATGTGAGGTGCTTGTTGAGACCTGGGCAACCGACCTCTCTGCAGGGGCACTTATCACGGAGGAAGGGCACTGCGGAGCCCGTGGGTGGACTCCGCCTCAGGAATCGCAGGATTCCGGATCTCTCTGGGCCCTGATTCCCACTGCTGGGGGTGGGGTTAGCCCAGAGACCTTCACCTGCTTCCCAGGAAACGTGGTAGCGTTGTTCAGGCCCTCTCTGTGGGGTTTGTGTGGGGCTTGCAGGCCCTCAGCTAGCTCCTGTTTCTCCGGGTGCCCTTTGTGACATGGAACAAGAGCTCTTCTAGCCGCCCTGGTCTGTGGGCCCCACCGTCGCCCTGCCTCTAATGGGCACGACGTCATACGGTCGACCAAAGCACCTTTTCCTCCTTGCTAGGGAACCCCACAGTCCCGGCAGCAGCTGCTGTCCAGTGGACAGATGAAGAGAGAGTGATCACCCCTTAGCGGTACACACGCAGTGAGTGAAGGGCTGAGCTGGATTGGATCTAGCGCCCCGTGCTTCCCAGGGGAACCACACCCCAACTCTTCCATCTCTGCTTCTCCTGCAGCCTCTGGAGACATCCCTGGGCAGACGGGGAAGGGTCTTTGAGCAGAGCGGGCAGTGGAGAGGCAGGGCGACCGCCTCCCAGGAGAGCTGTGGAGTCGCTCCTTCAGACCTGGCCTGGATTGGCAGGTCAGGGCATCTTTCTGGGTCTTCCTTTCTTCACCCGTAAAAATCTCATCAGGAGGAAATGAAAGTGGCCCAGGTATGTTCTGGGGGCTTAGGAGAGATGTCTCGTAGGTGATTCTTGCCCTTTCCTTGCCCTTATAACTGAGTGGGTAGGCACAGGATCAGGTCTGTGCAGCCAGGGAAGAAGGTAGGAGCTGCGGTGCCTGTGAGGGCTCTGGGGTGGTCTTCCTCGCTGCCCCTCACTCTGTCACTTTGAGCCCAACTTCTCCCTTCCTGTCTGGGCCCCATGACAAGCCCAGGTGCCCCTGTTGTTCAGGGAGAGATGGAGACTGAAGGCCTACCCCTTGTGGGAGGCTGAACCTAGAGGATCCGAGCTCTCTTGCCGCTCCCTATCTGAATTTCTTACAGGAGAGGCCCAGCGGAGACACTCAGCACTTTTGACTCTGGTCCCATGTCCTATCTCCCTGCCCGGGCGAGGGGCCATTTGACTCATCACTTTCTCTCCCTGGACCCTGATGAGTACCTGACATGTGGTGGCTGTTAGCAGAATAAACAAAGCGAAATCAATGCACAGTGAGTAAGGGTCTAGGGGGCCTTGTGGAGTCAGGGGGGTTGTCCTGGCCTGGAACTTCTCCACCCTCATGCCCTCGGGAGATGACGAAACCTGAGGCCTGGGACCAGAAGTCTTGGGGACAGGGCGTGGAAAGAGAACTCAGGGGACCAGAGTAAGGCTGCTGGGGAAGGGCTCAGAGCCGGGAGCTCAGGGCTCTGTGGGCGCCTGGCCTGAACATGAGGATGTTGGAGGCG
>SJYV01056055.1:649752-672831 GCA_006410875.1 Neotragus pygmaeus
ATGAGGATGTTGGAGGCGGGAAGCAGCTGGCCCGAGGTGGGGGTGGGGTGGGGCAGGGCAGGTGTCTTCCAGGCTGAGAAGAAAGAGCATAAGGCAGTCCTGATGTGACAGTGGGTTTGAGACACGGCGGAGAGTTTAGTAGGGTCTGGAGCTGCCTAGGCCACAGCGTGAGCTGTGGGCAGAGCCAGGTCTAGAACCCTGTCTGGCCAGGCTCCTTGTTCAATTCTCATTCCGTGTGTACCCACCCAAGTCCAAAGGCCTGGACAATCAGCAGAAGCAGTGACCAGAAATCTTTCTCCTGGCCTGTCTGCCCACTGCACGCCGAAACGGATGCTTAGGCTCCTCCAGCCCCGGGGCCCACTAATGAGAGACCGGGTCTCCTGGACACAGCACGTGGGGTTGCAGATGACCTCTGACCCCAGGCCTCCTCGTGCAGGCCCTCTATATCCCCAGGCTTTGTTTTCTCAGGGTGGTAGTGCTGAGGGGAGGAGGGAGGCATGAGCGGCCTCCACACAGGGTGGCAAATTTGGGCCATCGATTTGCATTTATTTCCTGCTCAAATGATCCAGGCTGGCTACTGCTGGGGGTGGGGGTGAGGGGGCTGCTCTTTAGCATTTTAAGTTTGCAGATAATTGGAGGAAAATAACTCCAATAATGAAATCACTGCTGGATCGCATTCTGATACGTGACAAATCAATTCATTTATGATACCTTCTTTGTCACACTGAGCCATTCTGGAGCTCAGTGGAAACCTCTTAAATTAATAAAACTGTTAAATCCATAAAACCCTCCGTTCCGAGTAGCACATCACAGCACAAGTTTGAATCATTAAAGGAATAAAACTGATAAATGTGAGCTGGGGAGTGTCTGTGTCTGCAAAGAGGGGCTGGCTTTTAAGACAGATACAATATAATAGTCATAAGCTACGATATTTCCTCCCTCTGTGTGTGTAGGGGGGCATCTGCATATTTCAGTGGGTAGAGGTTGGTTGATACAGGTCTAGCCAGCATGAGGGCAGGCTGCTTTAGTAGTGATTGGTGGGGCTTTAGTCTTTTAAATAAAATATGATTTAATAGCAAAGAGAAAAAAAATATAAAGACTTTATTGGACCCCATGGAACCTGACTTAGCTTAACAGGGATTTTCCAAAATAGTTACACTTGTCGGAAAGGGGCGGGGTGGCAGGTTCTCGCATCACACACTGACTATGGAGCAGGAGGCTGGGCAGCTGCGGGGGGAGGGAGGGGGTTTCAGTCCTGCGGGCCCAGGTCGGGCTGGGCGGCCTCCCCACGTGGCTGCTAGCTGGCTGTGTGACCTCGCGCAGGCTGCTGCCCTTCTCTGTGTAACCTGGGGATGCCGGTCCCCTAGGAATGTATGAGCAAGAGCCGACTGAACTGCAGAGCACAAGGAACGGGCGCACTAACGCTCACTTGACCGTGACCCTGGCTGATAAAGGTCCCAGCGCGTCTTGCCAGGCAGGGCTGGCTTGGTGTGCTGCGAGTGCGTGGAAGCACGCGGCTCTGCGGGACGCTCTGTCGAGCTGCGTCTGTGTACCCGGCCCACGTCTAGTACCTCATGGCCCTGGACTCCGTGTGTGCCTGCTCTCCAAGCTCTCGAGCCCCCGAGGCTGTCTTTCATTTGGGCTGCACGGGCTCTGGAGGAAGCAGCAGGGAGCCTGGCACGCTGGAAACGGCCAATAAGAGCTGCTCCCCGCTCCACATCAGTCCAGCTGGGCAAACGCCCAGAGGAGTGTTCAGGGGGTACCTTTGTACCAGGCACCGGGCAAGGGTGGGCAATGGGGAGCACAGGAGGTGAGTGGGACTCTGCCTGGCCCTTTGGGGCTCCTGTGGCCTCATCTCTTATCCATTTGCCTTTCACGCCAAGGAAACTGGAGGTTCCCTGAGGCCAAGCTATGGGCCTCCTTTCCTCACTTCCTCCAGGCACCTCCCCTTTGAACAGGTTCCTCGCACTCTGGAACGGATGGAGTATTCAGTCCCTATTCTAGAATGTAAGGGATTCATTCTATGTGATAGCTTTTAAACTTTATTTACCCAGAATATGAAAGAATTTTTACCCTGTGCCCCGGTACACACATCTGTGTTATACATACATGGTTCTTGTTCATTAGCTAAGTCACGTCTGACTCTTTGCAACCCCNATTCATTCTATGTGATAGCTTTTAAACTTTATTTACCCAGAATATGAAAGAATTTTTACCCTGTGCCCCGGTACACACATCTGTGTTATACATACATGGTTCTTGTTCATTAGCTAAGTCACGTCTGACTCTTTGCAACCCCATGGACTGTAGCTTATCAGGCCTCCCGGTCCTTCACTATCTCCTGGAATTTGCTCAAATTCATGTCCATTGTGTCGATGATGCCATCCAACCCTCTCATTCTCTGTTGCTCCCTTCTCCTGTCCTCAATCTTTTCCAGCATCAGGGTCTTTTCCTTTGAGTCGGCTCTTCATATCAGGTGGCCAAAATATTGGAGCTTCAAATTCAGCCTTGGTCCTTCCAATGAATATTCCGGTTTGATTTCCTTTAGGATTGAGTGTTTTGATCTCCTTGCTGTCCAAGGGACTCTCAAGAGTCATCTCCAGCGCCACAATTGGAAAGCATCAAATTAGAACAAAATGTTAGGAAACAATACTTACCCTTAATGAGTTTTGGGAATTCTGTTCTATTCTAATTTAATTTATTCTATTCCATCCCATATTCCATTCTGAGTTTTTAAAATGTCTCAATCCCTTAAATTACTTTTATGATCCACTCATGGGTGTGATCAGCAGTTTGAATAATTTTGATCAGGTTCACCTTTTCAGTCTTCTGACAGGGCACTTATCACATGGGAATGACTATCTTCACCCCTAGACTAGAAGATACCCAGGGCCACAACCTCCCAGGCCATCTGAACTTCACGGCTGCTCCCTGCTCTGGCTCAGCCTGAGCTCTGCCAGAACCCTCCTCACTAGTCACCCTGTGCAGGACTTAGGGACTCCAGAGGGGAAAGGGATGGGGGAGCTGTCACTGGTGGCCTTGGCCAACTTTCTTGAAAAGAGAGTGGGAGTGACAAGCCAGCTCACCTGCCCTCTCCACCCCACTGCGATCAAAGGGGTCTTTGAGGGCAGGGAACCCATGGCCCTGCCATAATGAGCCACGTGGGTCCAGCAACCTGACAAGCCTTCACTGCCCGCAAGCATAAGGAGTTCTTGACAGCCGGCAACTCGAGCGCTAATTGCCAGCCGGGGTGAGAGTGGCAGCCCCTGCAATCCATATCAATTATGGACTTTGGCCATGGAGACAAAAAGCTTCCTCCCAGGCTGTCAGACCCTGGGGTCATTACTTGGGGCTGCCAAAGGGTGCATGGGAACAATGGCCACCCGCCACCCCCGCCGCCTGGCCCTGGGCACCGGTGGCCTGCCACCCCCGCCGCCTGGCCTGCCTGGCCCTGGGCACCGGTGGCCCGCCAGGCAGGCCCTGACAGGTGTAGGGGCAAGCACACAGCCTGCGTGGTCCACTTTGATGTTTTGTCACTGTGCTTGTCACCCTGGGACTGAGGGGCTGCCGTCACCTGCCATCACCTCTCTTATAGAGGGGAAGCTTCAGGTCCAGTTTTTTAGAACAAATGTTTTTTTTTTTTTTCCCTTGTGGGGAAACCAAAATGGCCCCCCAAGCATCGTGATTGGCAGTTTTCACTCTAAGAGCTGCTGAGGGGGCCTGGGAGGCTCAGTGGGTGACATTCAGGACCCTCCACCCCATGCTTAGGTTAAACCTGTTTTTTGAGTCAGGCTTTCTAGGGCAATGGTGGTTCTCAGAGTTTTGCATGTTTTAACCTGGTGCTTGTGTTCAGTTGCTATGTCATGTTCGCCTCTTTGTGACCCCGTGGACTGTAGCCCGCCAGGGTCCTCTGTCCATGGGGATTCTCCAGGCAAGAATACTGGAGTGGGCTGCCATTTCCTCCTCCAGGGGGATCTTCCTGATCCAGGGACCAAACCCACGTCTCCTCCTTCTTGGCATTGGTAGGTGGATTCTTTACCACTGAGCCACTGGGGAAGCATTTTAACCTGGAGAGCTGGTTAAAATAGAGTTTGTGGGTCTCAGTGGGTTTGAGGTGGGGCCATTTTCTGCATTTCTTAAAAGTTCCCATTAATGCTGATGTTGCTGGCACATGGACCACACTATGAGACCCATTGCCCTAGAAAGTACTTCTGAGTCTGTGTGTGTGCACTGCATATACCTGTGAACTTTTTCAAAATGCACATATTAGAGCATCACTTCCAACCTAGAATCTTAATTTACAGATCACTGCTGGAGGCCGAAGAGTCATACACCTCAGTGCTCAGACCCCACGTTGCTGGAGGAAATCACAAGAGATGCCTTGTCTCCCTCGAGCACAGAAAGTGCTTTTTGAACGTTTGGAGTTGTTCAGAGAGGCAAGGGTTGCCTAGAGAAGAAGTCAGCTCCCCAGGGCTAGAGGATTCAAAGCCCAGTTCAGGCCACCACCCCCTAAGCTGTGCGAGAAGGGACTTCGAATGAAGTAGAGGTGGGATGGGGGGGCCTCCGAGTGTGCCTCCCTCCCTGAGACTTCTGTGCACTGGGGACTTGGGAACAGAGTCTGGGCAAGACCTGGGTTTAGAAATAGCTCTCCCATTTTGCAGGTTGCCTCAGGGCTCAGGGGTTTAACTTCTCACCACACTTACTCTGTGACCTGCCAGTTATCTCACCGCTCCCCTAAATAGAGCCTACTTCCCCACCCCCTACCCCTGAGAGAGGCAGGTGGCTGTACCACATTGGCAGGTGAGGAAACTAAGGCCAAGGGAGGTGAAATGACTTGTCCAGGGGCCTGCCGCACATCTTTTGGGGGGCCTGGACATGCAGCTCTGGCAGTGAGGGTGGGGGGCAGCATGTGGGGCTAGAATGACCCTGGCACGGCAGACTGAGCGATGACTGTGAACAGGAATGCTGAGCCCTGGGAGGCTACTGAGCTGTCTGTGGCCTGCGAGTCTGAGGATCTCGGGGTCAGAGTCTGGTCCAGGGCCCTCCTGGGGCTCACGTCGGCCTGTCCTGGGGGCAGAGTCCAGAGCACTGGGCCACTCTGCACTCAGCCTTGCTCCTGCGGGTCTCCCGCGGTCTGTCTCTTCCAGGCTTCTGCCTTGCTGTGGCTCTTTAGGAAAACCAGCTTTATTGAGGTATAATTTACATGCCGTAAAATCATCCACTGGAAGTGCACAGTTCGATGAGTTTTAATAAATTTATACAGTGTGCAGCCGTTACAACAATCCAGTTTACAACAATCCAATTTCCTTCACTCCAAAAAGTTCTTTCTGCCCGCTTTCAGTCACTCCCATCCTCAGCCCCAGGAAGCTACTGATCCACTTTCTTCCTCTAGAGTTTTGCCTTTTCCTGAAATTTCGTATAAATGGAATCACACAACAAGGAATTTTTTGTCTCTGGCTTTTTTAACTCAATGCTTTTTGGGTACAAATTTTTGTTGTTTCAAGCGTCTGTATTTCTTTCCTTTTTATTGCCAAGTAGTATTCTTGTGTGTGACTATCCATGTTTTATTAATTCACTCTACAGCTTATAGACATTAGGATTCCTTCTAAGTTTGGGAAATTTCTAATAATGTTGTTTTGAACAGTTGCAGATAAGTCTTTATGTCTATATGTATTTTCACTTCTCTTGGGTAGATACCTCAGTTCATTTTTTTTTTATTTTTATTATTATTATTTTTAATTAATTTATTTTTTAATTTGACTTTACAATACTCTATTGGGTTTGCCATACATCGACATGAATCCACCACAGGTGTACACAAGCTCCCAACCTCAGTTCAGTTCAGTTGCTCAGTCGTGTCCGACTCTCTGTGACCCCATGGACTGCAGCATGCTAGGCCTCCCTGTTCATCACTAACTCCCAGAGTTTACTCAAACTCCTGTCCATCAAGTTGGTGATGCCATCCAACCATCTCATCCTCTATCGTCCCCTTCTCCTCCTGCCTTCAGTCTTTCCCAGCATCAGGGTCTTTTCAAATGACTCAGTTCTTCACATGAGGTGGCCAAAGTATTGGAGTTTCAGCTTCAACATCAGTCCTTCCAATGAATATTCATCACTGATCTCCTTTAGGATGGAATGGTTGGATCTCCTTGCAGTCCAAGGGACTCTCAAGAGTCTTCTCGAACACCCAGTCATATGCTAAGTACATGCTTAACGTTTAAAGAAACTACTGTTTGCTAAAGTGGCTGCACCTTTTCATAGCTCCACCAACAGCTTACAAAGGTCTCAGTTTCTTCTCTTCCTCTCCAGCACTCATTCCCCATCTTTTCATTAGAGCCATTCACCTGGGTCCATAAGAGTATCTCTAATTTGCATTAATATATCCTTAATGATGAGTGATGCTGAGTTTCTTTTATTGGCCTGTTAAGTCATTTGTATATCTTTGCTGAAGCGTTTATTCAGATCTTTTTCTTTTAATTGGGTTGTTTTATTATTGAGTTGTGAAACTTCTTCATATATTTTCCATACACATCCTTTATTAGATATGTGACTTGTCAGCATTTTCTCCCAGTCTGTTGCTTGTCCTCTCTTTTTCTTAATAGCCTTTTGAAGTGCAAAAGTTTTAAATTTTAATGAAGTCCAACTTATCAATTTTCTCTATCACAAATCATATTTTGGTGCCATATCTAAGAAATATTTGCTTAATTCAAGTCCTAAAGATGCCGAGTACATCATGAGAAATTCTGGGCTGGATGAAGCACAAGTTGGAATCAAGATTGCTGGGATAAATATCAATAACCTCAGATATGCAGATGACACCACCCATATGGCAGAAAATGAAGAAGAACTAAAGACCCTCTTGATGAAAGTGAAAGAGAAGAGTGAAAAAGCTGGCTTAAAACTCAGCATTCAGAAAACTAAGATCATGGCATCAGGTCCCATCATTTCATGGCAAATAGATGGGGAAACAATGGAAATATAGAGAAACTTTATTTTGGGGAGCTCCAAAATCACTGCAGATGGTGACTGCAGCCATGAAATTAAAAGATGCTTGCTCCTTGGAAGAAAAGCTATGACCAACCTAGACAGCTTATTAAAAAGCAGATATATTACTTCGCCAACAAATGTCTGTATAGTCAAAGCTATGGTTTTTCCAGTAGTTATGTATGGATGTGAGAGCTGGATTATAAAGAGTGATGAAGAACTGACGCTTTTGAACTGAGTGTTGGAGAAGACCCTTTAGAGTCCTTGGACAGCAAGGAGATCCAACCAGTCCATCCTAAAGGAGATCAGTGCTGACTATTCATTGGAAGGACTGATGTTGAAACTGAAACTCCAATACTCTGGCCATCTGATGCGAAGGAACTGAGTCATTTGAAAAGACCCTGATGCTGGGAAAGATTGAAGGCAGGAGGAAAAGGGGACAACAGAGGATGAGATCACTGGATGGCATCACTGACTTAATGGACATGAGTTTGAATAAGCTCTGGGAGTTGGTGATGGACAGGGAAGCCTGGTGTGCTGCAGTCCATGGGGTCGCAAAGAGTCGGACACGATGAGTGACAGAACTGAACTGAAAGATGTCCTATGGTAAGTTACGTAATTTTAGACCTGATATTTAGATCTATCATCTATTAATATTTTGAGCTAATTTTGATTATGGTGTAAGGTAAGAATCTAAGTTTTTTTCTTTTGTATACAAATTGAATACAAATATCCAGTATCTCAACATTATCTGTTGAGAAGGCTATCCTTTCCTCATTGAATTGTCTTGGCACTTTGTTGCAAATCAACTGATCATACACACATTCGTTTATTTCAGGTATTCTATGCTGTTGCATTGATCTATTCTTTGGTCTTTTTAATATAATGCTTTATATTAAAATGTAGCTTTATAGTACAAAAGTACTACATAATGTAGCTTTATAGTAAAATTAGAAATCTAGCTGTTTGAGTTCTACAAATTTGTTCTTGGTTTTTAAAACTGTTTTGGCTACTCTAGATTATTTTCATTTTCATGTACATTTTAGGATCAATTTCTACAAAAAAAGCCTGCTGAGATTTTGATAGAGACTTGATGGGAATTTTAATGGTAATTTGGGGAAACTCACCATTGTAACAATTTCTAGTGTTCCAATTCATGAGTGTTTACTTAGATCTTTTATTTAGGTCTTCTTTCATTTTTCTTGACAGTATTTTATAGTTTTCTGAGTACAGTTTAAAATTTTCTTTTGTTAAACTTATTCCTAACTGCTTCTTTCTTTTGTGGTATTATGAATGCATTGTCTTCCTAATTTTATTTTCAGGTTGTTCATTAGTAGTAGACAGAAGTACAGCTGATTTTTGTATATCCATCTTCTATGGTAGTTTTAAAATCAAAGTGTCTTGACACTGCTCCCATTGAGGGATGGGATCTACGCTTCTACCCTTGAGTCTGGCTCTGGAAGTTCTCGACTAATAATACATGGCAGAAGTAACTCTGGGCCGGTTCCCAGGCTTTTAGAAGCTATCTGCCTCTACTTCCTGTCCCTTGGGGTACCTGCTCCAGGAACCCAGACACCATGCTGTGAGGAAGTCCAAGCAGCCTGGAGGGGCCCAAGTGGATGTCTGTGTGGAGGACCCGAGGTCTCTAGTCCTTAGCAGCAGCGACTTGCCAGCTCTGGCTGGGAGCCGTCTGGGAAGCAGATCCTCTAGCCTCTGGGTAAACTCTCTTAGCCAGTGCAGTATGGAATAGAGAGGAAACTTCCCTGCTCGGCCTCGTCTTACCTGCAGATCTGTGAGCAAGATAAATGGCCATTGCTGATTTGCGCCACTACGTCTTGGGGGTGGTTTGTTTCACAGAACTATTGGGTTGGGCAACAAGTCCGTTCGGGTTTTTCTATACCATCTTAAGGAAACCCTGAACGAACTAAAACCCAGGTGAACTTTCCGGCTAACCCAATAGACGACTGGAACATTTGCTTTCTAATGCTGATTAAGACTCAGGTGGGAGGGAAAGAAATAAGGGGGAAAGGCAGAGGGAAGGGAATGATGGAGGCAGGCAGGCTGTGGAGGGGCAGGGAGAAGAAAGCAAGCGAAAGGTTAAACTGTATGATGATTTGAGTGCCTGCGCTCTGCCAGCTATGCATCTTGGTCATTAGAGTCAGACCAGCTTACAAACACCACAGCCCTGCCATAAACACACTGTGTGTGCCTGATGTCAGGCCATTCCGCCCCTGAGGACCTCAGTCTCCCCATCCGTGCAATGGGCGCAGGTGAGGACAAAGGCAGAGCTGGGCAAAGTCTTGTGTCTAGAACTGCTCAGGGCTTGGGGCTGCTCTTAATAGGCATCTGTGGCTGTGGGCCCTTTGTTACTTTAAGGATCTGTCTGCATCTTTGAAAACCCATATGCCTCAGGGAAGAGGAAGAGGAGAGCGAAGACAAAGATGAAAGCCGAGAAGAGCCGTAATAATTACAATAATACTTCCTATGGTTATGCTTCTTTCTTTTATAAATTACCTTTAATCAAATCTTTTGTTGTGAATTAATAGTAATCTACATGCATTTAAAGAAATAATACAGATGTCCCGTGTACCTGTTACCCGAGTTCCCCCCGTTGCCAACATCTTGTAAAACCATAGCATACTGTCACAACCAGGGCTTTGATACTGATGGAGTCGAGACAGGGAACATTTCCATCACCACAAAGTATGCTTCTTTCTTGAGAGGAGGCTTTCACTAGAGTAAGAAGGTTGGCCCCGGGACCCTGGGGCGGGGGGAACAGGACACAGCGGAAGACAAGTGGCCCCCTGTGCGTCCACGCTCCTGGGGGCCAGCCTGGTAAGGGAGGAGTGAGCAGAACAGAGGGAGGCCCTGGCTGAGCCCAGTGGTTCTGTCCCAGGGGAGAGGGCTCTGCCAGGGCGTGGGATCAGGCTGTCCTGGGCAGAGGGAAGCAGGAGGGGGAGATGGGGCCTCTTTGGCCCTGAAAGCAGAGCAAGAGGAGCTGATCCACGGGCTGCGCACTACACACCGTCCCCATGGCCTGGATCCCCTCACCCTCTTGCTCTTTTCATGCCTGGTTCTTCTCTGCCCTTCAGTTCTCAGCTGAAACGACACCTCCTCAAAGAAGCCCTCTGTGATTGCCACAGAAATACACCCACTCTCTCTTCCCCTGCGTGTTTGCTCCCTGGCACGACTATTGCAGTCTGTTGTCATCTGCTGGTTCGTGGATTTGGGGCCTGGTCTGTCTGTCCTGCTGTACTGTCGGTTCTGTGCGGCGGGTCACTGTGGCCTTATTCTGAGCTGTGTCCCCAGTGCCCAGTGAAGCTGGTGCCTGTTGAGTGAACTTTAGGAATAGCTAACACTTGATAGTATTTATAGTCACTCAGCCCTGTTCTCAACTACCTATGTTAATGGAGTAATGCCTCTTAATAACAACCTATAAAGTAGTGGTCTTATTATCCTCATTGTAAAACGAAAAGCTTGTGTCCCCTAGCTAGTAAATGGTGAGGCTGGGACTTGAACCCAGGGAGCCTGGTGCCAGAGTCCATGCTCACAAGCCCCCGAGGAGTGATGGCCTCCTGCCTCTGGCCCCGGCCCTGCTCCACGGGGCTCCATGGGGCCTAATGGTGACAGCATGTGTAAAGCTTGCTCCCTGCCTCTCTTCATTCTTCTCTCCTGGCTGAACGCTCTGACTCCACTAGTCTCTGTGGGTCCTGGCAGGTCTCTCCCCTCACTGCGGTCCCAAGAGGGAGGTCTCATCCTCCTAAGACAAAGGGGAAACTGAGGCCCTGCCGGGGAAGACAGTTGCAGGCCTTGCTTTCCAGTCCAAGGTTCCTTTCTCTGCCCTTCAGTTGCTTGAGCTCACAGGTAGCAGTGTTTCTGAAGACTGGGTGGGCCCCCGGATGGGGCTCTTCCTGTTTCCCTACAGCCCTAAGGGGAGGGCAGCAGGCATGGCTTTTATCCCCATTCTACTGGTGGAAAAACTAAGGCCCAAGGAAGGGAAACCTGTTGCCTGTGGTCATCTGTGTGAAGATGGCCCAGACATCCAGGCTTCCACCCTGGGCTCCATCCAGGATACTCCTGACACCAGGTCATGAGGAGCCTCTGCAGCTTCACCTGCCCTAGAATCTGGGCCTGGTGCCAAAAGAGGCACCTACAGGGGCTCTGTAAGAACCAGCTGCACACCGAGTCCTCCAGAGTCAGCCTGTGTGACCCAATAGCTCAGGCTAGAGAAAATGCTTCCTTCTCTAAGGGAGAGGCAAGTCCAGATATGGAAGGTCAAGGAAGACTTCTTGGAGGAGGTGACCTTGGCACTGGACATGGGAATGAGAGGGACCCAAGGGAGAGGAGACCTAACAGAGCCCTACATTCAGCTGAATCCCATCAGTAGGATGCAGGGGAGGGCAGGGTGAAGAAGGGCTCAGGCCCTGGGGGTGCGGTGGGGTTTTGACCATTCTTTGTTCCAAGCCCAGAATAGCCAGGCTTAGGACAGGAGGGTCGTTCCTCTGGTCCCTCCATGCCTCAAAATCTGAGTCCCTGACAGCTTCCTCAAGTCTCCCAACACCCTTTTTTGTCTGGAACCCATTACCTCCTTCACAGCGAACCCCAAGGACTCACTGGTTTTAGCTCTAGGCACATGTGGTCCCACTTCAAAGACTTCCAGGCTGAGAAAAATCCAAATTTCTAGGGGAAGGGAAATTTTGTTCCGTCTCAGGGAACTAGGCATTTACATACACTCATTTCTTTCTCACAGGAACCCATAAAGAAGTTACAGTTTTTTTAATTTATTTTTTAACAGCTTCATTGTTTACAGTTCACTCATTTAAAGTGTGCAGCTCATTGGTTTTCGGTATGTTTGCAGGGTTGTGCAAGCACATCATAATCTAATTTTAGGACATTCCATCATCCCCCAAAGAAACCTGTGCCCGTTAGCAGTCATTCTCCATTCCCTTCCTCCCTCCCTCCCTCTCCTCCCCACGTCCCGGAAAAGTAGAGGGGGCACAAACTCCTTCCACCCTGCTCCCCAGCTCCATCACTGTCAGGTCCTATCCTGCTTCTGCCTTTTTTTGCCCACGTGGTTGCTGAAGAACGTTAAACCCGTGTCGCTCCATGGACCAGCAGCACAGTCACTTGGGAATTGGTTAAAAATGGAGAACCTCAGGCCCCACCCCAGACCTACTGAATTAGAATCTTTTTACGAGAGCCCCAGGGAATCTGCATGCAAGGAGCATCTGAGCAGCTGGGGATGAAGCAAACCCTAGATTCCACACGTGGCACCCTACCTTCTTGCAGTTCAACAGGCATCTCTGAAACAGGGACACTGTCTTCCATAACCACAGGGTCATTCTCACAGCTATTGAAAGAAGCAAGAATTCTCACTCCCAAAAGTGGAGATGGACCCAGAGAGGTTACGCCCCTTGCTGCATGTTCCAGCTGGGGATGCAGAGCAGGATTTGAACACAGAACCACTTGGCTTCACACCTTTCCCCCCTCCAGCTTCACAATTATATGGCTACCATTTTCTGCTTTTATCAAGGGAAGAATGCTTTGTAGATACGTAGACACACAGACTTCTGCTTCTGTCTCCGGATGACTGGACTGGTAACGGCAGTGCCTTGGAAGATGACCAGAGGACCACGGCCAGCCTCTCAGTCGGAACACTAACAGTGTGAGAACGGAGGCAACTCTGACCACCAGGGCACCAGCCTGGCTGCATCTAGACCAAACCGGTCTCTGACCTTGTGTGACCTGGGCCAGCCTCTCCCCATTTTGGAACATCTGCCTCCTTCTGGGAGAGGTCAGGTAGGGTGACCTTGGCTGGTCCCAAGGCTGTGGGGGATTCATGTGCACCATCACAGTACCCAGTGGATGGACCACTCTGGGCCTAGCACCCTGGTGTTCTCTGGGGGGGCCCTCCCTCCTCCTTCCTCCCCTGCCTGATCTCCAGTGGGGTGCTGTTGAGACATGGGCAGGTGCTTGCTCAGAGCTCCCGAGAAGAAATGGAGGATGTGTTCTATGACTTTGCTTTAATGATGCAGAATCAGGCCTAGTGTGCCTGAGGCCCTGAAGGGGCCTGGTCCTCTCCTGGGTCCCCTGGGGGCTGGCCAGCTGAAGCAGAGGGAGGACTTGGAGAAGGTCCTACATACCTCGGCATTGGCTTGAGCTGTCCAGAGTCTTCATTGTACAGATGGGCAAGCAGAGAATGATGGGATGCTATGTCCTGTCCAGATGAAAGTCTGTGAGTGTGATAATGGGATCCTTCCCCCAGCCCCTGATCTCAACCTGTCAGTAACACGGCAGCTGAGTTGCCAGCTTTGGGGTCAGGTGGTCTGAGCTGAAACCCCGAGTCTATCCCTCACCAGGTATGTGACCTTAGATGGAGTGTAGAGTAGCTTTGAGTCTTGGCTGCCTTTATTGGAAACAGGGAGTGGTCATCACAGTACCTTTTATGTCAAAGCAAGGTCAAGAGCACTGACTATATGTAAGCGTTCTGACATATAGCACTTGGTCAGTATAGGTTAGCTATTATTATTAACTGATATTGTTGTCCTCTATGCATGTGAGCGTGCTAAGTCACTTCAGTTGTGTCTGACTGTGACCCCTAGACTGTAGCCCACCAGGCTCCTCTGTCCATGGGATTTTCCAGGCAAGAGTACTGGAGTGGGTCGCCATGCCTGCCTCCAGGGGATCTTCCTGACCCAGGGAATGACCCAGTCTCTCTTACGACTTCTGTATTGGCAGGTGGGCTCTTTAGGACTAGCTCCACTTGGAAAGCCTCGTTGTCCTGTGTCAGAGCCCAATGTCTTCTTGGATGTGGGAGGCTCTTCATTACCTCGCCTCTGGTTTCCTCTCCTGCCTTAACCCTCTCCCACTCTCTGTTTTATCTTTCAGCCAAAATATGTCTGTAAGTCATTTTCTGAACAGATTTCTGACCTCCAGGCTTGGGCCCAGGCTGTTCCCGAAATCTGGACCACTTTTGACAATTCCTATTTTCCTTCCGGTCTCTATTTGGATATGATTTCCCTGGCAACCTCTCCACACCCAAGTGGGGATAAGGCTCCCTCCCGGGAGCACCCCTGACGTTCACCGTCAGCCTCTCATTGCCGCCCCTTGTTTGCTTGTCTGTCTTTCCCGTCAGTAGATTCCAGGCAGCAAGGGAGAGTTCCCAGCACCTAGTGTACACGCTGTTCAGTGGAGGGTTGAATGATTAAAGGGGTGCTGTCTGGAGAGAGTGAGTGTCCAGTGAGGTCAGGCTGAGTGCAACGGGAGGTCAGGACTGTACACCCTGAAGCACACATTTGAGGTAAGTAGAGCTTGGGAAACGTTTTTCTATGGGAAGTGAAGCTTGATCATGGCCTTGGAAAATGCTGAATGGGCAGACAGAAGGGAGGGGCATTTTAATCGCTTTCCATAAATGTTTATGAATGCACTTGTGTTAGTGGCAGCCTGTCTCTAATCTCAGGAAGCCCTTTACCCATGCTGTGTATTTGGGGAGCTAGGACACAGGGGGAATTTACATTTGGGACCAATGGAGAAAGCTGTGGGAATTGGGGCAGGAAAGTTCGGAAAAGGCTTCAGATAGGAGCAGACACTCAAGCAGGACTGTGTGAAAGATGCAGAGGAGTTTACAAGGTAGGTAAGGGAGGAAAGACAGTTTGTACTGTGTTTCCAAAGGAACAGCAGCCAACAAGAAGTCACGGAGAGGCGAAGTGGGTTTGCGGAAAGTCAGAAATTCTTACAGGGCTGTGTGCAGGTGCCAAGCTGAGTTGGGGGGCATATAACAAAAGCTTGGGAATATCAAGCTTTGGCGTTTGGACGCCATGCTGTATCATTTACTCAGGCATGTCTTTGATTAATATTTACTGAGCACTAAGTTATGGCACCCCACTCCAGTATTCTTGCCTGGAGAATCCCACAGACGGAGGAAACTGATGGGCTACAGTCCATACGGTTGCACAGAGTCGGACACGACTGAAGTGACTTAGCGTGCACGCACGCACGCAAGCACAACTACGTGTCAGGCTCTGTGCTAGGTGCTGGGCGTACCCTGGTGGAAAAAGAAAACTTGGTCCTTACCTTTGCAGAGCTTAGAGTCTTTAACAGACACACTGAAGATTGCTTAAGCAGTTAGTGACATAGTAAGACCAGGACCTCGGAAAAGTTAAGCATTGTGATAGCTGAGATGGAGGATGGATGAGAAGGTAGGGGCAGGGGAAGAAGATCCGAAAGAGTACAGGCAAGAGCTGAGGGCCTGAACCTGGGGCTGTATGAAGGGGATGGATTCAGCAATTAAACATACAGGATGCTCAGTTAAATTTCAGATAAACAGTAAGTAAATTTTTAGTATAAATGTGTCCCAAGTATGCATGAGATATACTGATACCAAACATTAATCGTTAATCTGAAACTTAATCTGAAACCCCCTGCTCCAAGCAGGGGGAATGGCCAGTGAAAGTATCTGGAGGTGGCGATCGAAAGACATCAGCCTGAGAGGTTGTGGGGAAGGGGCCCTGGGGTCAGATGAGTGGGGCCTCCTGGGAGCCTGGTCAGGGAGCCGGCTGCTGTCCTGGGTGTGGGGAGCCTGTGCGGGGTCCCGGGTGGAACATTCTCGTGGCAGGTGTCTTGGCTGCAACGGGACAGGGGCCCCCCTGCTGCAGCCCTGGTCTCTGTGTGCTGCATCCATGGCCCCTGGAGGGCCCCTCCTTGCAGCACATGTGAGCCTGGTAAGGGGTCCTTGTATGGCTGGGGGCCCAGGCCGTGGGCCCAGCAGGCCCTGGGAAGTGCCTCCTCCCTGTCCTGCTGGCTCCTCCCGCGGACTGCTATCTCAGTAAATCCAGACTTCTCCTCTGTGTCTTCAGAAGCGCTGATGCCCGGGCTCAGTCTGGGGTCTGTCTGCCTGCGTGGGGGAAGCTCCTCTGAACAAGGCTGGGCTAAGGCAGCAGGGACAACTTTTCCTCCCCACTGGGGGGCTGGCGGGATGGGGGACTCACAGGACCAGGGAACAGGGGGACCAGCTCCCCAGTGTTTCTCCCTTCCAGGAAGCCAAGTGTTTCCAGCCCTGGGCTGCCAGAAGGCCCCGGGAGGGACACGTTTATGTCCCCGCTCTGGGGTCTGCCATGACTGCTGGCCTCTTCTCAGGAGCATGGACCCCAGCCCACGTGAGGATCCTGGACCCCCACAATAACCGTCTTTAAGGTCTCTCTTCCTGGGAGGGAGCAGCCCCTCCTAAGATGAGTCCACACACAGGCCAGGTGCTGAGCTGGGGGTGGTGTGGGGATCTGGTTTGGTTCGGGGAGTCCCTCTTACAGTGATGGCCCTTTCCTACGGGTGCTGACTAGGAGGGCTTCCCATCCCCCGAGACCCCTATTGCCTACACCCCCCCATCAAGGGCCTGGCTAACTTTGCTGGCTACCCTGGTCCACCCACTGCCCTTTCTCCCACTTGTCCCAGACATACAGCCCTGGACAGCGTGGCGGGGACCCCTTCTCTCAGCTGCCCTGCGCCACTAGGAGTCTATCCCTTTGTCATGAAACGACTGGACCTGCTGTGTGCTAAACACCGAGCTCCGTGCTCCAGGGGCCACCGTGAGACCTGAGCAAGATCGCACCCTCAGGGAGCCAGGAGATCAACTAAGGAGACAGGGAGGGGTGGGAGAGAGTTGAGCAGAGTCAGAACTGGGAGTCTCTTTTCCAGAATCTAGAATCCACAGCCAACCTTGCAGGAGGTGTGGCCAGTGAGTGACCACAGAAACGCGGAGAAGTCCCCTGTGGTTTCTGAGTCCCCGGCGCCTGCTCGTTGACTGCGGCCAGCATTACTCTGCCTCCTCTGACCCCACAGACCGTGAGAGCCAACTGACAGGGCCATTGTGAAAGCAGGCTGGCGGCACGTCTCAGAGCTGGCAGGGGTTATTTCCGTCTCTGTCGGAGCATGGCATCGTGCATTTGTTTGTTTTGAACATAAAATGCGGCTCTGCAGAACTGGAGGACAAATTGTTCGATTTCAGCTGGGAACTTGGAGAAGGCCCACGAGGAAGGAACAGCAGAGGTGGGCCAAGGGTAAAAGAAGGATTTTCCAGGAAGGAGAGAGATGGGGCTGGGGAAGTGCAGGAACAGTGTCTCAGGCACCAGGAATGGAATGTGCAAAGCCACTGCGGTGTGAGAGAGAACCAGGCACTTCTGTGGACCAGTGAGCAGCAGTCTAGGAGGCTGACACCCAGGATCTGTGAGGGAGGGTGGGCAGGACAGGCAGCCCCGGGGAAGCCAGAGAAGAGGGGTCACCCCAGGGTCAGTGTGGGGAGGCCTTTGCATGCCAGCCTGGGGAGTCTGGACTTCATCCACTTGACGGCGAGGAGCCAAGGGAGGCTTTTAGCAGGAGAGAGGCATGATCAAAGACATGCCTGGGCTCTTCTTGACCCTATCTCCTCCTTACCCCATCCTCAAATCCTGCCTCCTCTATGCAGCTTTACCCACATGTCCCAAGCCCCCCCACTCGGGGGCACTGCCCCTGGCGAGGTGGCTGGCCTCTTCCTCCTGAGTGGCCCAGAGCTCTGTGTAGGCTGTGCACTGCGCATTCCCCACTGAACCTGGCTGAACACGCGCACAGCATGCTCTGCGTCTCGCTCTGTGATGTTGGTGTGAAACCCTCAAATGCCACCACAACAAGGGTTGGCCTACATCTCTGGGGTCAGATCAGCTTAGATGGGCCAAGTCATGTCTCTGTTTGATTTTCCTGGATTACACTCAAGTTTAGTGACTGCAACCAAAAATAGTCCCCGCCTCCCTCGCATTAGGAGAGTTGTCCTAGCTGGATCTGGTGGCTCTAGGTAATTTTTATTTCTAGCAACTAGAGGTGTGTTGTCACAGGTGAGGCACCGGACACATAACGAGGAGGGCAGAGAGGTGGTCTGTCTTTAAGGTCCCTGTGGATGGGGGTGCAGACTTCTCAGGAGTCCCTCGGTGATCTGCAGGTCCTAGCCTCATTCACAGCCTCCAGGAATTCTGCATGCAGAGCTTGAATGGGCCCTCTGCTCTATCCTTCACTCTATGAGAGAGAAATTGAGGCCTGAAGTAGGGAAGCACCAGCTAAGATTGCACCCACTCCAGTGTTCTTGCCTGGAGAATCCCAGGGATGGTGGAGCCCAAAGGGCTGCCATCTGTGGGGTCGCACAGAGTTGGACATGACTGAAGCGACTTAGCAGGAGCAGCAGCAGCTAGGTTTGCACTGGGAGTCAGTAGCAGAACTAAGGATAGAACCTCACTTCCTGCTCCCGTGCGGTGTCCTTCCAGACCCTGGGCCGGTTCTGGGCACGAGAGCTAGACCGAGTTAGGGAGACCTTGGAGGGGAGCTGCTGGGTCCAAGGACAGAGCTGGAGGAAAAGGAGAGTCAGTGGGACACACCATGGGGATACCAGGACTGAGTGTCAGATGGAAGAGCTGGTTCAGATTTGGCCCAAAATTGTACATTGTTGTGGTGGTGCCACTCACGCCCACGGTGCCCTGTCTCCCCAGGGGAAAGGATGCTCGATCTAAGAAAGACAATATAAGCCTGGGTGTTGAGGATACACAGGTATCAAGAAAGACCCACAACTTGTAGAAAAGAGGGCCAGCTAAACAAGTATTTCTGATAGAATAATCCTACACCCAGAGAAGAGCATCTAACTTCAGATGGAAGCGGGGTAATCAGCAAAGGCTTCCTGGAAGAGGAGGCACCTGAGATGAGTCTTGAAAGAAGACAGAGAACTAAGCAGACTACAAATGGGCAAGAGGCTGTCAGCAGATCCAACAACGAGAACAAACAGGGAGCCACGAAGCTGTGTACCGTCATTACTGCTTTGCACGTGCCCCAGCTCAAGGGGGAAGGTAGGAGGCCAGGGAGGGACTGGGGAGAGGACCAGGTCTTGAGCAGTTTGAATTCATCCTACAGGTGTTTTAAGTTGGAGGGCAGCTTCTTTGGATTTGTGATTTAAACAATGGCCCTGGCAGGAGCGTGGCAGCTGACTCAGAGGGAGCCAAGGCAAGAGGCAGCGGGGAATGCTGCAATTGCCCAGAAAGAGAGGATGAGGGCTTGACCCTGGGCAGTGGTCGTGGGGACTTGCGGAGAGGGATGAGTTGAGAAACATTTAGGAGGGCAGGTTGTCAGGGCCTAGTGACTGATTGGCCGTGTGGGATGAGGGAGGGGGTGGACTCAAGGCTGGCCTTGTCAGGGGCTGAGCAGTGACGCAACCCCGCCCCAAGGAATTCAAGGGGTGGAGTAAATTTCGAGACTCAAGGCTGATCTCAGGTTGAGACAACGGTGAGTCTAGGGTGCCCGGGTGTGAAGTGGTAAGGGGATGACAGACTCCCCAGAGGCAGCTGGAAACCCAGGGACTGAAGGTCAGGAGAGAGACCTGAACCAGCAATGTAGATCTTAAATGATGAGCGTATGGCGGTGGTGGGAGCCACAGAAGTGGTGAGAGGGTGCAGGGAGGCTGAGCGCAAGCAGGAGCCAGCCCCTCCCTGGGGACCCTGACCTTTAGGGGGTGGGCGGAGGAAGCGAGGGCCGGCGACAGGAAGAGATGTTAGGAGGCCAGCAGAAAAAGTGACCTCATGCGGGCCAGGGCCAGGTGAGGAAGGGGCCATGAGCGAGGGTGGGTAAGTGCGTTGACTGCAGAGGTCTCTGGAGAGAGAAGAACCAAAAAAGGCCCCCTGGGAAGAATGAGGATTGCAGAGGGCCTGGTAGGATGGGAAAGCCCCGAGCATGTTTGGAGGTTTGCTAGAAGGAGGACGTCTTAAGAGAGGGGTATTCTGGAGGCCCAGGAGGGGTGGGGGGGTAACTGATGGAGGGTCGGAGTGGGTGGCCCTGCACACAATTGGAAGGGTGGCCTGTCGGAAACAAGAGGGACCGTCCTTTCCCTCCGATCCTGGACAGAGGTGACCGTGATGGGTGTGGGGGTTGTGACTGGAGGTGGGCCGGGGCAGCAGGTCTCATTTGAAGGCTTGAATGGTTTTTATGAAGTGAGGCAACTCCAGGAACTGAGGTGAGCAGGGGTCATGAGAAGAGAGGTAAAGGTCAGACATTAAAGAGTCTGTGATGGACATGGGGACGGGAAGCTGGCCAACACAGGCCAGGGGACTTTGGGGGGCGACACTGAGGAGTCAGCTGAGGCTGGAGAGCTTACAACTGACATGGGTCCCAAACTTCCTGCTTTGGGCTCTCACCAGCCTGAGCGTGAAGTTCACTGGAGTTGGCTCCGGGTGTTAGGCTGGACAGATAAAGGGAAGGGTGGTATACAGAGGAACCAAGGGTGCTGGTGAGAGGACCATTCGCATGACCAAAGCACTGGAGCAGCTGGAGAATGTGGACAAAGGGAAAGAGGCTTTGAGGCTAAAACAGAAGAAGAGGGGCAGCTGCGGGGGATGGTCTTGGGGGGAGGGTCATGCAATTGAGGCCTGGACTTCAGCAGGTGAGACGGGCCCTGTGAAGGTCCCTGGGAAGGGGTGGCTGAAGCTCTGGAGAGTCCAGGTGTTGGATGGCATCCAAACAGATACTAAATACCACTGGGCTGATGGCAGGACTTGGCAGGAGAAAGAGAGACCGGGATCTGCGGCAGGCAGGCAAGGAGGCACACGAAGGCGGCTGGGAGGGTGGAGTCGAGAGGGAGGAGAGGTTGTGGGGCTGGATGGCATTCCATCCACCTGGGGTTGATGGGATCTTGGAAATACCCACCAGGATGCGAAGAGGGTGCAGGGGCCTCGGGGGCCACTCAAGGAAGTGAGACGTAAAAACAGGAAGGGCCTCCCCTGGGGAGGACTGAGGCTTCAGCATGGGCGTGCCCAGGTTTCCATCACGAGGCCAAAGACAGACAAAGGTGCTCTTGTGAATACTCTTTGCGTTCCTAAGAAGAAGTGAACCTACTTTTTAAAGGAAGTGAGTTCCAGAAGGGCCAGTGGGGAGGTTTGGGAAGGAAGGTGAGTGAGGCCCGAGCAGCAAGAGGACAGGAGATGCCCTGTGGGCCATGACTAAGGGTACAGGATGAGGCAGGGTGCAAGGATGCAGAGAGGCCGGGAACTGGAGGACGAGTGGGAGTTTTCCTGGGGAACAGAGGCAGGGGGATGGGGTGGGAAAGAGAATAGCTGCTGCAAAGGCTCATTCACTCCACAAATAAGTATTGAGAGTTTCTGTGAAATGGAAATGGCTGGGGTACATCAGTGAACAAAAGGATGTTCCTTGCTCTTGCTACTGCTGCTGCTGCTAAGTCACTTCAGTCGTGTCCGACTCTGTGGGACCCCATAGACGGCAGCCCACCAGGCTCCCCCATCCCTGGGATTCTCTAGGCAAGAATACTGGAGGGGGTTGCCATTTCCTTCGCCAATGCATGAAAGTGAAAAGTCAAAGTGAAGCTGCTCAGTCGTGTCCGACTCTTTGAGACGCCATGGACTGCAGCCTACCAGGCTCCTCCGTCCATGGGATTTTCCAGGCAAGAGTACTGGAGTGGGGTGCCACTGCCTTCTCCAGCTGGGATGGAGGGGAGATGGACAGAAAGAAAATGTGACAAGAAAATTTTAGAATATGTGAGGAGGTGATGTGACTATGTGGAAAAAAATGAAGTGGGGTAGTGTCAAATGGATCAGGAGTCCTGTAGGTGGAGCAGGGCAGGGGCCTGGGCGGAGTGTGTTGAAATGGAAGGTACGGTGGTCCAGGTAGGCCCATGTTAGCCCAGGATTCTGGGTCTGTGGAAAATTCTGCATTGTTTGACATGGATGGGTGGTAGGGGCTGAGGATATGGGAAAGGCACTCCTATGGTTACCCCAATGGACAGTTTTTGGGGAGAGTTTTAGACAAGAAGAATTGGCTATGTTGGTTGAGATGTGATGGGAAAAGGAAGAAGATGAAAATAAATTCATGAGCATCTGTTAAGGGCCAGGCCTCTCCAATCCCTACTGAGAAGCCTAGGAGTTAGGAAGGAACTTTACTTATTTGTCGCTACTTTACATAAAAATGATGGCAGTATTGAAAGGAGTTAGCACTCAGTTTGGTCTGAATTCATTGCCTGAAATTTCTTCATGCATCCTCGAACCCCCTCATGAGGTCAGGGTCATTATTTCCATTTCCCGGTGAGCAGTGTGAGGTTGAAAAGAGTCACACAGTGGCCAAGATCATGAACATGAGAGCCAGCCTGCTCTCCCCCTACCTGCACTCCCCTCACCAGCTTTGTGACATCAGGCAGTTCCTAAGTCTTCCTGGACTCAGCTTCCTCTTCTGGAAGTAGAGATAATAAAAGCACCTGCCTTTATATAGATGTGGTGAAGATTAAATGAGCTAATATTACAGAAAACACAAAGAACAGAGCCCAGCACATAGTAGGTGTTATGGAGCGTTCCCTGTTACTAATATTAATGCTCAAGGTGGTTCAGGTAGAAAGGGGAAGAGCAGGGTTTCAGATAGCCCGTGGCCGGGGCTGGCCCCTGCCTCCTCCCAGCTGCCCCTGCCCCCGAATGGGGCTGGCCCTGCTGACCCAGGCTCAGGAAGGAGGACTACACCCCCCCACCAGCCCGGTCCTCTGCAGCAGGCATGTGACATATTGTGGTCTGATGTGTTTTTCCCTCCTGGTGCAAGATGTGACTCAGAGGGGCATGCTGGGGAAATGAGCTTCTTGGATTTGCCCACCTCATCGCCCCTGCGTTCTTTAGAATTTCTCTGAATCAGACTTTATATCTGGCGCTGCCTCTCTGACCCGCCTTATTTTATGCAGAAAACAGCCCCACGTTTTCCCACTTGCTCAACAGCCGTCAAGATTCATCTTGGGTCTGGGGAGGGCAGCAAACGGAGGGGAGGGCCAAAAAGAAAAAAGAAAGAAAAAGGAGGAAAGAAAGAAGGAAAGAGAGAGCCAGCAACAATCAAAACAAGCCTTTTCTCCCTGTATAGTCTGGGCAGCTTCCAGGAGGATAATGTCTTTCCACCGCGCATCGCCCCCCTCCCTCCCAGCCTGTTTTCACAGGAAGCAAATCCTGGAGCACTTTCAATGTGCCCCTCGAGGCAGAACAATGAGGCCCTTGAAGCCTCGGCCCCGCGCTTCCTCCAGTTATCCGGATCCCCGGCCGAGCCCCTCCCGGAGCGGGG
>SJYV01056055.1:673482-703969 GCA_006410875.1 Neotragus pygmaeus
CATGAATAAACAAACAGCGTGGGGGAGCTGTCACTCCGGGCTGACTTCCCGGCCGCGCTCGGCTCCGCGACCCGGCCGCGCTCGGCTCCGCGACCTCCTGGCGGGCGCAGAAGTCGGGCGTGCTGGGGTGGGTAGGGGCCGCTGGTCCCCGAGGGGGCGTGGGATGGGGTGCCCCGGACCCCCGGTCACCAGGGTGGCCTTGAGTGCGGCCCTCACAAACATCCTGCCCGACTGGGAGAGCGAGTGTGGCCCCATGTCTCCAAACCCCTCCGGACACGTGTGCTGAGGGTTTCGAATCTTATTTCCTTGGGTTTGACAAAAGCCATACCACAGACAGGCATGCGAGCATCTGCTGCTTGCGGCTGATTTCCCTGTGTGGGCTCACCCTCTGGGGATGCCTCCGTGTGTATGTCTGGTGTATGCTACAGACGCCCAGACACTGCGAGGACATCTATAGGTGGTGTGTGTGTGTGGTGTATATCTGGAATGTGGTGTACGCAAGAGTGTGTGTCCACATCAGGGCCGGTGGCCTGTGTGTTTGTTGTGTGATTTTTTTCTGACTCTGTGTCTGCTTCTGCCACTTTAAGCTTTGAGATTCTTGCTGTGTGCTTAGATTTCTCTACTTGGGCCTTTTTCCTTTCCCTTGTGTGATCCTATGGGTCATTCGGGGCCATCTCTTCCCATTAGTGAGGCCCCAGGGCCCCAGCAGACCTCCAGGGCCTGGCCTGGCTGGCCTCAGCGTCCAGCCAGCTGTGGCCACACGCAGGCTCCCGGCGCTGACTCATGCCTGGCAAGAGCGGAGCAGAGCGGAGTCTGGCCGAGGCCAGGGCAGGGTGAGCCCCCGCTGCGGGGAGGGCTCTCTGGGCCTGGCTGTGGGAGCTCTCATGAGCTCTTGAGCTTGGGGGAAGGGGCCTGAGCTAGCCCAGACCTTCTGGGGGCTTCTGATAGAGGGAAGAGCCCGCCCCCTGGGGTCAGAGTCAGGGACAGGACTGGGGACATTTCTTCTGGCTTCCCTGGCAACCACACAGCCTCACAGAGGTCCGTCCCAGGGCCAGTGCTGATCACTAGGCCTTTGAAAAGAAGGTTGGTGAGACGAAGCATGGATGTGACTTGAGCCCAGACCCTTGCTGCTTGTCTGCGTCCATAACCCTGCCAGCCCTGGCCCTGCTCCCTCTCCACAGGCTGGCCTGGCCCCTGAGTTCTTCAGCTCCGGGCTGGAGACAGGGCCAGATGCCCCCGAGGCTGAAGCAAGGTGTGGATTTCCTGCCCTTCCTCCGTCAGCACCCCCTCCTGCAGCTCCACTGCCTGTGCTGGCTTGCTGGATTGGTTTCCTGGCACTGAGATCATGGCGTTGGTTGTGGCCTTGACTGGGGAGGCAGACTCTGAGGGTAGCAGGCCAACCTTGGTCATCTCCCAGCTTCCTCCTTCCCATCCCTTAGCTGACAGGCAGTGTGAAAGGCTAGATCAACATGAGTTGGGAAGCAGGTAAATGTGAGTTTATAGCCTGACTCCTTCACATTGTAGCTAGGTGACCTAGGACAAATCACTTAACCTCCCAGAACCTCTCTCTCCTCTTCTTTAAAATTATAGGGACTTCCTGGTGATCCAGTGGCTAAGATTCTGCGCTTCCAATGCAGGGGGCCCGGGTTTGATCCCTGGTCGGGGAACTAGATCCCACATGCTGCAACTTAGGGTTTACACGCTGCATCTAAAAATTCCTGCATGCTGCAAGGAAAATCAAAGATCCCACATGCTGCAACTATAACCTGGCACAGTCAGATTGAAAACAAACAAATAAATAAAATGAAATATACAAATTGCCCCTTACCTTATGATATACTTGCAAATATTAAGGGAAAAATAGGCATGAGTCTTTAGCATGGAATAAAGGCTCCAAAACGGTCGCTTTCTGTCCCCACCTCTGACCTGCCATAGAACTAGATCATCTGGGCCTGGCATTTTACCCGCCCAGGCTTGCTTATCCTCTGACCTAGAGATGTGCTGGGCCCTGTGGACCTTGTCTAGAATGTGAGGCCTCAGAAGCAGTCCCACACAGTAGTTGAGGTTTCTGAGTCCCAGGGTGGCGTGTCCATTTAAGCAGGACAGCTTGGACCCGCAGCATCCTTCTGGACCTTCGTCTGTGGGGAGAAGTCTCCACACTTCAGGCATACTCTGGTTGTGCCTGGGTTGGCCTCAACTTGTAGGTAAGTTGCTTGGTCTATGCGGAATTGAAAAAAACAACCAATACTTGGAATGAAGTCATTTCCCATGAAAATGTGGATTTTTAACTTCCTTGTATAATCGGGAGATTTGGCCACCCTGGGCTCACACTCCTATGTGGCAACTGTGGTTTGGAGCTGAGAGGTGGGGGCTGCTTTGGGTCGTACCTGTGTTCCTTGTTTACTGCAGTCTTCATCTCACCCCATTGCCCTGGTTCTCAAACTTGAGTGTGCATGAGAATCACCTGCTTGTTAAAACAGACTGCAAGGCTTCACCCCAGTTTCTGCTTCAGTGGGCCTGGGCTGAGCCTGAGCTTTGCTTGTCTAACAAGTTCCAGGGACATACTTCGAGTACTCCTGCACTGCACCATCCAGTGTTGGATCTGACTGTCTCACTTGGCCTGTTGTTTTCCTGTGGGGTGGGAAAATATTCTCTGTACTCAGACTCTAGCAAAAGCAGGAAAATAAACAAGAAAAGCAAGTATCATTTGCTCTTGTAAAATGGAGAAGTATTGATTTCACTGGGGACATGAGGGATACTCCCTTGCGTTTGCATACAATTTACACGTATGTCTAGTAGACACTCCTCAAAGCGCCACAGTGCTGCCTGTCCTGAGCATGACATAGGGGCGGAGCCAGGTAGGCACTTTGCGTGCTGGGATTTTACACCTGTCCATTTCACTCACTTACGTTATTTACTTGGCCCTGTGGGTGTTTGAGTGTGTGACTCTGCCCACAGTGGTTTATTCACTGAACGACCCTAATCTGAAACAGTCCTATTGCTGTGCTGTGTTAGGATATAGAGATAGAGCGAATAAGGCATATAGTCTCTACTCTTGTAGGACTCAGATCATTGGGACAGACAGACAAAACGAAATGAGTAGATATATAAAAGCAAGAATTACATATCGTGATGATTATTGGGGTGCTGAGATAGAGCTAATGGGATATGTGGGACCTCCTATAGTTTGAGGTCAGGGAAGCCTCCCTGAGGTCTCCATCCTGTGTAGGGGAGGAGGAGTTTGGGGAGCAAACAGGATCCCAGACCTAGTCAGCCTGAATCCCTGCCCTAAGAGACGGATTGCAGGTGGCAGGTCAGGAGACCAGGGCTCCAATGCTCGCCCCAGGGTTTTCTTCTTCTACCCCTGTCATTTTATCCCCCTTCAAAGTCCAACCCTGGCTTCAGCAGACCCGGGGAGCACTCCTGACCCTTGTGCACGTGTTTTGCCCTCTCTCTCCCCTGTCTCTCTCTCGGTGTCTCCATTCTCTGACCTGCAGCTCTGCCTGCTGCCTCACTCTTTAGAGACCCCATCCCCTAGCACCTCTTGTAGCATAGACGCTTCAGGAAGCGGCCCCGTGTGTTCGGGAGGCTGCACCACCCGCTGGCAGATGACTTGGTCTCTCTGACCTCAGAACCTCTGGCTTGAATGCTTCATGAGCCCCCAGTCCAGTACTTTTAGGGCCGTGCCCCCCACTTCCTAGTTCTTCTTCAACAACTTGGGTCACGAGTCAACCTTTCCTCCCTCTTGGCTTTCCTCAGAGTCCAGCTTGAGGCTAAACAGAGCAGGGCTCCACACGCGTCACACCTGCCAGGGCCTGGGACCGGGAACTGGCACTTCCCGTATTCACATCTCCTAAAATGCCTAAACAATCTTGCCCAGTGTGGCAAACCCCTGGCACATTCTATCTATATTGTGTTCACAGCAGACATCTCTCATCAATCACGATGTGCTTTCTCATTGAGTCCCCTCATAGTACCAGAATCCCTCTCAACACAGTCCTGCAGGAAGCTGATGATGCTGAGTTTGAGGTGCCTTGTGGGATGATATTTACTGGTCACTCGTGTTTTAGGAACCGCTCTCTTATCATGTGGGTCTCATGTGGCCTTTAGAATAAGTAGAAACATGGGACATGGACTTAAGATGGAATTTTAAGTTACCTGAGCTGGGTACGAGCTGGGGGCTGGGCTGGTCTGTTAGCTAATGAAAAGACCTATGGGAAACTGACAGGCAGTGGCAGAGATGCGGTGGGATGCCAGTCAGCCTAGAGTGCCAGCTGAGTGTCCATCTGAAGAAGGGAGCATGGAGTGTGAGGCAATGGGGCAGAAGTGAACACCCAGATAGAGCCGGATTCCAGGAACAAAGAGAGGCTGGTGGGTCCGGCCTGGGATCCGGGAAAACCAGCCCGGGGCTCCTTTGGCTCTCCCTTCCTGCTCACCCAGGTTGGAGTGTCATCCCCTTGAAAGGACTAGAACGCTTTCCCCTCCAAATTCAAGCCGTGGCAGCCCCGGGCACGCTGGAGGGTCCTTTGTAAGCAAAGCAAGTCTTTATGGAAAGTAAATGTGGATATCTGTGTTCCGGGAACGTCAATATATCTGACAGAGCTGTGGTCATTAGGAGAATGCACAGGGATGCTGATGTCTGTCAGATCTCCCGTCGGCTTTCTGAGGAATGATCTGGATGTCCTGCAGCCTTGCTCTGACCAGACACCTGGACTGTGGGCTGGGTCTGGCTCCCTGGACTCTGACCTGATGAGGCTGGAAGTCAGCAAAGGATGTGGCAAGGGTCTCCCTGCTCCCACCATTCTTTGCTCATCCTTCTTCTCCTGGCCCCATTCCTGGGTTCTGGGATGTGGCAGAGTGTGGGAGAAATTTTGCAGACTGTAAGCTCCATCATCTATTAGTTCACCATCCTATGATCGGTGCCCCGCTCTTGACGAAGGGAGGACTGACCAGTGGCACCTCTCATCACTTCATGAGGGCAGGAGCCAGGCTGGGAGGTCCGTGGCAGGATCAGAGCCTAGTGCGTTCTCCATATATAGGGGAGTTACAACGGGCCGAAGGGAAAGCCACGTCTTCCTGCACCCTCAGCCTCTGCTAAGTTCTGGGTCTAGGATGTGAGGGGCTCTGGGCAGTTGTGGGGCTGGGGCCCTGCTCGTCCTGGAAATCACTGGACACCCTAGTCTCTGGGCATTGCTGGCCATTCTCCTGATGCTGCAGTTACGTCCACTGCCTGGTCTTTGCTTCCATTTTCCTGGCCTGGAGTTCCCTTCCCTACCTCGTTTTGCCTGTTTGAAATGCTCTCAGTTCTTAAGGCTCAATTCCAGGGCCAGCAGCTCCAAGAAGCCTTGCCTGGAGGAAGCTTCTGTTCTCTACACACCCTGGGCTCTCCCCATGCTGTCGTCGTAGGGTCTCTTCATGGTGTCTGTGGGGAGCTGAGGCCACCACTCTTGGAGCGGCCTGAAAGGGTAGTGATGGGACCCACCCACCGCTCAGGGATGAGGCCCTGCTGGACCTTGTGAACAGCTGTAAAGCCGTCTGGGGAGACACCTGGCCCTGTCACTGTGCCTGCCCCCCACCCCCACTCTGGCAAGAGAGTACATCTGGGTCTTTATTTCTCCTGAAAGAAGAGCCCTCCATGCGTGTGGGCTGCAGGCATGAACAGACTTGGCCTCTCCCTCCACACCTTTGCTTCTTAGCCTCCGGGCTCAGGAGCTGGGCTCTGGGGCTTGGAAAGGCGTGACATGAGGCGTAGGGTCTGGGTCATGCACCCCAGCTGGATATGTGGTGTCTGTGCTGACTCAGCCTCTCAGTGTTTCGGTTTCCTCAATTATAAGATGGGACACCCATTCCCTTCTCATAAAGCTATTGTGAAAATTATAGCTGTCATGGTGCCTGCTCTCTCCTGCCTCAGGTCCTCTCTGCCTGAAATGTTTTTTCTTCTTTGCCTGGCTATTCCTGTTCATCCTTCAGAAACTGAGTGCAATGTCACCTCCTCCAGGAAGCCCTCCCTGGTCACTGGTTCTTATGTGAGTCTCTCTTTGGGGTTGGCCTTCCTCATTAAATGGTGAGTTCAGTGAGGGCAGGGGCCGTGCCTCCCTGATGCTCAACCAGGGCCTGACACTTCAAAGGCAGTGACTGTTTGATAAGTAAATAGCAGATTTAAAGTGCAGGCACATAGTGGGGATTCAATCAATTACACCTTTTCTTATTAATGCAGCCCCCAGAGCTGCTCTCAAATAACTGCTCCTCGTTTCAGGCTTCCAGTGGAAAGTTCCACAGGCAGAAGTCTCCCCACCCAGCCTGCACCAGTCTGCCCTTGCTGCAGAAGTGCCTGCCCACTGGGGGGTTTACCACTGTCCTGACCCCTGATGCAGCGAGGGCAGGGAGGGGCGGGTGAGCTGTACCTGTGGTCTGAGACCTCAGTGTTGGTCTGCCTGAAAGAAAGCCCTGTGTGCCAGGGCCTCCCAAGATCCATCCCAGGTACAGAGAGCATCTGTATACAATCTGCTTGGTTTCCTCAGCCTGGTGACCGGGCCCTGACGGCCTCTAAGCCCACAGCTAAGAGGGAGTGCACTGCCCACCGTGGTGGCTGTGTTCAGTCTGGGATTCTGGGATCGTTACCCACACCTCCCTAAACTGTATCTGGCCCTTGAATCCACTTCCAATCACAAGCCTGGCACTCATATCTCCTTATCAAGCCACCTGGGTCTTGGATCATCTATTTCATCCTCTGGGTCTCAGTTTATTCATCTGTCATATGGGAATTAGAACCTTGTAAGGAGGGTCATGTTTTGAGGAGCCAATGGAATAACTAATGGAAGCCCTCACAGCACTTTGTGGTTTGTGATAAATTTATCATGTGTGTTTTCCTGACCACGTAGAGACATTTCTCTGGGGTCTCTAGGATCTTAATGGACACTGGGGAGATGAGATACCCACATGCGAAAGTTCCAGATGCTGTGGGGTGGGTGCATCTCTGGGGATGCTATTCATGTGGATACAATGTATATGCCCCTGACGGTAGAGCAAGGTGGCTGTCCTGTGATCTGGGACTGACAGGCTGCTGACAGCGAACTCTGCCTGAGGTCTGGAGGAGAAGGTATCTGAGGCAGCTGGTCTGCCTTGCAGAGCCACAGCTCACAGCTTACTTGAATTTCTCACAACAGTCACAGGTGGCCAGAGGGGCCCTGAGCACTGAGGACAGTGGCCTTGGAAACCCTTTGCCGTGAGCCCTGCTCTGCCTGGGCCATGGCCTGGATGGACACATTCGTGGCGGGGACACACTAGCCTGTACATGCACTTGTTTCACGTGTGCACACATGCATGCACATGCACAGAGGCATGCAAACAGGCACACAGGGCTCTAGACTGATCCCCCCCCTTGCACGGACCCGAGCAAGTGTCTCGTGTCTTTCTACACAGGATGCGTGGAGAAATGATCACCCAGGAAGATTGTTCTGTCCATTTCCCTCTTGTCTCTTCCCAGAACTACTCTATCAACTGGGAAATTGAGGCCAGAGAGGGTAAGCAATGTGCCCAGGGTCCCACAGCAGGGCGGTGACAGCGCCTGTCAGTTTGGCAGGTCTGGCTCCAGGAGGCCCGCCCTTACCTGTGAGTGAGACGCCCTTACCTGCGAGGGAGGTGCCAGTCAGCTCTCTTCCTCAGTATTCTGCCTGACAGACAGGGAAAGGGACTTGACCTTGACCTCTTTCAAAGGGCTCCCACATCCCAGACCGTGCAGAGGGGAGACTCAGAGCCTTTGAGTTGGAGCCCTGGGCTGTGGGTTGGTTTTGCTCTGCACTGCTGGGAAACTCCAGGTCTGCAGTTGCTGCGAGGAGAGCAAGGCTCATTCACACTGTAACTTAAACATAAAGCAAGGAGCTTCATACCCACGGTGTTGTGTGGAGGCAAAGGGAAGGGGCAGCCTCTCCCGGTGACCACCCACTCGGGAGCACCTTGCCCCATTGTATGCGGGCCGTGTGGCAGAGGCCAGCAGCCCTAGCTGGGCAGCCCTGCATGGCTCTCCCCCCACCCCCGTCCTGCTGACACAGGCTCCCTCCTGGCCTCTCACCTCCCCATCCCTCCCGCCCTGCCCTCCCTCTGGCAGGCTGTGGTAACAAGATGCCCTTTGTGTATGCTGGGCGGGGGAGGGGGCTCCCTTCAGCTTCTTGCTGCTGAGTCACAGCTCCCTGCCAGGCTCTGGGGACTGAGAGTCACAGGTGACTGGCCAGGAGGCAGGGAGCCCAAGACCTTGGAGCTAACCCCAGGCAGCCTTACCTTGCACTGATGGGGAAGCCGAGGCCTGGCGGGGTGGGGTGGCCTCATGCCTTCCGGGGGGCAAGCATTAAGGTGAGCCCCCCAGCCCTGTGGTCTAAAGGGCACCCAGAACTGTCATGTGGTCCTCCTAGTGTCCTACCTGTCTTTAAAATGATTTGGTGTGTCTGTGTCTGTGTGTATGTGCACACACGCTCATCAGGTTCCTGAGCATTGGAGGGTGTAATTTTGTGTGTCCTTGTGTTTGCGTTTCAAGGGTCCCTGTGCCTTCTGCCTGAGACACCATGGCCTGGCTTTCACAGCACTGTCCGATTTTCCTCTTCAGGCTCCCCTGGGCTTGTCCTGACCCCTTCGCCGAGGACCCCTCTGCCTGCCTGGAGCACCTCTGCCTGGGGATATGGATGGGGTTGGGTGCCTGTGACAATCAGCTCTTTATCTGGCAAGTCATCTCCCCTGAACCTAAGATAGAGGATCCCTCCACCCCTCTGTTCTGCATGCTGTAGGATCATGGGCTCCAGAGCCAGAGTGCCTGCATTTGAATCCTGACTTTGCCATTTCCTAGCTGTGTGATTTGGGCAAGTTATGTCTCCTCTCTGAGCCTCTATTTGCTCATCTGTAAAATGGGATCATAATAACCTTGCCTCATAGAGTTCTTAACGGTCGAATTTGTACTTGAAAAGCTTTTCATGTGTAGTGCATAGCACTCCCTCAAGTTCAGTTCAGTTTATTATTACTATTGGAATTATTCACTGTGACCCTCAGAGATCCTATTGGAGATGCAAAGGCTTTATGGGGACTCTTCAGCCTCTGGGCAGTCCTTTGGTCGTAGACAGATGGGCAGCGAGGGGTGGGGCTGAGCCCGGGTGGAGTTGCCTGCTCTGCACTATGCCTCCTCTGAGTTGCGCCGCATCAACAGTAGGGCCCAGGTCTGTACAGTGGAGTTCCCTGGTAACTTAGTGAGTAAAGAATCTGCTTGCAATATACGGGACTGGGGTTCAGCCCTTGGGTAGGGAAGATCCCCTGGGGGAGGAAACGGGAACCCACTCCAGTACTCTTGCCTGGAACAATCCTGTGGGCAGAGGAGCCTGGTGGGCTGCAGTCCGTGGGGTTGCAAGAGTCGGGGACAACCGAGCAACTAAACCACCCACTGTCCAGCGTGGGGGCCAACACCGCCTCTGCGCTTATGGCCTTCGGGGCCTGCGAGCAGTGCCCGCCTCAGAAGGCAGGCAGGGCAAGGCGGCCATGTGGCTGGAGCTGGCACTCCTCCCTGGATGATGGGCCTCCGGTGGCCTTGGCAGGCGGAGGGCTTCCTGTTGCTGCCGCTGCTGTGACTTCCCGCCTAGTGCCCAGGACCGCCATCTGGGCCTGAGGACTGGGCCAGGGCCCCGCCGGCCATCTGCTTGCTTGGAGCTGGCTGCTTCCGAAAGGCAGCGGGTTACCTGTGAGAGCTGGGGCTGCTGGAGGAGGCTTGGAGGGGGTTCTTATGACCCCAGGCTGCTCTGGGGAGTCCTGGTTCTCACTGCTTCCTGCCCAACTTCTCCCCATGCACAGCAGCAGGGCCCAGGAGTCAGAAATCCCCACATGTCATACTGGCCACTGCAAGGACTGGCCTGTGGTCTCAGGGGAGTTCCCGCCCTTCCTGGCTCCAAGTCACCCATCTGTAAAGTGGGCAGGCTGGCTTCCAGTGTCCCAGACTTCTGTCCAGTTAGACCTGCCTCTAGGCTCAGGGTTGACTGGGGGATATGCTCAGGGGTGGAGAGGGTTTCTCAGGGATAAACTTTTTTCTAGCTTAGAACCTGAGGCCTGGCTTCCTGATCAACTGTAGAATTATTCAAAGTCCCACCTGATCAGTGAAGACTGGGTCCAAGCTAGGGTTCTTGCTCAATCCCAGCCCAGTCCCGGTGCCTTGCAGGTGGACAAGACCCCAAGAAATGTCTTTCCAGAGATTTGAAGACTGGCTAAGACTGAGGAGGCCAATTCTCACTCACTCACTCACTGATTCATTCATTCATCCTCCGATCCATCCATTTATTGACTCATCCATCTGTCCACCCATCCATCCATCTCTTCACTCATCCATCCGTCCACTCACTCATCTGTCCATTCATTCCCTCACTCATTCATCCACCCATCCACTCACTCATTCACCCATCGGTTCATTTATTCATTCACTCCTCCATCCTTCCGCCCACCCCTTCATCCATCTTCTTGCTCATTAATCCGTTCATTCAGCAGTTTACTGAGCATCAGTGCCATGCTCAACACGGTGTCAGGCTCTGAGGATGTGATTGTGAACCCAGGAGTCAGAGTAGGAGGCAGGCCTGGGCTTATTAGTTACCACACAGTGCGACAAACATGAAAATGAGATGACCTAGCAGAGAACTCCCTCCAATCCAGGGAGCCAGAAAGAGCTTCTGAGATGCCATGACTGAAGGGGAAGTTGAAATGAGCCAAGAGTATTTAATCTCTGTAATAACTTTATGAGACAGACAGTTACTATCCCCACTTCATGGCTGAGAAAAGTGATGCTAAATGAATAAATACATGGGCAACTTTCCTGCTGTCATGCCCCCAGGTAAATGGCAAAGCCAGGCAAGGAGCCCTCGTCTATCTGACTCCATGGAGTCACCTCTGTGTTCTCCAGGCTCCAGGGTGTTCCTGCCAGCCGTGTGCTACTGACCTCTCTGGGGAGCAGGTCCTGAGCAGCAGGGGAGGGGACAGCAGAGGGCAGCTGTCCCACATGTCCTTTCCTTTAACTCGCTGTACAGGGTCAGTGGGTGGCCTACACGTCCGGCTCTTAGAAGAGTTTGGGATGGAACCAGGCAGCCTCTTTCTGGGAACAGCAGTCATACCTTGGCCACCTGCTTGGGCTGAGATGACACAGCCAGCTGGGAGTTCCAGTCCTGGTCTCCTATGGACAGCCCTTCCCACTGCCTCAGCCGTGGGGCATTGCTGGCCCAGCTCCTTTGGTTTCTTTTGCTGGGATACATTCACTGGGAGGCATTGGGCAAGAGCACTGCATACCCTGCCTCACAGGTTCAGTTCAGCTCAGTTCAGTCGCTCAGTTGTGTCTGACTCTTTGTGACCCCATGGACTGCAGCACGCTAGGCTTCCCTGTCCGTTACCACTCCCGGAGTTTGCTCAAACTCATGTCCTTCGAGTTGGTGGTGCCATCCAACCATCTCATCCTCTGCCGTCCCCTTTTCCTCCTTCCTNTAAATAAGCAGGGTGACAATATACAGCCTTGATGTACTGTAAGGTGGTCTGGCCTCACAGGTGGTCCTGGTCAAACCTGCCTGCTCTGAGTGTGCTCAGCACTGGTGGGGCGGAGACTTCCTTTTCTAGATCTCTCCCCAGAACTGTTGAATGAGCGAATGAATGAATGAGCTAGGGATGAATGAATGGGTGGGTGGATGGATGAGTGAGTGAGATCTTTGAGGGGAGCTGGCCTTAAATCCCACACCTGTCCTGGACTTGGGGAGGGCATTTACTAACCCCAGGTGGCTGGGCAGACCCTCATTGGGTACCCCGTCTGGAAGGATCGTGGTTACACTGGTTCTTGATTTCTCCCCTGGCCAGTCTCCGGGTTGCCCCACATTGCTGTGAGTCACTCTTGTTTCCTTGCTTTCTTCTCCTTGCTGACAACCGACCAACTCTATCAATTCTACCTAGATGTCAAACATCCTCCTGTCTTCCCACCCCCACTGTCGCCATCCTCATCTTCTGTCCGCCAGATGACTAAACTGGCTTCCGAATTGGTCTTTGCGAGTCTGTCTCTGCACCCCTATGCTCCTTTCTCCACATAGCTGTCAGAAGGAGAGCATAGTGCTGCCTGGTGGGACTGGATCCTGGCGTGAATAATGATGGCCACTGGGACCTAGGCTTGGACTCCTCCCCTGCCCTTCCAGCCTGACTGTGCCTTGGCCCCATCTCCTTTCTCATCCCTGGTCCCACCTCTTGGCCTTTGCGTGGTATCCCTGCTGTCTGGAATTCCCTTCCCTTGGATGTTGGTGTGGCCTGCCCTTTTCACCTGGGTCAAGCGTGCTGCATGAAAAGAACTTCCCTGATGGGAGGCCAGGCATTGCCCGCTCCCCCCGCCTCCCTGCATTACCCTACTTTGCTTCTCCCAGACTCTTGTTTGTGGTCCTCCCACACCCCAGCTAGAATGTAAGCTCCAAGACAAAGGGCACCTCCTGTCTCATCCGTCCTGAGTCCAGTGCTGAGAGCATGCTCAAGAAACAGCTGTTGACTGAGTGAATTTCACTGTGCTCTAGACACCCAGTGGGAAGGGATCTTGGCCATTTCTTGGCTGGATCTTGAAGAGCCCTCTTCAGCCCCAGGAGACTGGGAGCTTGTTGGCCCTAAGGCAGCACTTTTCATCCCCTGACTGCTTGGACTGTTAGCCTCTGTGCTTATCCAGACCTCAAATCTGCTTTCAGTGGTTCCGCCGGGCCCGGCTCAGTCGCTGAACCTGACCCCTTCTCTGCAGGAGCTTCTCTCCACTATTTAAGGGCATGGCCTGCTAAGGACAGAATGGGGACACAGCGTCACAGGCCATGGGCTTGTGTTCCCTTTCTTCTCCTTTTCCAAGGTCACTTGGCAGTCACTGAGGTCTCTGACCCTTGACCTCCCCTCCAGAAATGCTGGGCACCAGTCCCCTCAAGGCTGCACTTGAATCAGAGGAAATGCTTCAGCATGCTCAGCCTGGTTCCTGGCATAGGGACAGTGCTTAGTAAGTGTTTCTTGAGTTTGGAAGTCTCCGCGGTTCTTCATCATCGCTCCAGGGGATCTACCCCCTCCCACCTGCTTCCTCTGCCCTGGGGACATCCTACATAAGGAAAAACAAAACAAAACAAAACAGGGATCCGCAGGCCAGCCCTACTCAGGTGGGCTCTGGCCACAGGAGGCAGATGGGGTGTGGGTGGTGTGTCGAGCTCTCCCAGCACGATTTATAGTGTTTTGCCTTTTGGAAAACATTGCAGAACAAGGTTATCCAAGGTCACTGCCTCTGTTCTGCGATCGCTTTGTGAAAAGGGAGAAGAGAAAGTGGGCAACGTTTCCAATTTTTTAAGGAGTTGGCTCCGAGCCAGTCACTAGGCATCAGAGAAAGGCAGCTGGCTGCACTCGGCCTCATCCGGAAAGTATCTGGAAGCAGAGGAAGGAAGCAGATGTTTCTTAAGGAACTACTGTGTGCCAGGGCCCATGCTGGGCAAGCCGTAATAAGGAACAGTCACTCTGTGCTTGGGATGGGCCAGACATTCTTATAAGCTTTTTATGTGAATTAACTCATTTAATGGATTTAATCCTCACTCCATCTCTATGAATAGGCATTATTGTTCCCATTTTAAAGATGGGTTAGTCGAGGCAATGAAAAGTAAAGTAATACACTGAGGATCCTGCAGCCACCATGGGTGTTCTTTAATCCCAGTCTCACAAATACCTGGAAATGAGGATCCTGATTGCCGCTGGTTTTATAAATGAGAGTTCCGAGGCTTGGGGAGGCAAGGGGTTTGTCCGGGATCACACAGCAGGAGATGTGGCTAAGCTGGGGTTTGGATTCCGGGCTGCATATCTGCAGGCAGAGCGCTGTTGTGTGCCGTGCGACTTGGCTGCTGTCTTCGTCTTCTCTCCCTTCCTCTGTCCCCTGAAATGAACGGGCCAGGGGGGTGTGGGCTGGATGAGCGGCTGCTGACAGTCTTTGAGGACCAGGAGAGGGGATGGGCACTAAGCCAGCCCCCAAGCTGCTGTGGGCCCCTCTGGTTTCCCTGCCAGTGGTGCCTTGGGCTTTATGTGAACATCCGTGTTTCCAACACAGACCTAGAGGAAGAAGCTGAAATCCTCCAGTAAACCTTCCGCTCCCTGTTAAGCTGCCTTCTTTGTTATCAGAGGGGTGTCAGGAAAGACTCAGATAAAGAGTCCATGTCTGGGCCCCACCATCCCGGAACAGACCCCCACACACCACAGGATGAAGTCAGATGGGAGAACTTCCTGGGTTCGAGCCAGGGCCTACTTGGGGCCAAGGCATGATGAGTTGGCCCAGTGTGCTGGCCTGCATCCAGCCTGCAAAGTGCTCCCTGTCTGCTTCAGGGACAGTCCTTCTCGGCTCTCCCTGCCACCATCAGCACCTCCTCCCAGGATAAGATAGGATGCCCCCCAGAACCCAGGAGGCCCTGGAAATCAGGATCCTTGTGTTTGAGACTATCTCCAAGTGTATGCTGTAGGTGAGCTGATGTAGGAAGAATTCAACTTTGAGGGTCTGGAGAATGGGCTCTTGTCTCAGCCTTAATGATGACCACTTCAGGAGACAGGGCAATATCCAAGGCCTTACTTTTCTATCTTATACAATGGGTATAATAATGTGGTTCCTCAGCCAACAGGTGACAGTCAGATGGGGCAATGTCTATGGAAGCACTTTGAATGTGGTCAGGTCTTGGTAGCTGCCCACAATTACTATCTTGTCCTGTGGTCCCACAGCTTTCAAAGTTTGAGTCCTGCTGGAACCACCTATGGAGCCTGAACACACCAATACCTGATTCTTTCTCCTTGCATTCTGGTTTCATTGGGAGTCCTCACCGAGTCCTGGGAGATGCTAGAGCTTTCAGGGGTTTCTAACAAGTGGCCACATGAGGGAACTGCTGTGTGGCCCTTCCGTTCTGTGGTTTCACTGGCTTGTCAGATGACAGGGGAGCTTGGAGTCAATCTCAGGCCCAGATTTCTCTCTGTTCTTTCTCTATTCCTGTCATAATGTGGCTTGCTGAGAATCCTACACACCTGCCTTTGATGGAACGTGCCTCTGGCGAATGTCTGGGGAGCAGAAGTGCCCCGTGATTTTTGCTGACCTCCTTTTATGGGGAATCTCTGAGTTGGGGAGCAGGGAGGAGAGGAGCCTCAGGCAGGTGGGTCTGCCCTCTATGTTCCCTGGGGGCTTTCACCTTAAGGGTCCAGGGCAGGAAAGGGAAGGTGACGGAGCATCTTTGAACACCTACCACCGCTCCGTGCTTTCTTGTGGATTAGCTTAACCAACAGAGGAACTACCTTGCCATCCCCACTCTCAGAGGAGGAAGCCAAGGCTCGGATAGGTCCCAAACTTGCCTAAGGTCTCATGGAGCAGAAACTGCAAAATTCAGTTGACTCCTTACCACCTACTCAGCCCACGCTACCACAGGGAAGGGACAGGTGCCAATGGAGGGGGGGTGTCATTCAGTAGAGTCAGGCAGGCTTGGGGCTGGGGGTCAGGATTTTGGGGGCTTAATGGATCCCCTGGCAGGGTCCCCTCTGCTCTCTTTCCAGCCCTTCCCCTTCTTCCCCACCTCTCTGGTTTCCCAGAGCAGACAGCTCTGGATGTCTGCGGAAAAGGAGGATCATGAACAGCTGTTTCCTGTCTTAGAGTTCAGTGCTGGGGATCCATGCATCTCCAGTTATCATCCTGCGGTGCTGACTTAACTTTCTTTGCTTTGGAAGTAATCAGATGGGAGCCAGTGCTCTGTAAGAAAAGGGACGACATCATCAAGATTAATCTCAGGCTCACTGGCTGGATCTGAGGAGGACCAGGAGGTCAGGGCTCTGTTAGGACCTGGGAGCACCACATGATAAAGTGGTCACAAGGCAGGCTCCCATCATAGTGGATGTCTTCAGTGCCAAGCAACAGTGAGCCCACTTGAGGTGGGGAGTCAGGGATGGTATTCCAGGTCCTGCTTATCCAAATTCCCCCAGCCTCACTTTTCCCCATCTGTAGAATGGGAAGTGCTGAAAATCACCACTTAGGCAAGTGCGGGGTAAAGCCTTGGAATGAGAGCACATAGAAACATCCAGCCAGCCCTACTTCCTTTCCTGCATTTACCAAATCTTATGAGCTCCTTTGGGGAGTCAGCTCTGAGCAGATATTTGTGCCCAGAGATGGATGAGAATTACACCTGCTTCCTGGGCTCTCAGCCTCCATGGAAAAGCCAGTGCTGGGGGTGAAGGAGGCCGTAGTTCATCCAGTCTGGGCCACTGGGGCAGGTTTCATAGATGAGGTACCCTTTGAACTAGTTTGAGAGAGAGCTGAGAGTTTGCCAGGGGTGTGGGGACAAAAAGGGCTTCTTAAGTATAGAGAACAGCCAAGACCAGCGTGGGGTGGTGTAGTTAAGGGCCTCTTGGCTTTCTCCTTTTTGTAGCTGATATTTGGCAGTAGCCACAGATGAAGCTATTGGTGGGGGTCTCTGAGGCAAGATTCCAGTTTAGAGAGCAGCGTCTGCTTGAAGCTGGCGTGCAGGGATGGGCGCTGGTGCAGCAGGGCAGGCTGAGGCAAGGACGGGCTACTGGGCAGGGGACGTGCTGGTCTGGGCTCCCGCTTCTGCCTGCCTTCAATCTGCGCTGTGTCAGGAGGTCTGTCCTGCCCAGATGTGGACAGACAAGAGCTAGGAAGCACCAGCCTGGCCCTCATCATTCCCTGTTCAGCCCCAGTGGAAGGAATGATGCTGTCATTTGCATTTCAGAACCTGTATCTCCCCACATTTTCCCTTAATAAGAGCCAATTACACCTCTGCCCCAAACCGCAGGTTGCCTGCCTGTCACTGGGACTTTTATCCTGTTTGGGGTGGGGAGAAACTTCTCCCTTAAATGTCACATTTAGCATATGCAAATGAAGATAATTGTCCTTAATGGAAGATGAACTCACCTGCTTGCTGAGTGCTCCAGACAAAAGCAGGCATTGATGAAATGGGCACCAGGCCGGGTCCGGGGTCTGCTCTTCCATTTCCTGCCTCAGCCAGGGGCTCATTTGGCCTTACCTACCTCCCTCCACCCATCTGGAAGATGACAGTCCCAGAGTCTCTGCCAGTTAGAAGGAATCCCATGTTGAGTTTATTCTTCCATCTGACAAGTGTGGCCACTGGGGCCTGGAAAGGGGAGGGACTTGCTCAAGGTTATAGCCTGAGTCAAACCTCTTGGGGGAAATCAGAGTGGAAGCCTGCAGCAGCCCAGATTTGGGGAAGTGAGGACTCTAGAGATCTGATGATTCTCCAAGAAGGCAGACTGGAATGGAGAGGCAGCCCTGGCATCTAGCATTTGTTTCAGAGAGTATGTGGTTAATCGTTAGGCCTTTAGGAGGGACGGTTTCCAGTCTGGGAGCTGTGCTGATCTGGAAAGGGCTGGAGAGGAGAGGGGCTCTGGAGGCCACGTCATCCATTTCCCAGGGGAGCCCAGTACTGGCCCATCTCCACCATGTCTGCCTCAGACCAAGAGTGGAGCGGAGGAGATGTGCTCAGAGGGCACGAGGCCTCTGTCGCTGCGGTGTGCCAGTGATGTGAGCATGTCCTCCAGGTGTACATTCCCTAAAGAGCTGGGGTTCCCTTTGGGGATTAGCCTTGATCGATTGCCCCTTGTTCCCTGAACTGACCACAAGATGAGGAATTTAAGGAGCTCCAGACTTGGGTTGGAAAGATCCCCTGGAGGAGGGCATGGCAACCCACTCCAGTACCCTTGCCTGGAGGATCCCCATGGACAGACATGCCTGGTGGGCTACAGTCCATGGGGTCGCAGAGTTGAATGTGACTGAGCAGCTAAGCACAGCACAGCACAGACTTGGGTGGGGCCTTCCCTGGTGGCTCAGATAGTAAAGAATCTGCCTGCAATGCCGGAGATCTGGGTTCGATCCCTGGGTTGGGATGATCCCCTGGAGAAGGGAATGGCAACCTACTCCAATATTCTTGTCTGGAGTATTCCACGGACAGAGGAGCCCGGTGGGCTACAGTCTACGGGGTCACAAAGAGTCAGACACGGCTGAGCGACTGATACTTTCACTTCACTTTCAGACTTGTGTGGAATGTGGAGATCTGGCCTCTTGTGCCCCGGGAATCAAAGCTCTGGCCTTGTCTAATTTCATGGTCAGGGTTTGGGACGGTGCCTCCTGTCTGGACTTAGGGTCTTGCCCCGACCCCTAGGGAACTGTACTGTCGAGTTTGAAAATCTGGATTCTAGCTCCAAGGTGTCCACTTAAGCTGCATGACCTTGAATATCGTCCTGTCCTCTCTGGGTCTTAGTGCCATCCCCTGTGGGGGGATGTGGTGTACCTGACTCTCTGGAGTACCGAGGAGGGAACACCAGTGGGCTCAGAATGATGGCTAGTACACAGGAGGTACTTGGTAGAGATTTGCTTGAATCATCACTTGTTCTTTCCCCTTCCCCTTGCCTGTGGAGGGGCCTGAGTCCTGCTGTGACCCCCCCCGCCCGCTGGGTGCCCCGTGCTCTGCCCACTAGCCCTACCTGGCTGCCTGGGCTGGCTCCCTCCTGTTGCCTCTCATGGAGTCTCCCAGATGGTCAACTCAGCCCAGCTGCCTCTCTGCTGGCTGACCCACGAATGCTAGTGACCTTAGGGGAAAGGCACAGGGGATCTCCAGGTTCTCTTTTCATCAGGTGTCCTGACAGGTCTCAGAGAGGAACAGGGATTTGCCCAGGTCACATGATGAAGTCAGGGGTCAGCCAGCGTATCTCCAGCTTTGATGGTCTATGAGCTTCTATCGCAGGGAGGTGCATCCCTGTCGGCTGTGAAGGGCTCAAGTGTTTCAAGAGGAGTCCGCAGCCCTCGACACCAAAAGGCAAAGTGAGGCTGAGGGGAGACGGGGCTTGGTCTGAGCAGGGTGAGGGGAAGCCCAGCTCCTGGCACATGTGCGTCTTTATTCCTGCCTGTGCTCCAGGCTCCCTTCTCTCCACCATGGCTTTCTCCAAGGCCCTGCTCCCTGGGGCTGCGTAGGTCACCTCCCACTGCCAAGCCTGCCCGGCATGGCAACGACCGGGCCAACGACCGGGCTGACTTGCTCTTCTGTGGGTCTAGGGATGGAGGGCGTGGGCCTCCGCACATGCCCTCCCCACAGCATGATGACTAATTCTAGGCTGTGCACACAGGTAGTGTTGGAGCTCTTGCCTCATTTTGCAGAACCTGAGACCAAAGGTCACACGACCAGCAAAGAAAAGAGCCAAGATTTCAACCCTCTGGCCTCAGAGGGTTTCTCTGATGCCTCACTGGATGGAAGGAGGAAGGCCTGATGGCAGAGGACACACCCACCTTTCTCTCCTGATGTCTGGGCCGCAAGCAGGACCGGCAGTTCTCAGAGATTCCCAGGGCACTGGGAGGCAAGCCACTAGCTGATGGACTCAGCGCCGGGTCGGAGCAGGAGCCCTGGCCTCCCCTGGGAGCGTGTGGGGAGCTCCCTTTCAGCTCCGGACTCCTCGGTCTGTCTTCGAGGCTGCCCGGAAGCCGTCTCCCTGTGATTAATGAGCATATCCCCTCCCGCGGGTCCCATGCTGGGGGATGCATGGGCTGTGGCTGTGGCTGGTGTGGGTAGTGCTGGGGTTTGGGGAGCCTTGGAGTGTGGGCTGCAGCTGTTTACTTGGCAGGGCCTCACTCACAGATGTGAGGCTGTGGGGGTGAGTGGGGATGTGAGGGGTGGGGTCAAACCCAGAGAGAAGCTGATGCCATTGCCCCTCCTCAGAACGAGCCCATTCTTGGCCCCCTGCACTCCTGGAGAGGACTCACCCCCACTGCTAGGAGTTGAGGACCATTGTTCTCAGAACCCACCCCTGATGGTGGCCCAGCTCTCTCCAGCTGTCCTCAGATGCTGCTCCAGTTTCTTCTGCCCCCGCAGCTCCTAGATGCTGACCCTGACCCCAAGGCTCCTCTTATTCTGGCCAGTGTGGTTTTGGTTTGGGGATTGAAGCAACACTGGACTCAGGCCCCAGCTCCAATTATCCTGGGCAGTGGAACTTTGAGCTGGGAGAGGCCAGGCTTGGAAGAGTTCTTAGCTAATGGAAAGATGGAAGCGTGGGCTACTCCCTGCTTAGCTCATCTCAGGGGACAGGGCAGGCCCTGCGTCTTCCTCGAGCACAGGCATAGGTTTCCAGGATGTGAGCTCAGCACCAAGGGTGGGGGTCCTTTCCCACCCCATCTGCGACACTCTTCTGTTCCTTGCCCAGAGGGCCTGTCAGGTCTTTTTCAGCCTGTAACAAAAAGTTGTAAGGGAGGTGAGCAGGGAAGCTTCCTGAGCTATCTATCGGCTGCTGCTGTTGTTCAGTTGCTCAGATCTCCCGGAGCTTGCTCAAGCTCGTGTCCGTTGAGTCAGTGATGTCATCCAGATGGAGCATGGAAGGGGCACTCAGTATGCTGTGTCAGTGCTGANGGTCACATGATGAAGTCAGGGGTCAGCCAGCGTATCTCCAGCTTTGATGGTCTATGAGCTTCTATCGCAGGGAGGTGCATCCCTGTCGGCTGTGAAGGGCTCAAGTGTTTCAAGAGGAGTCCGCAGCCCTCGACACCAAAAGGCAAAGTGAGGCTGAGGGGAGACGGGGCTTGGTCTGAGCAGGGTGAGGGGAAGCCCAGCTCCTGGCACATGTGCGTCTTTATTCCTGCCTGTGCTCCAGGCTCCCTTCTCTCCACCATGGCTTTCTCCAAGGCCCTGCTCCCTGGGGCTGCGTAGGTCACCTCCCACTGCCAAGCCTGCCCGGCATGGCAACGACCGGGCCAACGACCGGGCTGACTTGCTCTTCTGTGGGTCTAGGGATGGAGGGCGTGGGCCTCCGCACATGCCCTCCCCACAGCATGATGACTAATTCTAGGCTGTGCACACAGGTAGTGTCAGAGCTCTTGCCTCATTTTGCAGAACCTGAGACCAAAGGTCACACGACCAGCAAAGAAAAGAGCCAAGATTTCAACCCTCTGGCCTCAGAGGGTTTCTCTGATGCCTCACTGGATGGAAGGAGGAAGGCTTGATGGCAGAGGACACACCCACCTTTCTCTCCTGATGTCTGGGCCGCAAGCAGGACCGGCAGTTCTCAGAGATTCCCAGGGCACTGGGAGGCAAGCCACTAGCTGATGGACTCAGCGCCGGGTCGGAGCAGGAGCCCTGGCCTCCCCTGGGAGCGTGTGGGGAGCTCCCTTTCAGCTCCGGACTCCTCGGTCTGTCTTCGAGGCTGCCCGGAAGCCGTCTCCCTGTGATTAATGAGCATATCCCCTCCCGCGGGTCCCATGCTGGGGGATGCATGGGCTGTGGCTGTGGCTGGTGTGGGTAGTGCTGGGGTTTGGGGAGCCTTGGAGTGTGGGCTGCAGCTGTTTACTTGGCAGGGCCTCACTCACAGATGTGAGGCTGTGGGGGTGAGTGGGGATGTGAGGGGTGGGGTCAAACCCAGAGAGAAGCTGATGCCATTGCCCCTCCTCAGAACGAGCCCATTCTTGGCCCCCTGCACTCCTGGAGAGGACTCACCCCCACTGCTAGGAGTTGAGGACCATTGTTCTCAGAACCCACCCCTGATGGTGGCCCAGCTCTCTCCAGCTGTCCTCAGATGCTGCTCCAGTTTCTTCTGCCCCCGCAGCTCCTAGATGCTGACCCTGACCCCAAGGCTCCTCTTATTCTGGCCAGTGTGGTTTTGGTTTGGGGATTGAAGCAACACTGGACTCAGGCCCCAGCTCCAATTATCCTGGGCAGTGGAACTTTGAGCTGGGAGAGGCCAGGCTTGGAAGAGTTCTTAGCTAATGGAAAGATGGAAGTGTGGGCTACTCCCTGCTTAGCTCATCTCAGGGACAGGGCAGGCCCTGCGTCTTCCTCGAGCACAGGCATAGGTTTCCAGGATGTGAGCTCAGCACCAAGGGTGGGGGTCCTTTCCCACCCCATCTGCGACATTCTTCTGTTCCTTGCCCAGAGGGCCTGTCAGGTCTTTTTCAGCCTGTAACAAAAAGTTGTAAGGGAGGTGAGCAGGGAAGCTTCCTGAGCTATCTATCGGCTGCTGCTGTTGTTCAGTTGCTCAGATCTCCCGGAGCTTGCTCAAGCTCGTGTCCGTTGAGTCAGTGATGTCATCCAGATGGAGCATGGAAGGGGCACTCAGTATGCTGTGTCAGTGCTGAATAGTTCTGTGCTCGTTGGTGTAATTCACTGCTCCTTCTTCTTCCTTCCTTCCAAGCTCCACTCATCTTTCCATTAAATTATCCATTTGCCAGTCAAATCATCCATTCACCCATCTGCTACGTTATTTCCACACATCTCTCCATCCGAGCATCCATCTATTCTTCCATCCGTATACTCTGGTTGAATGCTTGTGCTAGGCCAGGCCCTGTGCAGGTTGCCAGGATACAGAGATAAACAGTTCACCCTCTCTGCTCTGAGAGTGTCTCCAGTCTAGCGACCAGATATAAACATCCACGTCTTCTCAGCAATGTCAAGTTGTAATGAAGGTGAAAGTTGTTTCATGAATCCAGAGGATTAACTGACTCCAACTCAAATGACACCTCCACTAAGAGGTGATCACTCCATGTGACCACACCATATGACATGGGAATTTGACAGGCAGAGAAGAGGGCGAAGGGCATTTCTGGCAGAGGGACCAGGCTTTACCAAGGCCAGAGCTCTTCAAAGACACAGCATGTTCAAGGGGACATAGCACTGTGGTTGCAGGTGGCTGAGTAGGGAGATGGGCTAGAGAAGAAGGAGCCGTGCTCCGGGCCAGAGGGCGGACAGCCTTGGATGTCAGGTTAAGGCTCTGGAATTTCCCTGTTGTCCTTGAGGGACCAGGGAGCAGCAGGAAGCAGAGATGTGGCCTGGTCAGATGTATATATTAAGAAGACTATCCCAGCTGCATTACATATTTCCTAGGCATGTGTACCTGGGTTTGAATCCTTCTGTTAAGACATTGGGCAAACGAATTGCTCCGTTTCTGCTCCAGAATGGAGGGGATGCTCTCTCCCTCACTGATTTGTGTGGTATAAATGAGATGTTACCTGAGAAGTGCCTGGCATAGTTCCTGATACATAGTAGATGCCCCCTGAAAAGTGAAAAAATGAAAGTGAAAGTCAGTCGTGTCCAGCTCTTTGTGACCCCATGGACTATACAGTCCATGGAATTCTCCAGGCCAGAATACTGGAGTGGATAGCCTTTCCCTTCTCCAGGGGATCTTCCCAACCCAGGATTGAACCCAGGTCTCCCACACTGCAGGCAGATTCTTTACCAGCTGAGCCACAAGATGCCCCCTAACCACCTTATTCTGAGCTCTGCCTAGACCCAGCTGGAATGAGAGTTTGGGTCTTCTGCCAGTCATTTAATCTCCAAGGACCTCAATTTTCTCATCTACAGAATGGGCACAAGAATAACCACGTAGGATTGCTGTGAGGAGTGGACTAGGTGATGGAGTGTATTGGACGTCACCATAGGGGCGTAAGACTCAGAGAACCAGTGATGTCCCAGCTTGGGACTTGGGGACTGGACCAGTGACCCTGGGTGCCCTGGCACGAGGCCACCTGAAACTCCTCCCACCCATGAGTAGCTCCCCCATCCCCGCCCTGCCTCGCCCTGCCCAGCTGCTCCGAGGAGATGGCTCCCTGGCCCCAGCTGCTAATCTCCAGCGGCAGCGGTCTGAGGCGAGACCCGACATGTCCGTGGCACTCAGCAGCCTGGTTTACCCAGAGCTGTGGTTCCGTGAAAGAAAGTGTCAGCTGCTCAGTCGTGTCCCACTCGGCTACCCCATGGACTGTAACCCGCCAGGCTCTTCTGTCCATGGGCATTCTCTAGGCAAGCATACTGGAGGGGGTTGCCATGCCTTCCTCCAGGGGATCTCCCTGACCCAGGGATTGACCCAGGTCTCCTGCGCTGCAGGTGGATGCTTTAGCGTCTGAGCCACTGGGGAAGCCTGGGCCACCCCCAGCTTCGGGCTGGGGCTGCTGCCCACCACCCCTGCCAGGCTCTCCACACTGACCTTGGCTCCTGTCTGACGGGACAGAAAGAAGTCAGAGAGAGACGTGTCCCAGAAAAAAGCCATGTCTGTAAAGGGCCCACCCTACCTACCTTCTGCAGTGACTGGAAATGTGGAGTGGGAACACCTCATACCCGTGTCCTCTCACTTGTCACTTGTCCTCTGAGGGACCCTCAGTTAGCTCATCTGAAAAGTGGAAATGATAGTACCAAGCTCACAAATTCTATCTGGGGGTCAAGAAAAAATAGGAAGAGAAAGACCTTTGTAAAATGTCAAGTGTGTTCCGTGCCTAGTGGCAGGGTCGCCTAGTTCTGGGCCTCGTTCTCAGGGACAAGGATGCCGTCCTATGGGAGCAAACGACAGGCCAGGCTGATGGCCAAAGCGGAACGGCTTCCGGAAAGAAAGGATTCTGGGGACTACGAACAAGGAAGGCCCTTGAATCCCCTCCTTTTTACCTGGCCTTGCTGCGCTGCACATGTACACATTTGCACACACAAATGGACATGCATGCATCCACACCTCATTCATGCACACATGACACCAACTCACAAATTCGTACACGTCTGCTTACACAACACAGGCACACACAGCACCACCCCCTGTGCCCACGGGTACCTGCACTTCTCCAGAATGCGTGCATGTGTTCACTCACAAATGCACAAACCCTGTTACACACCCTACAGCCCCTCCACAAACGATAGCTTTTCAGCAGCAGAAGTACCCACACTTCACTGTGCTGACTTTGATACCCTGGAGCAGAAAGTACCAGAATAAACACCACACTGTAAAATGGCAGCTCCGTGGATCTAGAAAATAAGGGAGAGATCACAGCGAGCACCTTGGCCTCCCTCATTTGCTGCTTGCTGACTTACAGCTAGGGGAAATGAAGCTCGGGGCGGGGGGGGGCAGGGAGCAGGCCACAGGCGACTCTGTGACCTTGGCCGAGACAGGAGTCTCACTACGGTCACGCAGCCTTTCTGACAGCCCACGCCCCTTCTTCTTGTTGCTTTTCTGCTCTGAACGCGGGNCTGACTTACAGCTAGGGGAAATGAAGCTCGGGGCGGGGGGGGGCAGGGAGCAGGCCACAGGCGACTCTGTGACCTTGGCCGAGACAGGAGTCTCACTACGGTCACGCAGCCTTTCTGACAGCCCACGCCCCTTCTTCTTGTTGCTTTTCTGCTCTGAACGCGGGCTCTGGCAGCCCCTGGGGTCACCCAGTCCCACGCTGTGTTCTCGGCTCCTCATTCACGGCAGGACAGAGATATAAAGTCCCTGACGGGAACCCGAGCAGCCCCTGCCAGGGATGACACAGACACTGGGTCACTTCCAGGCTGGGTCTTCTGAGAGGACAGAAGAGCTTGGCTGTTCACTCCAGAAAGGGTGGTGTCCAGGGGCTGGCTTATCTATGGGTACCCCAAGCCCAAGGCCAACAGATTACTACTTTTCCAGGAATATTTGATACTTGAAAAAAAATGATCGACTTCAAAAAATGACTGCAAAATCAAAATTAATTGATGTTTAATTGAATATGTGCATAATGTAACATCATGTCAACTTGTTAAATTCAACTCATCTCAGCTCCTATGAAGTTATATGTAAATGATATTTGAAGTGGGATGTAGATGCATTCTGATGCGTTTATTATGATGTGGTCTGACATTCTAGAGTGAAGGGGTTGCAGAGGGGGGCTATGAAGATTGAAAAACAGGTCTACTGGGGCGAGGCAGAATGGTGGTGTTGCCCATAATGGTTGAACTCCTTTCTGACAGTCCTGTCAGCACCTGCTGGGAACTCCCTGGAAGAGTTGAGTGTTTTCGGTATCCGCCAAGGATAAGCTAACCTTTGGACAACCATTTGAACTCTGATATTCTAGAATCTTCCTGGACAATCCAGCAGGTTCATGCAGCAGCTGAATCTGCTCTGTTCGCTCTGGTTGTCTCACTGAGGCAGATGGGGTAAGGCAGGACAACCTGAAGAAGCGGAGATTATCCTTAACTTCGGGGACCAGGGACCGCCAGATTTCAGGTGTCTGAAGGACGAATGAGAGAGCAGCTCTGCTAAAAAGAATTGCAATGGGGCTCACTTCTGCCCAGCCCGGGGCTGTTCGCACAGCCTTTGTAGGCTCTTGGTCTTGCTTTCTCTTTGAGATCACACTGGGCGATCAGGATGAGTTTACAAAGCTGGGCAGTGCAATGGGGCCAGGGAGGGTCAGGAGGGTTGAAGAAGTTCTTAGGTTCTCACCGCTGAGAAAGTACAGCTCTGGGACCAGAGCCTTGCCCTCTTTACTCTGGGCTAGGCAGAGCTCCCCTGCCCTACCGCTTGACTTCCCCATCCCTGCATTTGCATCTGACTTCCTCCTGCCTGCAGTCTCCAGGCCTCTATCACCCAGCTGCCCGAGCCCAGCACGCTGTTGGGGCGGGTTCCTAGTCACAAGGAGCCAGGCACTCCCTCACACTCCCCAGCCTCCTGTGCTGAGACTGGCCTGTGTCCTAGTTCTGGCTACTGGATTGTGAGCAACAGGGGTGTGTCCCTTCCAGCCTGCAGATCTGATTTATCCTGAGGCTAATGGAGTGTGGGGCTCCAGGCCCCTGTCTTGTCCTGGCCCCTCTCTCTGGAGGCCTTGGGTATGTTGTTTTATAATTTCTGTGTGCAGTGGTATTGGAGCAGCTGTAAAAAATATAGATATAAAATCTATGTAAAGATATATTTTACATGTATTATAATTTTATATAAATTGTCTTAGAGAGAGCCCCTGCATTGTGTAAGTTTCAGGCCCAGGAAGCGTGCGTGTGCTCCTGTGATGGGGGCAGGTAATGAATGTGTATCTCTACCATCTGCTGTCCCCTCTTCCGCAGTGGCCTTAGAGGCCAAAGTGACAAGACGAGGGAAGGATGCTTGCCTGGTGTTGGCCTTTATGTGACTGAGAGTAAAGCTAGCTGTGAAGTCACGGAGACTTGGGGATTTGTTACACAGCTTAACCTACAGTGCTGACCCATGCACACACTTCATCCCCATTTCACAAAAGTGGAGACTGAGGCTGTGTCCTCGGTGGGTAGTGCTGGTATCCCTAGAGTTGCAGTGGAAGAGCAGGGACTTGGAGCTTGCTTCTCACGGAGACCAGAACTGTAGGAGCAGTGGTCTGTGGAGCTCTGAGTGTGGGAGACTTGGGTTAATGCCAGGTGTTCTAGAAGCTTCGTGGAGACCAGCCCATTTCCTGAGGGACTACGGAGTGAGGGTAAGTGGAGTAGGGTTGAGCTCTGAGCCTGGAGCAACTCTGGGAGTATTTGAAGGTGTTGGGCACTCTCTGGGACACTGGGGTCCCTGCAGCTCTGCACCTCAGATGCTGACTTCATGGAAGGAGGTCAAGGTCATGTGCAGTCCATTTCTACCGGTGTGGATGGAACAAGCAGACCCGACTCCTGGCACAGCTGTCCCCTGATATTGACACCCTCGCCTGGGAGAGGGGAGAGGCCACAGGTTTGAGGATATGAGGGATTAGGGCAGGAGGGGCTGTGAGCTGGTGGCCAGCTCTGCCTGCTCTGGGCTGAAGGCAGTGACTGCTGGAGTGCGGGAGATCCCACAGGCCCGTGAGCCAGAGCTCCAAGAGCATCAGAGATTCATGCTGCCCTCTTAAGGGTAGTATCCTTAATAAACTGTTCCATGCACAGTGCTGAATTTATTCTTCAACTGCTATTCAAACCAGTGGCTATCATGTGGGGCTGTGTATGGTCTGTACATGTATATTTTCTCAACTATACACAAGCATGTATGTACTACACAAGTAGGCGTGTCCACCCTTCTACCTAAATGGAGAGTGTAATACTCACCTATTGTGGTGAGGGGATTAAATAAAATAACTGGATGCAGTGCGTTAGCAGGGGCTTGACCCAGAGCAGCATTTGCTTCATATGTGTCCCATGCTAAGTAGCTTCAGTCATATCCGACTCTTAGACCCCATGGACTGTAGTCTGCCAGGCTCCTCTGTCCATGGGATTCTCCAGGCAAGAATATTGGAGTGGGTTGCCATGCCCTCCTCTGGGGGATCTTCCTGACCCAGGGATCGAATCTCCATCTCTTATGTCTCCTGCATTGGCAGGTGCATTNTCTGCCAGGCTCCTCTGTCCATGGGATTCTCCAGGCAAGAATATTGGAGTGGGTTGCCATGCCCTCCTCTGGGGGATCTTCCTGACCCAGGGATCGAATCTCCATCTCTTATGTCTCCTGCATTGGCAGGTGCATTGTTTACCACTAATTCAGTATAGATACAGATATAGATATAGATCACTATTATTATTGCTCTTGCCTTGGTTATAAATATTGGCACAGTTCAGTAGCTCTGGTGCCACCAAAGGAAGGGCTCTGCGGTATCGGTGTAGTCTCAGACCTTTCGGAGCCCAGCTCTTGTTGCCTTGCGATGCTCTGGTCTGGGTGGTCTACAGGCTCCTGTCCTCTGTGCTGGTCCCTAGTTGACTCTTTTAACTGGTCAGCAGAGCTAGAACGCGTTGAGTCTGGGCAGCCTTGGGTGGCCTCAGAGGCTTCTGCCAGCTGGACCGTGCTCTGGTCCTGCCTGCCGCCGCTGTGGCTGAGCACGGCAGCTCTCCTGGGTGCACAGAGCAGCACCAGTCAGCTCTGCCCCAGCCACATGCCAGCTGCGACGTGCCCTCTGCTCTCTCCCACCGCCGAGTGAGCAGCTTGACAACTCGCTCGGCTTTAGATAGGAAAGGCCCCTCCCTGAGCTGGATCTTGTCTAGAACGCTCTCCCCATCGTGCTAGGCCAGGTTCACTAGAAACAGAGGGTGAAATGGGGATTCCCGGGCAAGCGCCTTGTTGAGGGGTGTTCTCAGGAGAAGCCAGTGAAGCAGTCAGTAGTGAAGCCAGAGAGGCCTCCTACAAAGCAGAGATGTAACGGTCTCTTACCTTGATCCCACTGGAAATTCTAGAGGATGAATTGCACCAAAGATTTGTCCCAACTTGAAGCAAAGGGGCTGGGATGTATTTATTTTTAAAGCAATTTTTTTTTAATTGGAAGATAATTGCTTTACAATGTTGTGTTGGTTTTTGCCATGTGACAACATGAATCAGAAGCTGAGATTTAAACTCCAGCATCTGTAAGTCAAGGATAGAGTGCTCAGTCGCTCAGTCCTATCTGACTTTNTTTTTAATTGGAAGATAATTGCTTTACAATGTTGTGTTGGTTTTTGCCATGTGACAACATGAATCAGAAGCTGAGATTTAAACTCCAGCATCTGTAAGTCAAGGATAGAGTGCTCAGTCGCTCAGTCCTATCTGACTTTTTGCGACCCCGTGGACTGTAGCCCGCCAGGCTCCTCTGTCCATGGGATTCTCCAGGCAAGAATACTGGAGTGGGTTGCCATTTCCTCTTCCAGGGCATCTTCCCAACCTGGGGACAGAACCTGCATCTCTTGCACCTCCTGCATTGGCAGGTGGATTTTTTACCACCTGGGAAGCCCAAGAAATTCCTGCATCTTTGGAGAGATGGCTCCTATCAGCCAAGGGCAGTTCTGTGGGGAAGGGTATACAGTGTGTGCCGTTAGTAACCCACCATCTGCCTGCCCCTTGCCCGAGAGCTGGGGATGGAGCTGTGGGCCGGCACCGGGTCCCTGTGGGGCACGGATCACACCAACCACGCCCTACACTGCCACTTGTGCTCTTCAAGGATGAACTCATCTTCTTCCCGGATTCAGTTCTCCTTGGCTTAAGAAACACCCATTATCTGGACCTACTGTGCACCTGGCCCCAGGGAGGACTGCCTGGCCGGTACCTTCTGTGGTACCTTCTGTTCTACTGACTCTCACCCCCTGGGCCTTGCTCTTTCACTCTAAGACCTGCCCAAGGCCATGTTCACGAAGACTGTGTGAGAGTATTTGCTCCAAAGCAGAGGGGGTTGACCTGGAGAGTTGATTTTCTGTTACGTAAAGGTACTAGAAAGGACCCATTTTCTTTGGAATTGGTGCTGGGAGGTGGAGGAAAGGTCTTACATGTGCATGTTTTTTTCCTTTCTGCAAACTCTCCAGCCAAGCAGAGGAGGCTGCACAGAGAAGCGCTCTCTCTCCTGCCCTCCTCCCCACCCTCTCCCTCCTGCTGGGCTGTCTCAACTGCAGCCCAGCCTTGTAGCTACTGCTGGGGAAAACAGAAAACCACAGCTATGTGGCACCAAACAGGCCTGCATCATGTTTACGCAATGACAGAGTCCTGGGCCTGACTCCAAAGAGGCGGGGGCCTCTGCAGCAGTCCAGACAGCCCTTCCACGTCCAAGGCTGTGCTTTGGAGGCTGAGAGGGCTGAAAAGCCTTTGGCGGTCACTGCCTCCAAGCCTCTCATTTCACCAGGAGGCCTAGAGACAGGGAGCGAGTTGGCCAAGGTCGCGCAGAGAACTGAGTTCTGGGTTGGGGAACGAGGGAGGGAGGGCTAGGCTGAGGTTCCTGGAGGAGCGGGTGGAGATGTGTATAAGAGACAGCTGCAGCTCTGCACCTCAGATACTG
>SJYV01056055.1:704063-745314 GCA_006410875.1 Neotragus pygmaeus
GGGTGGGAGGGACTTGTTCCAGCTCACGTGGGCTGCTCTCAGCTCCTGCCCCTCCTCCCCTCCTGTCTTTCACTCTGCATTGGCAGGTGGATTCTTTACCACTGAGCCACCTGGGAAGCCCGCCCTCTACGTACAATTCAGTTCACTCCTTGAGCCTGCCACCTCACCTCTCACCGTTTCCACTTTTCCACAAAATGTGTGGCCGCCATGCTTTAGAACTCTGGAAATCTGACCACTTGTTTCCGCTCCAATGTCTTTGAGGTCACCAATGAGGTGTCCAAACCGATTCCTACCTTATTTGTTCTGTATTTGGAGGTCTTTGTTCTGTATCTGACACAGTGATCCCCACCCCACCCCACCTTATCATATAGCCCACTCCCTTTCTGTCTTTTTTAAGTCTTTATTGAATTCGCTGTAACATTCCTTCTGAGTTTTTGTTGTTGTTGTTGTTTTGGATTTTTGCCCATGAGACATGTGGGATCTCAGCTCCCTGAGGAGGGATGGAACCCACATCCCCTGCACTGGAAGGTGAGGTCTTAACCCCTGGACCACTGGGCAAGGCCCTCACTCCCCTTTCTTGAATCAACAGTCTGATCCCTCCTCAGTCCCCAGCAATGCTTCCTCTTTTGTCTAATGCCCCAAACTCGTTCCCCCGCCGCTTTCTGTTTTTAGTCTCGGCACTTCTTGCCTAGGAAATGGGTGAGGAATAAGAAAAGCTTCCTTTATTCCTGGGATACAGCTGCGTCCATGCTGTTGCAGACTTGAAAGCGACACTCTCAGATTACCAGTCCTCTGCTCTGAATCTCCAGAGATCATTACTACCTTTCAGGATGCCCTTCCTGGATATCCACAAAGTTCTAATTAGACTCAGCAATTCCTACATCAAGTTGATCATTTTTTAATACTTTTAAAAATATTTATTTCTTTGGCGGTGTCAGTTCTTCGTTGCAGCTCAAGAGATCTTTGATCTTTAGTTGCAGCACGCGAGATTTCGTTCCCTGACCAGGGATTGAACCCTAGGCATTGGAAGTTCAGAGTCTTAGCCACTGGACCACAGGGAAGCTCCAAGCTCATCATCTTCTTTACCAGTGTCCTTCATTTTTGGTTAAAAACTCCACGCAGTTGCCAGCATCAGAAATCTGGGTTTCATTCTTGATGTGGGCTAACTAATCCTTCTCCAAGATGTTGACACCCTAATTCCTTCGCAGATGTGATTAAGTTGAGGATTTTGAGATGGGAAGATTATCCTGGATTATCTGGGAGAGCCTGATATAATCACAACAGACCCGACAGGAGGGAAACAGGAGGCTTAGAATGAGTAGTAGGTGATGTGACAGTGGAAACAAGAGGTTGGAGTGTTGTAGCCACGGGCCAAAGATTGCTGACAGTCCCTGGAAGAGGTGAGGAAGCCAGAAACTGGAAGAGGCCAGAAATGACTTTTCCTCTGGAGCCTCCGGAAAGAATAGTCCTGCTGATACCTTGAGTTTAGCCCTGTGAGCTTCATTTTGGATTTATGGGCTTCAGAACTGTAAGGGAATAGATGGATGTGTTTTCTCAGTAAGTTTGGGGCAATCTGTTAGAACAGCCGTGGAAAACTGATAGCACTTTCCTATTCTCCATCACTGGTTACACTCATCTGCTCTCAAACCCTATTGGATTTCTCTCTAAAATATCTTTTAGATTTGCTCCCTCCTCCATTCTGTCCTCAAGCCCATGCCATTCTCATTTCTCCCAAGAGCTTTAACTAATCACCCTATGTTTGTAAACCATCCCTTCTGTTGCTTTCAGAGTTAGACTCTGACTTGTGTTTTGTGGAAAAGATGGTGCCCTCTTCCACAACCTTGACTTCCAGGCTAGGGCAGAAGATCAACATGTTGTTTAGACTTTGGAGAGCCATGGGATGTGTGCTGAGATCAGTCTGTACTCTCTCTTTCTTGCCTGTATCCCTACCTCACACTCTGCCATTGAGTCACATGGGATCAGCCACAGGCACCTGGCTGTATCATCCTTATCTATGACTTATCTATGACTTCTACTAAATCTTAAAGATTGGGGCCTTCTTTGAGCCTCAACTTTCTCATCTCTCCCATTAAGGGGCTTGTCCAGATGAGCTCCACAGCTGTATGGAATCCTTTACCCTGAATAACTGAACCAAGTCAAATTTGTTGACCACCCAGTGTTCAAAAGTTCTCTCAGTGGCCACTGACCCACCCTGTCTTGGGAATAGATGGTGTGTAATGGGCTGTGTTTCCCACTGACGCCCTCTCAGAGCCAGTGGGCTGTGCATATATGTGCAGCATATGTGGGCTTGTACGTGTGTGTTTTGAGGGGAACAACAGAATTCTAAACAGTTTATTAAAGAGCCACTAAAGGCGCCTTGGCTATGAAATTTCTCCAGGAAAAAAAAAATCTCTATTTTGACGATTTTAAGTGTTAATGATTCAAAACCATATGGATCACATTTCCCTCCCATCCGTATGGTTTTTAAAAAGTATCAGTGAGACTGCTTAGGGCAAAATGCATTTATGATTCTATCGATCCAGCAGCTTTGTGAAGGCCATTCAACAGATCTGAGAGCCTGGCAGGCCAGGATGCGGGTCCTTCCCTGAGCGCTTGCTTCGTAGTCTCCAAGGAAAATTGCTCTTGGCATCTAGGGAGAGTTTTCGGCCTGCAGCTTGGTGGGAAAGGAATGCTGTATCCCGGTGGGGTTTTTTTGCAAAACCTCCAGAACTAATTTTAAAATGACTTAGTCTTTGGCAGACTGAAGAGGTGTTAACTCAAACCCGGGTGTATTTCAAGGGAAATGTAATTAGAAAAATGCTCTCCTAGTTAGCTGGGAGACTGTGCCGAGCAATAAAGATTCTTGTTGGGTAGCTGTTTGGTGAGATAAAACCGTGCTGCATCAGAGTCAAGGTGTAGGCACACATGCGGGCTCCCCACCTCCCTCCCCTGCCCAGGTACAGGGGCCATGAAACCCATCCGTGCTGTGAGGACACAGCAGAAATCCTGCTTCCACTGAGCAAGGACAAATTCTGGGAGTTTGTCTTCCTTTCGCTTTGTCCCTTCAGCATAGTGGACACACACTCATGACCACTCTCTGCAGCACTACCCCCTGTCTCCCCGTTGGGTTTGACTTTTGGCCCCAGCTTTGCGATCCTGTGGGGAAGGGACTTGTCTGTATCCTATATCCACCATTGTTGGGGACTAGCATGTGGCTTGGTGTGTAGTCAAGTGGAATGAACGTGAGGGAACAGGGTAAAATTTGAGAAGCTCTAGCAGTGTTTCACTCATCTGTTCATTTGATCCAACCACTCATCAATCCCCCCATCCATTTTCCTTTCCAACCACCCACTGGCCACCCATCTCTGCAGCCTTCCATCCACACAGCCACCCATCCTCCACCATCCATCATCTATTCATCCTTCCATCCACTTATCTACCTACCCATCAGACACTCATTCAATACATTAGATGCTTTTTCTTTAATCACACTGCATTTAATATAAAACGATCTTGGAAATTTGTCAAACCCTTTGACTCTACTAACATATTATGGAGAAGGCAATGGCACCCCACTCCAGTACTCTTGCCTGGAAAATCCCATGGATGGAGGAGCCTGGTAGGCTGCGGTCCGTGGGGTCACGAAGAGTCAGACATGACTGAGCGACTTCACTTTCCCTTTTCACTTTCATGCATTGGAGAAGGAAATAGCAACCCACTCCAGTGTTCTTGCCTGGAGAATCCCAGGGACGGGGGAGCCTGGTGGGCTGCTGTATATGGGGTTGCACAGAGTCAGACACAACTGAAGCGACTTAGCAGCAGCATATTATAATAACAAGGAATACCCACCTCAAAATATCTTATCTTAATATTATGCCATGTATACTTAAATTTTTTCTTATTAATCAAAATACTATAGAAATGGTTAAAGGTGTATATGTGAACCTCCACAATTCTGTCTTATCTCCCCAAAGATGGTGTTTCTCATTCTCATGCATGTTTTAATTTTTTTCTTACCAAGTAGTTATGTGTTCGTAAACAATGCAAAGCTTGGTTTTTCAGGTTTAAAGCTCTATGGAAATGATGTCCCACTGTAGGTGTCATTCTATAATTTGATTTATTTTTGCTTATGGTCCTGTTGCACTTTTTATGTCTATATCTATTAAAGCAATTATTAGCTTGTTGTATGCTCATCTTGGTCTCCCATTTCGATTGCAAGCACAGTCCAGAGGACAGAGAGCTCATCTTCACATCACCATTTCCCCAGAGTCTGGCAGAGTCCAGCTGACTGACTGCATTGATAACGGGCAAAGCTCTACTGAGTGCCAACCCTGTACCAAGTGCCAGGGTCTGGGATGGGTACTCAGATGTGGCTCAGCCTCAAACTCAGATCCAGGGTTCAAAGACAGTCCATATCTGGAACCAGGTTAGAGGTGGGAGGGAGTCTACAGAAATGCAAAGGAAGACTGAAAAGTTTGATGATAGGGGAGAGGGTCAGGAAAGGCTTGACTTATTGACAAGTGATGGGAGTCAAACATTGAATGATAAGGAGAAGTTTCACAGTCAGGTGAAGAGGGAGCAGGACTTTCATAGTAGAAGAAGCTGCACAGCTGAGACTCAGCATCCAACACCAATGATTCCTGTTTCCTTGCCTAGGAGATGCCTCCATTTAAATCGTTTCTTCACTTAAAGCCTAGGTCCCTTTATTGGTAAACCTTTGCATGCAGCATGGCATTTTTGAGGCTTTATCTCATATACCCATTCATCTCTTCATTCATTCATTCAGCAAATATTTACTGAACACCTACTGTGTCAGGCCTATGCTAGGGAGCCAGAAGGGTGTTTCTTATCCTCAGTCTTGTGGGGAGCAACAGAGACAACAAAGCAAGCAGATAGGAAGAATGTCAGATGGCAAGAGTCTGATGGGCTATTGAGTCCCAGATTGGGTACTTACTTGGGCGGTGGGAACTCCTCCTCTGAGATTTGAATGATAAGAAGGAGCATCTCTTGCAAGACCATGGGGAGGACATGCAGGAAGGAGGGAACTGGGTTGCTCCAGGCAAGGAGAATGTCCTGTGTGTCTGGGATAAGACTGAAGAGAGAAGCAAGAAATAAGAGCAGTCGTAAGATGTCTGTGGTCATGTATGGATGTGAGAGTTGGACTGTGAAGAAGGCTGAGCGCCGAAGAATTGATGCTTTTGAAGTGTGGTGTTGGAGAAGACTCTTGAGAGTCCCTTGGACTGCAAGGAGATCCAACCAGTCCATTCTGAAGGAGATCAACCCTGGGATTTCTTTGGAAGGAATAATGCTAAAGCTGAAACTCCAGTACTTTGGCCACCTCATATGAAGAGTTGACTCTTTGGAAAAGACTCTGATGCTGGGAGGGATTGGGGGCAGGAGGAGAAGGAGACGACCGAGGATGAGATGGCTGGATGGCATCATGGACTCGATGGACGTGAGACTGAGTGAACTCCAAGAGATGGGAATGAACAGGGAGCCCTGGCGTGCTGCAATTCATGGGGTCACAAAGAGTCGGACACGACTGAGCGACTGAACTGAATTGATGTCTAAGGATAGAAAATTTATCAAAAATTTGTATATTTTGCCAAAGGGAACATTGTGTGGCTGACTACCTTTTAGAGTTTTTGTTTTCATTCCCTCGTTCATCCATTCATTGACTTTTCTTGAGTCTCTACAAAGTAGAGGGTTAATAGGAGGGTTTTCCCTAGAAAGCATTCTTACTGGAAATCCTGCCCATTACACTTTCCCTTTGGGGATGGAGAAGGAAGTGCTTTTTAGAAATGCGTTCTTTTTTAAATATAATTTTATTTATTCTGTTTTTGGCTGTGCTGGGTCTCTGTTGCTGTGCAGGCTTTTCCCTAGCTGCGGCTAGCGGGGGCCACTCTCTAGTTGCGGTGTGAGGGTTCCTCATTGCAGTGGCTTCTCTTGCTGTGGAGCATGGGCTCTGGAGCACAGCCTCAGTAGTTGAGGTGCACAGTCTTAGTTGCCCCACTGCATGTGGGATCTTCCCTGGGCCAGGGATCAAACCCATGTCTCCTGCATTGGCAGGCAGATTCTTTACCACTGAGCCGCCGGAAATATTTTCAAGCGGTCCTTCCACTCCACAAAGATGAAGCGGCCTCATATTGGAGAGTGGAGAGAGATGGCCCTTAGGGCAAGCTAACTGTTTGCCCTTCTGTATTAAAAAGCAAAATGGCTTTCTTTCTTCTGTGACAGACTGGTCGATTTTACAATAGCTGCTTAATCAGCCATGGCTAAGGAGATCTGGGAAGGCATGGATAAATGTAGTACAAACAGAGTGTAAAAAGATTACTGTAATTAACAGATATAAATGAGTCATTGAAATATAACATGCTTATAGATTTTGCAGAAAATAATTCACTTTTAACCATCTCTTTTTATTTAGAGCTTGAAATTGGATATCCAAAATGGTTGTGCGAGGCTAGGCTGAAGACCCTGGAAGCAAGATCTTCTTAACCTTCCCTGGATATTTGCTACACAAATTCTGGTAGTTTCTCAGCTGTTCTTTATCCAGACAGAACACGCTGAAGAGAAATAGCATCTTTCTATAACATTTACTTGTAGAATTCACAACCTGTGGCTTAGACATATGCTAATATACCAAAAAAAAAAAAAATCTATCCTTTTTCACATGCTCCTTTAGCTCTGTCTCTTATACACATCTAGATGTGTATAAGAGACAGGCAGATGGAGCTTGCTGCTGTCATCAATGGCCGAATTGTAAGCGTTACTCANAAAAAAAAAAAAATCTATCCTTTTTCACATGCTCCTTTAGCTTCATACAACAAGTAGTCTTCTTACGCTAGTATGTTCTTACAAAATATTAATCTAATTACTTAAAACATGAGTCAAAACTTGGATATAAATTACAGTGTTGAGTCTAAGACGGAAAACATCTTTTATTACAGGTTATTTCTTTGGGAACATAAAAGTACTTCATAATTACCACTAATTATGGTTTAAATAAAGTTCTCTCCTGCAGAGATGCCAAGGAAATCGTGCAGGAAGCATCAGATTCCACTACCTAATTAAAAGGTCAAAGGCTGTTCTGATCATTCCTTATCGGTGAAGGAGGAAAAAGAATAGTCACTTCAGCTACCATATTTTTCTTAAACTTGTGAGGGTGGCCAAAGAGGACATGAAGCTCTCCTGGTCATTCAAAAAACCGAGAAGTCAATTTTAACCTCCTTAATTTTTTAGACTTCTTTAAGAACTGGCCAGAAAACTCATAGACGTACAAAATTTTCAAAAAANATAGGTGAAGGAGGAAAAAGAATAGTCACTTCAGCTACCATATTTTTCTTAAACTTGTGAGGGTGGCCGAAGAGGACATGAAGCTCTCCTGGTCATTCAAAAAACCGAGAAGTCAATTTTAACTTCCTTAATTTTTTAGACTTCTTTAAGAACTGGCCAGAAAACTCATAGACGTACAAAATTTTCAAAAAATTGACTCCAGCAGAGAGGAAATACAATTTCCCTGAAAGGCTTTTGAGATCCTTGCAATATATGGGTTTGAGCACTCCAGTGTGCAATTTCTGTGCTGTTTCCAGTTGATTGCTTTGGTATGTGGGATTGTCCTGAGAATGATTTCAGCTCTTTCTCATAAGGGTGCATCTCATCATGTTCTCCTATGTTCTCTATTTACCTTTTTCTTAACTGTTCAAGCTATCTGCAATCATCTTTTCATTTACTGAAATAAAGTTTTTAAGTGCTAAATGTAAATTTTCTGATTCAATGAAATAAAAGCTGCAAATGAAAGAAGAAAGTTGGTTGTTCCTGGTGAATTTCTGATGCAATGCTGACTGGTTGATGGGAGGAGCTAGTTAAATCAGCAAAGGATAGCAGTGACTCAGCACTTTATACCTAGTGTGCTTTCAGTAAGCATCTGTTCTTATGAAAGCCATTCCTTGAGAAAGAACACTTATAAATGTATGCTTAAAGCAAAACATGCTAATTGAAACATTTTATGTATATTTTTGAAAAAAGAAAAATTCTGTATCATATACACTAGCCTCATTAAAACAAGCAATAATCTTCGTGTCCAAGACAAATATCATGTGATATTGCTTATATGTGAAGTCTAAAAAAGTGGTGAAAATGAGCTTATTTACAGAAATAGACTCACAGATGTAGAAAACAAACATGATCATGGGGCTGGGGCGAAGGATAAATCGGGAGATTGGAATTGACATATACACACATATCTATATAAAAATTGATAACTGTTCAATACTCTGTAATGACCTATATGGGAAAAAATATTAAAAAGTGGATATATGTATATGTACAACTGATTCACTTTGCTGTACATCAGAAACTAATGCAACATTGTATATCAACTATAAATTGTTTTTTTTTTTAAATGCACAATGGAGAGATATTCACATATTCCAGTCCCCTGAACAATACATGTGTTGATGAACAATATACATGTTGGTGATATCTTATTCTCCCTTTAAAAGAATCATTTTTTGTTTTTGATTTATTACTTTCCTTATTGTTCCCACATCTCTTTCAGGAAACTCTCCATCATCACTCATTTCCTCTGTCCTGGGCTCCACATTCAACTAATTACCAATTTCTAGTGATTTTTTTTTTTTTTTTCAAATTTCTCTCTCTCTCTAATTATAAATGTTTGGAATTCCTCAGTTCCTCCCACTTCATTGCTTCCTGCCTAGATAATCATTCTAGACTTCTAATCTGCTGCCCTGTTTTTCAAACAACCCCAGGAGCCTTCTGACAATTAAGTTTCTTTTTTAATTTTAAGTAATATTCATCATGCTCGTCCATATCACTCACCCTAGGCCTTCAAGACTTTACATTCGTTTCAAATGCCTCTCTCTGCTCTATTTCCTAGGGATCTTCTTCTAATACTGTCTACAGACTCAGAAGCATTTTCACAGCTACCTCTAACCAGTGGTCCCCTTGTAGACACAGTTCTGTCTCTGGTTGTGGAGCAGTTACGATTTCATAGCCCTAATATTTCTGGCTCTTGTCATTTCCCCAGGGTTTGAATCCTATCCCTTGAATCCACAAGCACCATCAAGGCTCCTTCTGGGAATGGACACACCCGCTAGACCTACTATCTAAGCAACTCTGCCCTCCGCCTCAGCCCCCTGAACGTCTTGCTGTCCCATCATGAATAAACAATCCTTATTAATGCCTCAGTTTAGACTGAACTTGCTACCAGCCTGGAATATTGTGTCTTGAGATGCTGGACTGGCTCTCTGCACTTAGGTCAAGTGCCCTCTGCCCTGGATGGGGCAGAGGTGGATTTATCTGGAAGCTAACGAATCTGGGGCTCTTCAGGACCCATCACATGTGCCGCCAAGACCTTTTATCTAATTCTGCATTTATATTTTTTAAAATGACATTCAGTGGGCCATTGTGGGTTGGGAAGAAGAAATTCAAACCATATATCAGCCATGAGAACCTATTGTATAACACAGGGAACACACTACTCAGTGTGTGTGTATAGCACAGTACTCTACTGAGTGCTCTATGGTGACCTAAATGGGCAGGAAATCCCAAAAAGGAGGGATATGTGTATGCATATGGGTGATTCACTTTGTTGTACAGCAGAAACTGACACAGCAGTGTAAAGCAACTATATTCCACTTATAAGACTTAATTATTAATTAAGACTTAATATCAATACTTGTTTATTAATTAAGGCTTAATTGATTATTAATTAATTAATTTTAAAAAGTGCCAATAGGAAACAAATAGGACAAAAATGCACCTTAGTTAGACTGAAGTTGTAATCATGGGGAGGGTAAGAGTGGACTAGCCTGAAATGGTACAAGAAGGATGTGGGCATAGGAGAAGCATGGTAGGTTTGATGAGCCTCCCACATCCTCCCAGTTAACTGGGGAAAGACCTGCCTGGGCGTTGAGTACTCAGGAGAACGCCACAAAGAGGAAAATCCAAGACTGGAGTTGGACCCTGACTGTGCTGAACCCTGACTCTGCTCCCCAGCCCACATGCAGATCAATGGCTGAGGGCCAAAGGTTTATAGGCTCCCAGAGTTTGGACAAAACCAGTGCCCAAATCTCCAACCACTGAGTGATGCAGGATCAGGGAACCCCATAGAAAAAACAGTATAAAATATAAAAAGAAATCAAATTGATCAGAGATACTAGTGGCTGTACATCTCAAAGGGTGAAGGATGGGCAGGGGATGAATTCTGCAATATAAGTTTCTGCAAGTCACTTTAAAAAATTCTCTGAAAAAATAGATTAAAATCTGTATTTGTTACACTATATTATCTAAATGTTATGGTGCCAAGGAATATCAAGTATATTTTTACATCAGGACTGCAGTGAGCCATTCCCTTCTCCAGGGGACCTTCCCAGCTCAGGTATAGAGCCCAGGTCTCCTGAATTGCACACATTTTTTTTTTTACCACCTGAGCCACCAGGGAAGCCTAGGACTGCAGTGATGACAACACAAACTAAAACAAGCCCAACATTCCCAGTAGCATCCATTACAGTCCTCCTCTGGTATCAACGGATGATTAGTTCCAGGCTCCCAGGGGAGACTAACCTACTCCCAAGCTCAAGTAGCTTACATAAAATGGTGAAGTTGTTCTTTTTTTCCCCTATTATTTGCACGTAAACTATGGACTTCTCTGGTGGTTCAGATGGTAAAAAATTCACCTGCTATGCAGGACACTTGGGGTTCAAGCTCTGGATCTGGAAGATCCCATAGAAAAGGGAATAGCTACCCACTCCAGTATTCCTTCCTGGGAAATTCCATGGACAGAAGCGCCTGGCAAGCTACAGTCCGTAGGGTCACAAAGAATCGGACAAGACTAAGCGACTAACAAGACTGAGCGTCTAACACTTATGCAATGCAAATGTATACTTTAAATCATTTCTATATTACTTATAATACTTAATGCAAAGAAAATAGTACTTTTGTTAATAGTTATGAATACAGTGTAAATGCTACATAAATAATAGCTGAGATGTGGCAAATTCAATTTTTGCCTTTTGGAACTTTCGATTTTTTTTTTCAATGTTTTTTCATTCACACTTTGTTGAATTCCTGGGTGTGAACCGTGATTACAGAGAATTGACTGTCTTCTCAAATATCAACCAGATATAGAGCCACTCTGCCTCTTTATCAAGGCATCTGAACTGATAGGTGACTGTGGAATTAAAAAAATGGGCTTTAGATGAGCTAAAATTGTGAAATCATTCTGAAAAAAGTGAAACATTTTCCTGCCACTTCTGTGGCAGGTCTCTCGGTACTAATCCATCAATGAAGTTCCTAGAAGGGTCACTAGGAGGCGACATAGAAAACTAAATCGAGCAGGTAGCCTGATTCCGTTCCTTTGTTGGACACCAGTCGCAGGAAACAGTGATTTTAACTCACTAAGAATTTTTGTTAAAGTCCTCTCCCTGATTATTAAGGAAGTAGCTCTGGGTGAATTTTGACAGACAAAACTCCCCTGTTTGCCAGGATCGTGGGTTAAGGGAGAAAATAAAGAGCATATCGCTGAAAAGAAAGGAGAGCTGGGTTGGCAGCCTGAAAGGTTTGATTGGAAATTCTACCTGGAAAAGACAAACCCTGTTTACTCTGTTTTGAAATTCAGTCTTCTTGAAGCTGATTTGTCAATAGCCCCAAATAACCTAGTCTCCTGAAGACTCTTGTGAGTTTTGCCTTTGTTTTTAAATTTTGTAGTCTCTTGATTACTTAGTATTTGGAGTCCATCAGATTGGCCACTGCGGCCAGGGATGCATGACGGTTCCATCCCTACCCCTCCGCTAACCAGGTACACTTAATGGATTTTAAATGTCAGGAGAAACCACAGCCTGTGTGACTGTGGGACTCAGTGGTGGACCCTTGATGACAATGGATCATCACCAAAGACTGAGAAATAATTGGAAGACTGAGCTGATTGGCAGCTTCCTGATCACTTTCTGACTGAAGGTCAGGCTTTTAGGAAACTCAGGAGCCATTATGTAAGGAAGTGGCTGCCTCAAGGCTTTGACAGAATGCATTAACATCTTTCTCCAGGAAAAGCTATCCTGAGCTATACATAATGGATATCGATTGCTCAGAAAAGAAGATATAACTTTAAACCTTTGGGGGTCTCCAGAGACGAAAGACATAGAAAAAAGAGGGCTAGCTTGGAAGAAACCATGCCAGAGCTATTTTAGAGAATCCTAGATAAGTGACTGCAAAAGCCATGGACACCAGCGATTTGCTATGAGGAGAGCAAAGACGACATTTATTGAGTGCGTGCTATTTGTTAAACATTAATCTAAGCACTTAATAGCATAATTTCATTTTTAAGTTGAAACAACTCTGTTGAGTATTGTTCAGTCATTAAGTCGAGTCCAATTCTTTGTGATCTCATAGACTGTATGCCAGACTCCTCTGTCTTCCACTATCTCTTGCAGGTTGCTCAAATTCATGTCCATTGAGGTGGTAATCACCCTATCCTGTCGTTCCCTTCTCCTCCCACCCTCCCACCCTCCTCCCACCTGGTCTTTCCCAGGACCAAAGTCTTTTCCAATGAGTCAACTCTTTGCATCAGGTGGCCAAAATATTGGAGCTTCAGCTTCAGCGTAAGTCCTTCCAATGACTATGCNTGGTAGTGCTCTGATTATAATCAAGAGGGTGCAGGAAAGAAAGGTTGAGAAGGATCAGGCAGACACGAAGACAGTTTTGGCCTTGCAGGTTTCCTTCTCTCAGAGGAGGGCTGTCCCTCCAGGCTGCTCTCTGGGTTGCTGGAGGCACAAGGTTCCTGACAGAATTGGTAAGGGAAAGCTGAATTCTTCCAGGCACACAGCAGCCAGTGGTTAAATGACTCCTGGCTCATCTCACCAGAGCGGGGACAGCACCTATTGTCATCCAGCTTTCTCTCCAAGGCTCTCATCATTTTTCTCAGTTTTCCACTGGAAACACTGAGTTTTCACATCCTGAGAAACAGTGAGTGCACTGATTAAAGGCAGAGGTCAGCAAACTATGGCCACAGACTGAAGCCAGGCCGTATCAGGCTCATCATCTGCTTTTTGTGTGGTTTGTGATTTCAAAATGGCTTTTGCTTTTATAAAGGGTTGTAAAAGAAAGAAGAAGATGTGACAGTGACCACATATTCCCTGCAAAGACTGATATATTTACCATCTGCTCTTTGCAGAAACGGGCTTCCCTTGTGGCTCAGCTGGCAAAGAATCCATCTGCAATGCGGGAGACCTGGGTTTGATCCCTGGGTTGGGAAGATCCCCTGGAGAAGGGAAAGGCTACCCACTCCAGTATTCTGTATACTCCATGGGGTCACAAAGAGTTGGACATGACTGAGTGACTTTCACTTCTCTTTACAGAAAGTTTTCCAACCCCTGGTTAAAAGCATAGACTACAGACTCAAGACAGATATAATGAGGTTCAAACCCCAGGCCTTCCACAAACAAACTCAGTGAATGAATTGATGGCATTTATATCATTTTTGTGCATCTCAGTTGTAAAACTAGGCTTGGTATCTATCTCACAGAAAATGAAGACACTAGCTTAGCACAGTGTTCATTGCATAAATGCTCTATAAACAGTAGTCTGCACTACCATTGGGAAGGGTGGAAAAGGACATTTGAAATATGGCAGGAAAATGACCTAGATTTTCTTCCAGAATTACGCCAATTGCAAATATTTTGGTTTGGATAAGCATCAGATACTCCTCCTCACGACTGCTTCAGGAATTAGAATTCCCAAAATTCAAAGGAGACAGGGATTCTGGGCCCACAAGAAGCTGGACAAAGGCTCTGATGATGAACACCTAAAACCAGGACTAGCTGCTCACCCAAACCACTACCATACAGCCTTGTGCTATACCATACAGCATTATCAGGCCCATTGTGCACAAGACCTACTAAAACCAACATCATCCAAACCTTGTTTTAGCAGAAAAGCAGCAAAGAACATGTACTGAGAAATCAGACAACCTTTAATAGTACCAAACTATTTTGGCCTACCTTTTCGCCTCCTCAGCTTTTATAAAAGATTGAACAGAAAAATGAGTTCAAAAGCCCCCAAGGAGACCCTGACACGGCATTTATTCATCCTTTGGAACGCATAACTGAGCTGCTGAGCCAAAGAGGTGCTGAGAAGGTCATGCTGATGATGTCAAGGTTAAACCTGGATCAGCCATTCGGCTTTGTGTGGTCAAAAATTCGGGTGGTGTTCCCAGCCAGTTGTCCTGTGAATATCCACATGGGTCACAGAAAAGAGCTGGGGTGGGGTGGGGACAGAGCTCAGCACATGCACGTCCACCCAGGGATGACAGCACACAGATGACTGCAGGCTTTCTAGGCTCGTGGCTGATTTTCGGAACAGCCTTTATTCACTTTTTTTTAGAAAGGGGGTGTTAGACTGTTTGAGATGTATTTTTGCAAGAAAAGACCCAAGCAGTTTTAAACTGTGACTGTACAGCCAAGAGCCTCACAAAGCCAAGAATGGAAATGGGGAAACTGCTCAGTGTGGAAACTGATGGGAGCAAAATGAGTGTAAACCCACATAGAGTCTTCTCTGTGCTCCCTGATATTTTTCTAAGAACCTAAAAAGTCAACATGATTCCATCCTGAGAAGCTAAAGACTTGTTTCGAAAAGAGGATTATACTGTGTATACATTTTTCTTTATAAGGGTAGAAAGATGGCTAGAAGGGTTCTTATGAAAAAATTCCTGATTAGATGCTTGGAGACTGTTCTAGTCATGTTTCCACCTCTGGTAGTATGAGCTTTGACATATCATCAGGCTTTTCTATGTCTCAAAAATCTTTACCTGATAACAGTCACAAAGCTTCCTTACAGGGTTTTGTGAAACTCAGAGGAGTTATGAAGGAGGCTGTGAACTGACTTGGGGCTTCCCGAACTCTTGCTTCTGAGCAGGCCAATCCAAGGTATTGAATGAAATGGGTGGGTAAGTGGGTGGAAAGCCAACCCCACCATTTCCTAAATCTAGACCTTCGGGCAACCCTTTTACCTCTCAGAGCCTCACACTCCTCACCTGTTGAGAGGCTATTTGCTCCCTGGGTTTCTGGGAAAAGATTGGCTGTTGTGGAACACAGAGAATTGCTTCTGATTGCCCTCCTCCCCTCTCTCCCTCCCATCCCCCTCCTTTCCTCTCTGTAGTCGGAACTCTCATCCCTGGAAGCTCAGGACTGGGGCTGTAGGGATTCCAAGAAAAGGGAGGGTGGACGGACCCTCTTCTGAGTGGGGAAGAGGGGCCTGGGAGTCAGTCTCCTGCAATCTGTCAGATCATCCATCTTGTTTCCCATCATGCTCTGTGCTTGGAGAAAGGAAATGGCAGCCCGCTCCAGTACTCTTGCCTGGAGAATCCTACGGATGGAGGACCCTGGCGGACTACAGTCCATGGGGTCGCAAAGAGTCAGACACGACTGAAGCAACTTAGCATATGCTCTGTGCTATACTCACTTCCCACAACTTCCAAGTGTTCAGAAAAACTATGTCATGCGTAATCATCTGCTGTTGATGGCCTTTGGGGCCATGGAAGAGGCTGGGCCTGACTGGACTGAGCAGGGTGGGAGGACAGCAGGATTTGGCCAGCCTGGACCAGCCCTGGGTGGCTGAGCCTGCTCCCCGCAGTGGGCGGGAGCCACCACAGCAGGAGGGGCCTCCGGGGAGGAGGAGAAGGCAGGAGCCCGTGGGGCTGGCTGGGCCCCACCTCGTTCTTACCTGCAAGATGGCCCGGCAGTCCTGGGAAGGACTCTTCTTTGGCTGAGCGATCCTCTACGTCTCCCTGTGTTCCACACGTGGTTTCAATGGAAGCTTGGGGCACACCCCCGAGCTGGCTGGTGCCCAAGATCCATCTCCCCCCAGCAGTCCCCTCCCTTCCCCTACTCCCACCCCTTTCTCACCCCTCAGCTCTCCGTTCCCGAGGAAACTTGATTATAAAACCACAAACAACACTGGCCTGCTTATNCACTCTTGAGAGTCCCTTGGACTGCAAGGAGATCCAACCAGTCCATTCTGAAGGAGATCAGCCCTGGGATTTCTTTGGAAGGAATGAGGTTGAAGCTGAAACTCCAGTACTTTGGCCACCTCATGCGAAGAGTTGACTCATTGGAAAAGACTCTGCTGCTGGGAGGGATTGGGGGCAGGAGGAGAAGGGGATGACAGAGAATGAGATGGCTGGATGGCATCACTGACGTGATGAACGTGAGTCTGAGTGAACTTCAGGAGTTGGTGATGGACAGGGAGGCCTGGCGTGCTATGATTCATGGGGTCTCAAAGAGTTGGACACGACTGAGCGACTGAACTGAACTGAACTGAACTAGTATTCTTGACTAGGAATCCCATGGACTGGGGAGCATTGTGGGTTGCAGTCCGTGGAATTTCAAGAAACTAGACACAACTTAGTTACTGAGCACTGAGTCATGCCCCAAGATGACAACAACATCACAGGTGGTCACAGAATGGCAACATTGATCTAGAAAGTGGTTTGCCACCCAGGTACGGTGGGTGGGCCTGTGTTTTTGCCATAAAGCATCAGATATCAATTTCATTTTCACGTCTTCTGCAGGTTCTTCAAACTAATGATTAGAGGGAAGGAAATATTCAAAGGTCTATCATCATTCCAGCTGGACTAAAAAATGACCCATTGGATAGAAAAACAAATGATTTTAGGCAAGTCATCCAGCATTTAAAAATCATTCTTGGGACTTCCCTGGAAGTCTGGTTGTTAACACTCTGAGCTTCCCCTTCAGGGGGCAAGCGTTTGATTCCTGATCAGGGAACTGAGATTCTGCATGCTGCGTGGCACAGCCAAAATATATTTTTTTAACATTTTTTTAAAAAGATAACAATGTCCCATTTATTTCAATAAATAAAGAAATAATAAAAATCATTCTCATCACATACTTAAACTCTTCCATTCTCTTACCTTATCAGCATCAGGCTCTTGATATAATAGCTTATACTGATGATCCAGAAATGGTGAAATTAAAAAAAAATTTTTTTTAAACCTGAGGTCCTGACTCAGGGACATGCTTATTCAGGTCCAGGGAAAGTAAATGGAGATGAGTTTGATCTCAGAAATGTGTGTGGTGCTCTCTCTGAAGATAGACTTGGATTTAGAAATTGTTACCTACTGGAGTGTTTATGCTGCTGAAAGAATGAAAAAAATACCTTCCAAGTAGCACACAGAGCACATTTGATGCCACAGTATTGAGGCTGTGCCGGTCAATCCGGAGTAGAAATCAATTCATTCCATCTCATTAATGCTGCCTTGGTGGTTTAACAGGTTCTATGCTGAAAATAACACCAGCTGGACACTTGACATTCAATATCCCACCTTCAGAAATGAATTATCAGTCATAAGTCCAGTGTAATGCCAACTGCACCCTGGGTTCACTTGGATATTCAACTATCAGAAAGAAGAGTGAGAAATCTAAAAGGGAGGGAATATATGTGTACATACAGGGCTGCCCCTGTGGCTCAGCAGGTAAAAAAATCCACCTGCAAAGCAGGAGCCACAGGAGATGAGAGTTCAATCCCTGGGTCAGGAAGATCCCCTGGAGGAGGATAGCACCCCACTCCAGTATTCTTACCTGGGAAATCCCACTGAACAGAAGAGCCTGTCAGATTACACTCCAAAGCATCCCAAAGAGTCAGACATGACTGAACGACTGAGAATGCATGTATACAATACATGTAGCTGATTCACTTTGCTGTACAGTAGAAACCAATGCAACATTGTAAAGCAACTATACTCCAATAAAAGTTAATTTAAAAAAGAGAGTGTTACAATGAAAATCATTCCCAGGATCACAGAACAGCTAAAACATGATCTTTTTCACTAGGAACTCCTGCACTTAAAGTAACTCTTTAAGCAAACAAGAAAAACCTAGAAACAGAGACCAATAATCTTTATACACGTCAGAGGGAAAAAAATGGCTTAAAATAACTAAATGTATAGCAAAAAATGGATCAATACCATTTAGGTTCTGCTTCTTTAATTATCCATTTACTCCATTATTCAGCATGGATTCTTTGCATACTTGCTGTATTGGAGGTTATTATTCTAGGTAGGTACAGCAGATGTCACCACCCTAATGGCAGAAAGTAAAGAACTAAAGAGCCTCTTGATGAAGGTGAAAGAAGAGAGTGAAAAAGCTGGCTTAAAACTCAAGGTTCAAAAAACAAGATCATGCCATATCCAGACCCATCACATCTGGCAAATAGATGGGGAAACAGTGAAAGACTTTATTTTCTTGGGCTCCAAAATCACTGCAGATGATGATGACAGCCATGAAATGAAAAGAGGTTTGCTCCTTGAAACAAAAGCTATGACCAACTGAGACAGAATATTAAAAAACAGAGACAATACTTTGCCAACAAAGGTCCTATATATAGTCAAAGCTATGGTTTTTCCATTAGTCATGTACTGATGTGANCTTGACTTCCTACTTTTGCATTCCAGTCCCCTATAATGAAAAGGACATATTTTTTGGGTTTTAGTTCTATACACAATGTATAGTTATCCCTAATGTCTTTTAGGACAGATACTTTCTTCTTTCAAATAGGCACGTGGTAAGTGAGCTGAGTCATCATTCTGGAAAGTTTCAGATTCCTAAAGCCTTTCAGAAGATTTTCCTATAGCAGGTTCAGTCCAAGACCCATGGGTTCTTACAAGACTGAATCATCATGTTGTGAAGTGATTTATATGGGAATTAGAATGAGAAAAAAGCAAAGTGTAGAATATTTAAGACCTGAGGTTAAAATCATAGTCACTTCTGAGGTTCTGTTTAATTGCCCTGAAGTTAACTAGTGGTTATTTTAAAGATATTTTGTCAGCTCTGCCATTAATAGTGAGTAGATGTATATGGTAAAATAATCAACTGAGATAATTTTTTGTGTTTAAGGCTGTGTTATTGTGAAGCAACTGCCCTTCTCCAGGTGATTCATTTGTTGTCAAAATAGTAGATTTTCAAAAAACAATTCTTTAATTTTTCTGAGTGAGTTTTGTATTATGTATTTATTCCATGTAATTCTGGATTATAGTTTAAGCTTCAACCTAGATGTAACTTAATCTGGCTATAGTTTGTTCTTCTAAGTGTTAGTTCTAACATACGTATAGCCCTCGGAGAGGAAGTATTGGTAACAACAATAATAGTAACAAGAATAATAACCAGGATAGCTAATCTCTGTTGAGCTTAAATTAGGCAAATACTGTGCTAAGTGCCTGACTGATATCTTCTCATTGTATCATTGCAAAATCCTTACAAGGCCAGTACTATTCTGTCTCCATATTGCAGATGAGAGACTGAGGTGCATAGAATGTAAGTAATTTACGGGAAGTCTGACAGCTGTTAAAGTGTGAATGTAGGGATGTGTATAGAGGCAGTCTGACTCTAAAGCTGATGCTTAAAAATAGTGTTCATTCCTGCTTCCACACTAAATGTTGTTACTTTACAAATATATTGGCGTCTTGATATATTGCTGTTTTCAAGGTTTGTACACTAAGATTGCATGGCAATGCTGCCTTCCATGAAACCATCATTGTTCTTTAGAGGAAGAGGCAATTCTTATCTTGAATTTCAGTGCTAGCCTGAGGTTCTGGAATCAGCAAAGCCCTTCAGTAGGGCCAGCCGATTGCATTTCTCCCAGAATTGGAGTCATTACTCACACAAAGTTTTGCCCTTTTGGTTATGAAGCCTGCAAATCCTGGCTTTAAAAATCTCAATTAAATGTGATCGTCTCCACACAATCCCTCTCCGACATGACTGGTATTTCTTGCAGATGTAAGCTCCTCGAAGAAATGGTGTTTGCTTATTTAAAATTTTCCCTTTCATTTTCCAGGTTTTACAGCTGCATTCTGTCAGCTTAAGCTTGCATTTGAAATTGACTTTAAAAGCCCAGATTCTCTTTTTCCAAGACCTCTTATTTCTGTGTCAATTAGATAACATCGTGGTGTGGGGATTTTCTGAAGTATGCCCACTGAAATAAGGCAGCCATCTGCCTTTCTGAGGTCTAATCTGCTGGCTTTCATTGTTTCGTAAGATGACTTCAGGGTACCGACATGGTCTGGAGCTGTGTGCAAGATTGCTGAATCATTGAATTATGTTGTCCCTAGTGGAGCCTAGGCCACATGTTGTTCCTACTGAATATCAGGTTGCAGGAGAGCATGGGAAGCTGTCTGAAGTTCTTTGGAATCACTAGGGTGGACTGAGTTCCCTTTCATTCTGATATTAATGAGTTTTCTGGAAGTTATAACGAAGAAGCACTTTGAACATCCAACCTACCTAACCTCTTCCAGAGTCCCCCTTTTTTAAAAATTGTTCTTTATATGTTGTTTATCTGCCCAGTGTGAACACATAGTCCTAGTTTTCACTCATTTTAATGCAGAAAGGCAACATGTTATACAGTTATTTATCTTGGGTTTTTTCACTGAATTTATTTCCATGTGTGTATACAACTTTTCCATCCTTTTGTATTGCTATCTAATACTCTTTGACAAGACACATGATTTATTTAATCCAGTTCCCGATTATTGGAAATCTGGATATTTGCAAACATTTGCCATACAAACATTGTTTCATTAATTATATGTGTATACATGTCATGTTTGCATATATTTTAAGTTTTTCTGTAGGCTAAATACTCAGAAATACAGGGTCAAAGGGTGTATGTGTATGTATCGTGGGTAGATATCACCCAGTTGTCTTCTAAATCATCGTGGTTTTTAGAACTCTCATCTCTCAGTCTGCAGTCAGGATGCTAGGTTTCAGCTAAACTAATTAGTGGTCCTGGAAAATAGGATAAAGATTTTCACCTGTCTCCTAACTTTCTCAAAACATCCTTTCCTTCTATTCCTTCCACTCTGAGTACTGAGTTCAGTCGCTCAGTCATGTCTGACTCTTTGTGACTGGGTGGGCTGCAATGTGCCAGGCTTGCCTGTCCTTTCCTATCTCCTGGAGTTTGCTCAGACTCATGTCCATTGAGTTAGTGATGCCATCCAACCATCTCATCCTCTGTCACCCTCTTCTCCTTCCACTCTCCACCTCCACAAATCCTTCCAAACTCTCAGGAAGCCCTTCTCTCTTACGAGCTCACAGTTGCAGTTTGCTGTTGCTCTTCTTTTCTGAATGTTTATGTCATGCGGCACACTGACTCCCTTTGGAAGCTCCATCTTTTACTACTTGCAACTGAATTGCTTCTTTTGCAGCGTCTGACCTTTCCAGCCAGGTTATCAGCTGGTTGTGGGTTCTTAGCTTTGACTGAGTGCCTTCNTTCTCTCTTACGAGCTCACAGTTGCAGTTTGCTGTTGCTCTTCTTTTCTGAATGTTTATGTCATGCGGCACACTGACTCCCTTTGGAAGCTCCATCTTTTACTACTTGCAACTGAATTGCTTCTTTTGCAGCGTCTGACCTTTCCAGCCAGGTTATCAGCTGGTTGTGGGTTCTTAGCTTTGACTGAGTGCCTTCACTTTCACTTTTCACTTTCATGCATTGGGGAAGGAAATGGCAACCCGCTCCAGTGTTCTTGCCTGGAGAATCCCAGGGACGGGGGAGCCTGGTGGGCTGCCGTCTCTGGGGTCGCACAGAGTCAGACACGACTGAAGTAACTCAGCAGCAGCAGCAGCTTTCATTTTCACATTTTGTGTACTTCTTACTGCCTAGGACAGTGCTCTGCACATTGTGGGCTTTTTTTCTAAGCTTCTGACAAAATCAGATACAGTGTTTCAGTTAAAAGCTAATGACACCTACTTTTTATGAGAAAAAAATGAAAAGCACCAGATGTAGAAAAACTCCCTGACCTGTCACTGTCCAGTGATAACTACTCTTGACATGTTGTTGCACATCTGTCCTGCTTGTGAATAAATATACAGATAGATGTGATGTACCGTTGTACATATGACCTCACACTATTCCAGTGATGAAGTACCTTGCTTTTCTTCAATAAAAGATTCATATCTTCTTCCATGTCAACTGGTAGCGTTCTGATTGTTAATGGCTGTATCGTTGTTGTTTCTACACTCACGCACCTTGGTTCATTTAAGCAGTACTGAACTGATGGACACTTGTGTTTTGCAGTTTTCTCTCTGAGTCGATGCATCTGTCAGCACAAGTGTGATGATCTCTTGAGATAAGGCAAAGTCTTGGAAATGAAAGAACTGCATCAAAGCATGGATATTCCTCATGGGGTCTAAATAATTACCTTTAAAAGAGAAGAAAATTTAAAGCAATGTTGAATATTTTCCTAGGCACCTGTCAAATTCTAATAGTTAGCTGTGGCCTTCAGTACAGCATTCAGTCATCAAAAAGTATCATGGAATGTTACACATAAATCAAAGGAAAAAATCTCAAGGAGGTACTCCAGGAGAAACAACCTTTGCATGTATTTGTGAGTGTACAAATGAATCATTGCTTTCTGCCTTTTTTCCTGCTGGGCAGTGACTACCTGTCTTTCTCCTTCCATAAATTATTTTGGAAAGTGTGTCTAATTTAGCATATCATAAAAACATTTTCTCTCCATTCAAGTTACAGAGAGGAGCAGTGTTTTCTGTTTCTTAGAGAACAGTTTGCTTAGGAAAGTACACAATCTGATGAAAGAGGCTGCAGCTGTGGGCTATTTTGAAGCTTACTTGAAAACACTTTGGTATGTTTATTTCTTTACTACTCCACTTGATTTCAGAAAAGATTTGAGATGGTTTACAAAAATGCAAACAATTGACTGGATAAAATTTATTTGGTAGATGACTACAAGAAGGTAAAGGGAAAGTGAGGGTAAGAAAGTACATAGAAAGCCACGAGTAAGGTAGCTCATGAAATACTCACAGAAGATGAAATTGTCATCTTTGAAGTTCTAGAAGAGTTGCCTGTAGGCAGTTTGGTATATTCCAGTCACAATATTCAGTCCTGTGTGCTCACTCCAGTTGGCCTCAGATTTGGCCTTGAGCTGGCATGTCAGGTTGTAACCTCATCTTATTATGATTAGAACACAACCCTCCTACTCAGAAGAAGTTCAGATATTACTGATTTGGGGGCCCAAGTGAAAATGCACCTAGAGAAGAGACTTTTACGCAGTGTGAATTCATGAAGCCAGAACTTCCCAGCTGGAAAGGCCTTTAAGAGGGCATCTGGTTCTACCTCCTTAGGATGGTGTGAGGCCTGGTAGTTGCGTCATGCTCTTGAAGGGGCTCTGTGGGGCGCAGAGTCTGCACATGACCAGACCTTCAGCCAGTTGCTTCTGCTCTCCAAGCCACAGTTTCTTTGTGTACCAAACAGGAGTGAGGGCTGGTTCTTACCTCATAGGATTGCCATGAGGATCAAGTGAGATGATGCAAGAGAGGGAAGTGTAAATCAGAACAGTGAGACCCCACCTGATGCCCAGGAGGATGGCTGTAAGCAGGAAGACAGATGCAACAAGCTTTAGTGAGGATGTGGGGCAGTTGGAACCCTCAGATGCTACAGGTGGGCATGTAAAATGGGCAGCTGCTTTGGGAATTCCTCAGAACTTAACACATGATCCAGAAATGCCACTCAGATATGTGCTGAGGAGAAAACACCAGAACTTGTACACAAATGTTCATGGCAGCATCAGTCTTAAGTGCCCAAATTGGAAAAAACCCAAATATCATCAGCTAGTGAATGGAAAAAAGGGCAATGTACTGCATATTTCTGTTTAGGTGAAATGCCCAAAAAAGGCAAATGATTAGAGACAGAGAGTAGGTGAGTGATTGTCTAGGACTGGAGGCTGTGCAGCAAATAGGAAATAACTGCGACTGGACATAGGGTTTCTTTTGGGGGTAATAACATTTGCCTAAAATTGATTGTGGTGATGGTTACTCTGTGACATATACTATTTAAATCGATGAATTGTGTCATAGGTGAATTATATCTGAATAAAGAGAAGGAAATGGCAGCCCACTGCAGTATTCTTGCCTGGAGAATCCCATGGACAGAGGAGCCTGGCAGGCTACAGTCCATGGGGTCACAAGAGTTGGATACGACTTTGTAACTAAACCACCACCAAAGCTATATATACATATGGCTAGGTGCACACACACACAGGATAATGCACAGTGAAGTTCTTAGTGTAGTGAAATAAGTAGTGAAAAAAGTATACTAAGTGTACTAAGTAAGTGTACTAAGTAAAATATACTAAGTAATAAGTGAAACTGTAGTGAAATAAGTATACTAAGTAAATACTCAATAAAGGTAGGCTTTTCTTTTACAAACAAGGATGAAACTGTTTGAAACACCTTATCCTGGATTGGGTGTCTCCCCTGGCCTAACCCAGAGCCCAGTTCTCCTAAAAGTAAATCAGCGTTCTCTCCTTCTGCAGGAGAGTAGCTGTAGAGGCCCTGTGGCTCCTTCTAACAGGGTCTTGGATTATTTTGACTTCAGATGACTTTCATTTGGCCTTGAACCTTTCCACTGTAAAAAGACTTTTGAGTTTCCCAGTTGTGGATGCAATATAAACCTTGAAAGAGTCAGCAAATTCTTCAATTAACCATGATGAACTGCATGAATTGATTCATGGCTGTGTCTGCTATTGACTTTTCAGAGACTGATTAGCCTGCCTCAGAGTTCCCAGGCACTCGGCTTTTTAACTTTTTCTCCATGCAGGCTGTCTTTGGCCATTTCACCTTCCAAACTTCTCTCTCAAAATAGGCTGGGCAATCAAAAGCATTGGAGGTTTCTCCAACTTCTCTCAAGGTTTCTTAATAACAAGTAGAGTCGGTATAAAATGAAATTTTGGTTTCCTATTACAGTTTTTTTTTTTTTTTAATGTTTATATCAGTTTTTTTAAGTCTATTTTTTTGGCCTTTGCATCTGGATATTGCCACGTGATTACGACATGAGGAAACTATGAAGCTTGTTATCAACCTGATATTCTCAATCCAGTGAACTTTTTGTGTGTGTGCGAAGTATGCCAACATTTATTCACCAAGCTGACAGATCAGTGTTTAGATGCTCCCTACCTGATTCTACAATGGAATGCCAGGAATATTAAGCAATGGGTCTCTCCATTCTCCAGAATCTGTCAGGGCAACTTAGATCATGCTCTGGGGGTACCAAGAAGAGACAGGAGATAGGAAAGAAGACACTGGCCACATCAGACTTTCAACCTCATGGAAGCCTCCCTGTTTGGTTCAGATGTTCACGGTGAAGACACATGACACACTGAGAAGTGAGCTAGGGAAAGGCAAAGGGGAATCCATCAGTTCTAGGCACCGCTGTGGCCTTTTTCACCCCCGGGACCTCAAGAGTGAAGGGGCAGGGCGGGCAGAACCTAGACGGGAGAGAGAACTTGCTGGTTGTAGCCACATCACTTAAACTCTTCAGACTTCAGGATGTATGACTCCCAAGTCCAAAGCACTGGTGATTTTCCCTACAAGGATGTGATGGGTAACCTGATTCAAACTCAAAATACCTTTCTCCAGCATGAATGACTGAGCAGGGTAGAGGTGGGGGGATGGTCCAGAAATCATCACTGTCCAGGCTGTGCAGGGACTGCACCAGGATGGTGGCTGCCTGGCCAAAATCCACGAATATGACCACTGCCCAGGAGTCCACGTGGTCCAGTGCCGGGGTCCAGCCCCCGCAGGATCCAGGGAAACCCAAAGGAGGAGCGGCGTCGGCGATTGCGATTGATTTAGAGAGAGAGAGAGAGATAAGAATGTTGTAGATAAGGAGAAAAGAAGAGGCTGATGTTCCTTGGTTTATACAGAAAATCAATAAAGTCTCAAGACAAGAGACTTGCACCGTCTACGTGAGGCCGCAGGTGGCTTCCCGGTCTCCTGAGGGAGTGAAGGCGCAGGGCGCCTTCCCGTTCAGGTCTTAGAAACCCAGGCAAATTAGTAGACACGGCAGATCTCTGTACTCTCGATGGGAACTAGCCTGAAAGAGAGAGTAAGAGGTAGAAAATGATTGACACGAGGAGATCAAGCTGCTTTGATGAGCGAGATCCATAGCTTTATTTTTAAACGATACTTATATACCTTTTTGTGCATAGAGGGAAATGAAAGATGCAAGGTCATACAGAGTCAGCCCAACATTCCAGCAGTTTTGCCCTTATCAAAACCATGATTTTTTTCTGCATACCTTTTTCCACAAATAATGTTGTGTACAGTATCTTCTGGCCTTGGAGGCCTGTGAACATTTTATGACCCTTNGTGGGGGGAACAGCACAGAGGCCAGGGTGGGGGGGAACAGTGCAGAGACAGGTCCATGAACTGGGAATGTTTAGAGGAAAATCTTTATCAGGGGGTGACCCTGGTGAAGCTGGAGTTGGGGCCTGTGTGCATGTGTGTGCCTGTGTGTATAAGTGTATATGCACCATTCACACGTGACTCGTGGACATAGGAGTTGGGAGTTGGTAAACAAATCTAGATTCACTGGCCATATTCCCAAGACAATTGTATACCAGAAACTGTGCCAGACACATTTACATCCATTTGACCACAGATCTTTATCCCAGTCACTCTAAGAGGAGCACACTCTTTTTATTCTCACTTTGTATACATGGAGATTGAGGCTTCGGAGGTGAGTGTCTTGCCCAACATCACACACACCTCAACTGGAAATCCTCCCTCTGCGCTCCCACCTTGAGCTGCCTCCACGCTGGCTCTTGTCACACTGCATTCGAGGGGCCCAGCCGTGTGCCCAAGTCTGCCGCTTGCTCCTCACACTCGGGGGCGTGTCTTCTTTGTTGCACTTGTATGTGGCTCAGGCCCTGAAATGTGGGAAGGAGTCAAAGCCATTGATGGATCCTTAAGCGACTGCGCTCAGTCACCCCAAAGCAGAGGAGGGAGACTTGCAACAATGGTGCAGCTGCAGCAAACCTGGTCCCAGCATTCTTCGTGGTTCTAGACTGGGCTGCGCATCAGAATAGGCTGCACCGTTCCACTTGCTCATCTGCCCTGGGGTCCTGGAATGCATTTGTACATGAGCCTTTCCAGGGGATTATGACACCAGGCTGCTGTGGGACTGCTGTGCATGCCTTGCTCCGTTTTCCCCAGAAGTGCTGAGTATAGGGTGACAGAAGGCCCTCTATGACTCGGTCTCAAAGAAGAGGGAGAAAAATCAACCAGCGCCACTATCTGTTGGGAAACTCCCAGCCATGACTCATGGACAAATGGGGGAACCTAGGCTCAGAGAGGGAACGAGCTCACACAGTGGCTGGGGGCAGAGCTGGTCACCTGGACTCTCAGCCCAGTCTTGCAGTTTGAACCAAACCCTGAAGAGTAAGTGTGCGCATAGCATGGAGGAAGGGAAGGGATGGGGCGATGTGGGTGTGAGACTACATAATGCTGTCAGCTTTTGCCATGAAACCCACGAGCTGCCTCACTTAGTTAAATTTATTTCATGTTTTCCTCTTTCAGTCAGCCAAGCACGTTCAACCTCAGGCATCTCTCGTGAAGCCAGAAAGAAGGGCAGGAGAGAGTTATAAGATTTCCCTTTCAAAAGGAAAAGAAAAAAATTCCTCCTATCTCTTTAGCTCTCTCTCCTTCCCTTAAGGGAAAAATATGGATCGGAGATGTTTTTAGTTGCAGCACTTCCTTGCAGCTCCTATGAATGTTTGTCTAGCTCCTCGCGGGTGCTGTGAATTTACAGCTCGGCATCTCTGAAAGTAGCTTCAGGGAGAAAGATGGTGGAATTTTATTCCTGCTAATTTAAAACAATAATAATTGTTCACGCGTTAGGAAGCATTTCTATTAAATCAATCCAATCTTTCGGAGCAACTGGAACAGAATGAAGCCAAATTTCCCGACTGGGCTTCCATTGGCTTCGTGACATTCACTGATTCATCCTGCCTTTAGTTTCAGCAAACAGTGGTTGAGAGCTGAAACAGGCCAGTGCTCTGCTAGGCACCTTGGGTGAGGAAAGGAGAGACAGTAATGAAGTGGTGATCCCAGACATGGGTGTGATTTTTCTTGCGGGGCATAAGGGGACACGGGTGTCAATCACTACAACATGCCTATGGTTTTGCAGACCATGGCTCCCCTGGGTGCCTGGACACCTAGTGGTGGCTTCTACTAACATCAGGATCCAGGAAGAAGATGAGTTCTGGGGGGGAGAGAGGTTGTGGGTTCACTAGGCCAGGTCTGTGTTTGGCGAGCAGTGAATGTGGGGTGAACGCGATGGAATAGAGCCCACGATGGAGGCTGGCACTGGCTTAAGTTGAACCAAGACCTGACTCAGACAGAGGCTTGGTTCCTCAGAGAAGTCAGGGCAGGGAAACTGAGATCTAAATTCAGAATCAAGCTGAAAGGGAAGAATTAAGTGGGGAATGGGCTTCCATCTCCAATGAGAGAACAAATCCCATGAGCCTGGCAGAAATGAGGAGAGCAACCAGAGTTGCTGCGTCAAGGGGTGAAGCTGAGCTCAAGGTTGTGTCTGTGCTAAGAACTGGTCTTTATTATGATTCCTTGTACATGCTGTGGGAAGGGATGTACAGATGTCTGCTTATAACCAGAACACTCACAAGGCTGCATTTTGGGTCTGTGAGTCATCCAGGAGGAGGTGTTAGGAGGGTGATTGAGCAGAACAGTCTGCATCCTAGTGGGAAGGTCTGAGCTAGGACAGAGGAACTCTATGGCATCCTCAGAAATGCCACTGTATAATGGGTTTTGTCCAGAGAAGGAAATGGCAACCCACTCCAGTACTCTTGCCTGGAAAATTCCATGAATGGAGGAGCCTGGTAGGCTACAGTCCATGGGGTCGTTAAGAGTCAGACACGACTGAGCAACTGACACACATGCGCACACGATGGGGGTTGCCAGCCCCCCTGAGGTGAATGTGGTGGAGCAGAAGAGGGTGGCTGGGGGGCCTGGAACTGGACGCCCGTGAGGCAAGAGGACCATATGCCCTGATTTGCCAGGGAGGGACCTGGTGTGTGTCTATGTTCTTTGTAAACATGAACTCAGTTCCCCCTCACGGTCCCGAAGACTGAGTTTGGATGAGCACTGATAATGTTTGATTATCATGACATCTAAAACAAACCCAGTACTTTGTGGGCCTGCCCATCAGACTGTCAACAAGCCTTTGTCTTGAAGAACGTCTCTGCCTCTTCTTCCAGTGCCAACCTTCATTAGCTTGGTAGTCTCTGGCTTGCTGAACCTCAGTTTTGTAAACTGGTCATCACACAAATAAATCAAGTGTCTCTTTCGCACAGTTGTTGTGACACTAACATGGCTGAAAAAGATGTTTGTAAGCTCTCAAGGGCTTCATAGGAGATTGTGCCATCTCTCTGTCTCTCTCCCGCTCCAGAAATCAGGCCACACCATCCTCGAGGCAGGGAAAGCATGCTGACTACTCTGGGACCAAGAGGATAATAACTTCTTTTTCTCTTCTCTGCCCTCTTTCTTCTTTGTCCTGAGGATTCCTGAGGTTCTGCGAAGCCACAGAGTGAAGACTCCTGGGACTCAGCTTAAGGTGCCTGGGTGGGGAGGACAGGTGACTGAGTTTCGGGGGGGGAGTGGCAGTGATTACACCTGTGCACTCTGAGACCTTCTGGAAGAAGGTCCAGAGCCATAGCTGCCAAAAAACCAATGTAGGCTCCATGCACAGAGAGGAAGTTCTTTCGGAAGGAGGGAGGCGAAGCCCTGCTTGCTCTGGGTGTTCAGACCACAGGGGGAGGTTGCATTTATTCAGGATTATAATGAGACTCAAAGCTATATCAAACTCAGTGTGTTGAAGAAAGAGGAATATTTGTCCTGGAGAAGACTTAGAGGCCAAGGGTTTATTGATCTTCTAAGAAAAGAGCTGTTCTCCTTTCTAGAGTTGACGTTCAATGAGACAGGTGCCCCAAGAAGGCAGTGAGTTTCCCATTCCTGGAGGAATGGGAGCAGAAATTGCCTAACTACTTGGACGGGATGTAGAGAAGCAGCAAAGCAGGGGCCTCAAGTTGGACAGTTGCCATTCAATCTCCCTTCTAGGCCTGGGACTCTCCGAACACTAGCCTCTGCTTCTGGCAGCCAGCTGCCTTCTGAATGAGTTGCAAGCCCCGTCAGCTGTGGCCTCCTCACTGGGGTGGGGCTCCAAGGGAGTGGCCCCAGCCTCCCACTCCCACCATGCAAAGCCACTGTGTGCACAGCCTCTGGGGTGCCTCTTGCAGCTACCACCTTCTTGGAGTGAAGAAATGGATACATTGGTTTAAGAAGAAAAAGGCAAAAATTATACACACACACACACACACACACACACACACACAGAGGGAGATTTAGTCTGAAATAAGAAATGCCGTCTTGCTTTGGCCTTTTATCATAAGTCCATGGAGATGAATATTCTGACCTAATAATCAAAACAGGCTGTAATTGCAAACAGACTCTCAAGGCTGCTCGGCCAAGGAGAGAGCAGATGAGATACCCGCTGAGCACAGCAGGCCTGGCCCCGCCAGCCCTCCTCCCACCCGTGGCGGATCGATGTGGCCAGCCAGCCGCGCACCATTTTGCTGGCCTGGCTTGATGGAACCCTGCTCACATTCTGCCTTCCTCCAGGGACCCAGGGCTCCCTTTGCAGGAGAACCTGCTCAGAGGAAGCCAGCTCCTGTTCCTATCCTGAGAAAAACATGGCTAACTACCCTGAAACATCCTGAAAAGTACAAGGAGGAGGGACGGAGGCTGTGCTCCCAGCCCTCCTGACCTCCCCCTCCTCCTGGCTCTGGAAGATGTTCTCAAGGGCGCACCACCAAAGCTGGAAGGTCTTCGTGTCCCCTCCCTGCTCCAACCTCCTTTTTGTGTTTTGCTTCAGACACACCCTCAGCTCAAATTTGCTTTGAAGGTCAGTAATTTCCACTCCTTTTCAAAACAGCTGCCCAGGTCTTTTGGGACCCAGATGTTGATTCTCTGTACTGAGGAATGAGTCTCCCTCAACAACAAGAACATTCCAGAAATATCCATCCAGCATCTTCAATGGGCAAGACATCCCGAGGGACCAAGCATGAGCCAGGCATGGGCCCCGACCCCAGGACACTCCCAGTAGCAAGGATTCACCCGCCAACAGAGGACCAGGAGCCCATCTGGGCCCCTTTTAGGAGCTGTGGGAATTCTGAGGGTTGGGTGTTGAGGTAGTAAAGGGTTTTAAGCTAAGTATTCAGGAAGAGAAGGTTTGATATAATGAGTTGATTAGGAAGGGGTCTACCAGGTGGAGACTTCCCAGGTGGTGTCAGTGGTAAAGAATCCACCTACCAATGCAGGTGACATAAGAAACTTGGGTTTAATCCCTGGGTTGGGAAGATCCCCTGGAGGAGGGCATGGCAACCCACTCCAGTATTCTTTGCCTGGAGAATCTCATGGACAGAGGAGCCTGGCAGGCTATGGTTCACAGGGTTGCAAAGAGTCAGACACAACTGAAGTAATTAACACACACACATACTCACACACACACTACCAGGTGGATGAAACTACCTAAGCAAGGAAAAGGCTGGGCAAATTAGTGGTGAGTTTGAAGATGGCCTAGTGGTCTATTGTGACTGGTGTCTAGGGTTTGGGGTTTGATGATGGTGGAGCCTGTGTGGGGAGATGAAGCTGGAAAGGTATGTGGATTGAGATCACATTGTAATGGGCTTTAGAGAACTTGCTGAGGAGCTTAACTTCAACCCCAAAGGATTAGGGTTCCCTGGAAGGTGAGAAGCAGAGCTGAGATTCAGAGATGACCTTCTGATAGTGACGTAGAGGATGGATATTAGAGGGGAAGGTGGAGACAGGAGCTAGAGGAAGGGGTCAGGAGTCCAGGTGGAGGAAATGCAAGTCTGGCTCAGAGCAGCGTTGGTGGGAAGGAGGAGGGACAGAGTCTGGGCACAGTTTCTTCTTGAAAATGTCCTAGCAGGTCAGAGTCTTTGCTTGGATGCTGGGTGGCGTTGTCAAAGGATCGTCAGGTTGGTGGCATCAGGGGCTGAAGGCCAATGTCATGACTCCAAGTTCTGTATCTTTTCATTTTGGAATAACTTTAGATTCACAGAAAGTTGCAAAAATAGTACAGAGTGGTCTCTTCTCCTGGCTTCCCCTGGTGATTGCATCTTACAGAATTATAGTATGATATCAGATGAGACCACAGTTGACACAGGGACTTCGGACAAACCCCATGCTCGCCTGCACAGTCTTGACGGGACGCCAGCCATGCTCCAACCCAGACTGTCTGCAATCAAGGCAAATCCTCGCCTAAAGGCGGCTGCTCCCCCTGCACTGCTTGCTCACTCTTTGCGTACACTGTTTTGTTTTGTTTTTCTGGAGACAATGCGAAGACCTAAGAGGACTGCCTCCTGATCCTTCTCCAAACACGCAATGGAGTCCTTGTCTGTAGACAGTCCTGCTGGAATTCTGGACTTTCAGATGGGGAGGGTCCTGGCTCTCCTGCCTCAAGCGCACCCTCCACTCTGGATGGTTCCAAAGCCTCCAGCTGCTCTACTGCCCTGGTCTCTCCCCTGCTTCTCTGTCTGACCTTGGGTTGGCACTTCCCCTGTTCCAGAGGCTTCCATGACACCCTCGCGCTTGTTGATTTTAGTCAGACTCTTCAAATCAACATCTCAGCTCTCCTCAGGTTACACCCTCTGTTTTCCCCACCCGCTCACTCCTCCTTGCTTGTGGACCCCCTGCAGGTCTTGTGGGCACTGTGGTTACTCTCTGCTCAGCAGGAATCTTTCCCAGGGTCTGAGGTCCAGGCTGGGCTCCTCCCTCCTCTCTGCCTGGACCCACCTGGATCCATGCCTTCCTGACAGCTGTGTACTCTGCCTGGTGGGACATTTCCAAGTTCCTTGGATGGGGGAGAGAAATGAGATTCCCCAGTACCAGAATGCAACTAGGCAGAGCCTAAGGTTGTGGCTGCGTTTTACTGATTTCTGTCTCTCTAAAAATGCTATTTTCCTACTGGGAGAAGTATTTCATAACTAAGGCAGCCACCTCAGCCAGAAGCTTGCTAGTGGGAGTCCCAGGAGGGCAGTGTGACCTGGGGCCCAGAGTGGGGTGGAGGGAGAGGTCATGCTCTTAGAACTTCACCTGCAGAGCGGACTGAGGGCATTCGACCTTTCTTTACCAAGTGCCTCCCCGGTGCCAGGCTTGGATGTCCCTGAGGGTCTGTGAAGCACCCCGAGAGGCCTGAGAGAAAACAGCACTTGCTTTGTTTCTCCAGGGGGTTCCATTTCCTCTGTCTCACTGTTTTCAGAAACAAGCCCTGGGAGGTTTCTCTTTTAAGGGGAACTGAGGGAGGCCCCGGAGAAAAGTGCTGCTACTTTAACACGTGGGGAGGTGTTGCACGGCCATCCTTGGTTCACGTGTTTCCTTGCTCATGGACTCACTCAGCGGTTTGGCTGGTCTGCACTGAATGCTCACCGAATGCCAGGAGCCTCCAGAGCTCCGGGGGGGGGGCAATGTGTGGCCGAGTGGAGGCTTGGCTCTCTGGGAGCGCCACATCCCCCGTCCCCTGGCTGGTACCTTAGGATGCGGTGGACTGGCCTCCCGCTGCCCTGCCCACAGCCGGAGTCCCTCCTGTCTCCCCAGGGTGAGACCCAGCCTGCCTCCTCAGCGACCCCCAGGAACCCTGGCTCTCCCTGTCTCTACCTCCTTGGCCAGCTCCTGACCTGGCTCAGCCTCGGGGCAGGACTCCATCCTCCCCTGGGTTTTGGCAGCACCAGCAGCCAGACCAGTTGCCCAGGTTGGGGTGACATTTCTCACGGCACCACATGGGATCAGCCTGCAGCTGCATTCACCAGCTCCTGCCAGGAGGACCTCCCAGCTTCCCCGTGTCCTGGGTGAATTGCTCATCTGTCCCTAGAGCCTCCCTTCATTCTACCAGCCCTTAGGAACGCCCGCCACATGCTGGAAGCTACGTTGGGGACCTCTGGTCCACTGCCCTGGTAACATTTTCTGGTTTCCAAATGACCTTAGTGTGCCTCTGTGTTGCCCTCACTATTGATTTCTGTATCATTGACACCTGGGCCCAAGGACCCACAGCAAATATTTGTGAATGAGTAAGTAAGGACATTTGGGAAAGGCTCCCTGAAGGATGAACGTTTGAGAACATGGTATGTCAGAGGTTTTGGGGTGTCAGAGGAAGAACTTGGGTTTTGGGGGCCTGGGAGGAGGATCCATGTGGTTATAGGTGAGCTCGCCCGGGGAGCAGAGCTGCTGCTAAGACTGATGGTAAAGGAGGACGAGTTGAAGAATCTGAGAAGCCTTGACAGACACTGGGGGTTTGGACTTGAACCTGATAGAGGTCAGTAGTTTTTTTTTTTTTTTTTTGGGCCACACCATGCAGCATGTGGGATCTTAGTTCCCTGACCAGGAAATGAATCCCTGCTGCTTGCAGTGGAAGCTCAGAGTCTTAAGCACTGGACTGCCAGGAAAATCCCCAGGGATGGTTCTTGAGAAAGGGAATGATGGTAGTTTATTTATTTCTAAGTCACTTACTATGAGTGTGGATAGAATGTGTACTCAAGGAGGGAATAATCGAGAAACAGAATATTTAGAATATTTGGGAGACTCCTGTGACAGCCTCTTTAAAATATATGTATTTAATGTAGCTCCAAATAGTGAAAAGGGGCAAGCTAAACTAAAAAGGCAACATGATGGGGAGAACAATAGGTTTTCCAATTATTCTGTCGTCTACCTAGAATCGAAGAGGCCATCTTCTTGGAAGGGCTCACCTATAATTTGAGTGGTAATACTCATGAGTCTTTAACTCGACTTTTCTCTTTGCTGTATAAAAATAATCTGATTTTCTCGTGGTCTGTCCCTGCAGCCATCAGAATATAATTATTGAGAAAAATGGTTAGTCTCAGCCTTGTTTATCAGGTGGTACATCAGCCTTCCTAGGTAAATGAGGCACTAGATTTTTGTTAAGGAAAGCTGGATACAATTTTTGTCACACAATTACGTGGACGCATTTAGCATACCTGCCAGCATGAAAAACACCTTCGGGGCTCAAAAGCTTGCCAGGTGTATTTATGCATGTTAGCGGTGTCATGCTTTTCCCAGAACCCTCATCTGTTTCGAAGGTAGCAGCGACAAGAAATGAAGTCTCTATTGTCCGTGTTTATTGTTGGCGTCTGAAGTGAGGCATTAATGATCAAGTTAAAGGACTCTGAAAACATGCACACATGCACCCTGAGCATGTCTGCATAAGCATGTCACGTTCTGTAGGCATGCACACATTCATGCATGCCAACACTGCACACATGTGCACACATATGCCCATGGACATACCACAGCCCGGAACTAAACATCAGGCTGATGATTTACCTCCAGGATGTTACTGCTGGAAAGAGTTTTGAAATCATCCAGGCCAAGCCCTCATCTTATATAGAAGGAGTTCACTGCAGCCTAGAGAGGGCAACTCTGCAAAGGGAATCCCATTAGGGAACTGATGACTGAATCCGATCCCAATAAGCCCGCAACCAGGGCAGCTGTCTATAGCAAAATGTTCCTGCCAGCCTGTGCTTATCCTCAAAAGGGCTGTGTTGCCTTCCGCAGCGTCCCAGTCTCCATCAAGGATACCCGCTTTAGACAATGATGGCTGCACCACAATTCATGTGTAACGAAAGGAGCTGGACATGTCCTCAGAGTTGGTCTTTATACTGGCTAAATTCCATTCTACCCATTTGGTTCCTCCACGTTGGCAAAATACGTGGATTAAAACTGCCCCAGAGAATTGTGTCCTCATACCCTGAGCTGCTTCTGGTTTAACACCCTTGCCAGGTGGACGACTGATTTCTTGGAGTTTGGTCCCTGGGGGAGTCTGCTTCCATTTTACTCCATAAGCATCCCTTCCTCTTTCTCCATTTCCCTTCTCAGTTAGTCGTGGGGAGGAATTATTGTTCTCTGTAGGATTTAACCAATAAGACTTCACCCCTTACCTGCCATATACAAGCTTGCCTGGGTGGATGGTGGCAGGGATGCAGAGGAGGCCATTGTGAGCTCAGCATGGGGTGGGTCCTTGTCAACAAATATCCTACTTTCCTGGTAATCAGGGAATGCCTCTTATCATTTGTTCATCCATTTATTGATTATTTTTTAAACTTTTTATTTTGTATTTGGATATAGCTGAACCCCATGAACAGTATGAAAAGGCAAAATGATAGGATACTGAAAGAGGAACTCCCCAGGTCAGTAGGTGCCCAATATGCTCCTGGAGATCAGTGGAGAAATAACTCTAGAAAGAATGAAGGGATGGAGCCAAAGCAAAAACAATACCCAGCTGTGCATGTGACTGTNCACTGTAGATGGTGACTGTAGCCATGAAATTAAAAGATGCTTGCTCCTTGGAAGAAAAGCTATGACAAATCTAGAGAGCATATTAAAAAGCAGAGACGTTACTTTGCTGACAAAGATCCACATAGTCAAAGCTATGGTTTTTCTAGTAGTCATGTGTGGATGTGAGAGTTGGATCATAAAGAAAGTTGAATGCCAAAAATTTGATGCTTTTGAACTGTGGTGTTGGAGAAGACTTTTGAGAGTCCCTGGGGCTGCAAGGAGATCAAAACAGTCAATCCTCAAGGAAATCAGTCCTGGATATTTATTGGAAGGATTGATGCTGAAGCTGAAACTCCAATACTTTGGCCACCTGATGCAAATAATCAACTCATTGGAAAAGACTCTGATGCTGGGAAAGATTGAAGGCATGAGGAGAAGGGTATGGCAGAGAATGAGATGTTTGGATGGCATCACCAGCTTGATGGACTTGAGTTTGAGCAAGCTCTGCGAATTGGTGATGTGCAGGCAAGCCAAGCGTGCTGCAGTCCGGAGGGTCTCCCAAAGAGTAGTGCACAACTCAGGGACTGGACTGAACTAATAGCTGATTAACAAACAGTGCTGTGATAGTTTCAGGTGAACATCTAAGGGACTCAGCTGTACATATACGTGTATCCAAGGGCCCTAGGGGCTCAGACAATAAAAGAATCTTTCTGCAATGCAGGAGACCCGGGTTTAATCTCTGGGTCAGAAAGGTCCCCTGGAGAAAGGAATGTCTACCCATTCCGGTATTCTTGCCTGGAGAATGCCATGGGCAGAAGAGCCTGGTGGGCTACAGTCCCTGGGGTTGCAAAGAGTCAGACCTGACTGAGCAAGTAACACATCATCATCATACGTGTATCTGTTCTCCCCTAAACTGCCTCCCATCCGGCCTGCCACACACATTGAGCAGAGTTCCATGTGCTATACAGTAGGTCCTTGCTGGTTATCCACTTGAAATATAACTGTGTACATGTCCATTCCAAACTAGACCTGTAGTACGTGGTACTTCTTGCCCTGAAATGCAGTTATTTCATTGGCCTATGTGATAGGGTCATGCTTTCCCATCTATGTGCATGTTGCTTAATTATTTTAATATTTTCAGATAAACATCTATGGAAATCTCCCCATATGGCAGATAAATGATCCCAAAGACCTTTTTCTGCTATATGATGTCACTGTGTTCCTCCCACAGTCCTAGGAGATGGTTACTATCGTTACTGCCATTTTTCAGATGTGATGCCTGCTTGTATTTTGCTTCAGGAAATGGCAAGGAAGCAGCTCACTGCCAAAGACACAATGTTATGCGGTCAGAGACGGTATCCTGGAGGTGGGTGGCCTTTGAGCTGGACCTGACAGGATTGGAAAAGTAGAGAAAAGAGGATGGAGCCTTCTAGAACACAGAGAGGGGAGACTTGGAAACAGGCAAGGGGAAGAAAAGGTTTGTTGTGACTCTATGTTGCAAGCAATAGGATGAGACACCAATTAATTCAAACTGAAAACAGCGCTGAGAACTGGGTGTAGAAGCTAGGCTGGCCTGTCACTGAGAGGCTCATCCTGAACAGACTGCCTGAGACCCGCCGGCTCGTGGTCCAATGCGCGGTGCCCTGGACTCAGAAGGCTGGGCTCCCTGGAGCAGCGGCAGAGCCTGGGCCCTGCAAGAGTCGGGGAGCCGTCTGTGAGTCTAGCCTGTGTGCTGGGCCGAGCTGCTCTCGTCATTGGGGACTAACCCTTGGTGGGCTAATTGGGCTCAGCCAGCCCTGACTGGGCTCCATCAGCGGGAGATCTGGGCTCCTGGTGATGGGGCCCTGGCCAGGCCTGAAAGCTTTTCTGATGGAAGAGACTTGAGCTGAGGTGAGCCTGAAAGAGTGAAGGATATTCCAGGGAAAGGGCTCGATGGGAAGGGCGTTCAGGCAGACTGAGGTCCTTGCGCATGGAGGATGGAGATACAATGCTGCACAGCGGCTGAGCAGGTGCTTATGCCCTCACTTCCTGCCACATTCTCTCTGTGCCTCATTTTCCCTGCTGATAAAGTGAAAATAGTAGGGTTATTTGCTGATGGAGTAATTGTGAAGTATTAGTAAAGGATTACTTAGAACGGTGAGAAAGTCCCCAGGGAGCCAAAGGTCTTAACAAATGTCAGCTGTTATGTGTGTATGTGCATGTGTGTGCATGCATGTGCATGTGTGTGTGTGTGTGTGTGTGTGTACGCAGGGTGCAGGGTGAGGACCGTCCCTGTGGGCTCCCAGGGTTTGGATTTAACTCTGAGACTTTGAGAAGCCGTGGCCCCTTCGCCTGGAGGTGAGAGAGCTGAGTTCGTAGCTTTAGAAAGTTCTCCGTGGTGAAGGTCTGGATGGTGGACTGGAAGGGGGATGCCAAGAGGTGGGGAGACAGTGACAGGTAGGCCCTCACCAGCCTGTGGCAGGAAAACTGGGGAGCAGGACCAGTTTTGGGATAGAGTCCACTGGCTTTGACTGATTAGAGAATGTGAGCAGGGGTGAGTAGAAATGACCAGCTTTCTACTAGAACAACAGTTGCTCCAGGGTCTGTCCACTAGGAGAAGAGGAGGATCAGGTTCTATGGGCAGGTGGGGGGCAGTTGGGGTAGTGACGGCACTGGTGGGATTTCCTGGTTGGGGGACCCCATGCCTCTAGTAATGGGACTTACTCATTTGAGCAGCCATCCAGGGAGCAATGCCAGGAGGCAGGTGGCCCTATGGGATGAGGAAGCAGCTTAGCAGGTGGGCCTGGGGCTGGAGAGAGAGCTGGGACATCTTTAGGTGCTTTAGACCGCAGAGAGCATGTATGCAGTGAGCCGCAATCAGGAGACATTTGGCAATGTTTAGAGGCATTTTGGGGCTTCCCTGGTGGCTCAGTTGATAAAGAATCCGCCTGCAATGCAGGAGACCTGGGTTCGATCCCTGGGTCAGGAGGATCCCCTGGAGGAGGAATGGCAACTCGCTCCAGTATTCTTGCCTAGGAGATCCCATGGACAGAGGAGCCTGGTAGGCTACAATCCGTGGGGTCAAAAAGAGCCAGATGTGACTGACTTAGTGACTAAACCACCACCAGAGACATTTTTGGTTGTCTTGACTGGGGGGTGTTATTGGCATCTAGTAGGTAAGGCCCAGGGGTGCTGCTAAAGATCTTGCTACAGCCAGGACAGCTTCACAGTATATATCCAGCCCCAAATGCCCTTTGTGCCCAGGTAGGGAACCCTAAAGCTGAGTGTAAAGAGAAAGGTCCCAAAGATGGAGCCAGAGAAGCACCCACATTTTGGGGATATAGTGGTCTTGAATGTCTCCTCATCTCAGGGAGCTTCTCTGACACCTGGAAGCTGTCACCACAGGCTGACCCCCCAGACTGTCATAATTCCAGTTCCACAGGCTGGTATTGTAGTCCTCACTGTTTGCCTCTAACAAGGCAACCAAGACACTTTCTGTTTAACCTGAGTAAAAAGTTTTCCAGGTCAGGAAGTTTGTGTATTTGTAGGTATGCACTTCATTCATTCATTCCCTGGGTGCTTGACTGAGCACAGAGATGCTGGGCTACTCTGGCCCATCCCCAGCCCTGCTTCATGCCCGAGGCTGTCCTCTCGCCTCTCCCTCCCTCTCGATCTCCTCCACGCTGTGTAGGCACGTCCTGATTCCAGCGACCTTTGGTGCATTTTCTCCATCCACGCCCCAATTTATTGCCAAACTCATAAAAAGCAAAACTTGGGAGAGAGAGATTGAGTTCGCTTCTCGCGGCAGAATTTGATTTAGAGCCAAGAAGGTGGCGATCGCTGCAAAGCGGAGATGGGCTATTTCGGGAGTGTGGTGAATGACTTTTTTTTCCATCTCCAAACGACCTTACATTTATTCCATCTCCCGCCCGTGCCTGTGTTGGGATTGATGGAGGGCGGGCGACGGGGCTCCCCTGGGCCCTGCTGCTGCTTCTGATCAATCTGTCTGATGGGCAGGAGAAGCAGGAGCGCCTGGGCAGCGGGCCGGCCGGCTGGCTGGCTGGGCCCGCAGTGTAGCATGTGGGGTTTGGGTGGACACGGCAGGCGCTGTGGTCACCAGCATATGCCGGCTTGATTGGATGGGGGGTGTCCACTGGTACTAGAGGTTCTGTCTGCCAGGGGAGGTGGTGGGCACATGTGTCAGTGGTCTCTGCGTCCCTCGGGGTCTTCCTCCTCTTGCTCCCTGGTTCTCTGCGTTCCTTGTCCTCACCAGCGTCAACTTTTCAGGTTTTCCTATGTATCACGGCCATACCTGCTTCAGGATACCAGAAAGTGCTTTCATCCTGGGTCAGGAGTCCAAAGACTTGGGTTTGGAGCTCCTCCATTACCAGCGAAGTGGGCCACTTTCAGAGGATTTCTTTTAGTCTCCCAGCCTCCACTTTCTAATCTGTAAAATGAGGTTGACATTAGTGTAGCAGTATAACTCACTTTCTGGGAGTATCAAGAGGATCAAAAGAATTTGGGATGTGGCATCAGGGGACTCAGGCTTCATTCCCAGCTGCCCTCTCCATCAGTTCAGGAATGTTGTGGATGTTTTCTAACCTCAGTTTCTCCACCACTGATGAAGACTAAGTAAAACTGGGGAGTATGTGGAGTTTTGTGATTCATAAACACTTCATTGGAAGGACTGATGCCAAAGCTAAAGCTCCAGTACTTTGGCCACCTGATGCAGAGAGCCGATTCATTATAAAAGACTGATGCTGGAAAAGATTGATTGGAATGTGAAGTCAAGTGGGCCTTAGAAAGCATCACTACAAACAAAACTAATGGAGGTGATGGAATTTCAGTTGAGCTGTTTCAAATCCTGAAAGATGATGCTGTGAAAGTACTGCACTCAATATGCCAGCAAATTTGGAAAACTCAGCAGTGGCCACAGGACTGGAAAAGGTCAGTTTTCATTCTAATTCCAAAGAAAGGCAATGCCAAAGAATGCTCAAAGTACCGCACAATTGCACTCATCTCACATGCTGGTAAAGTAATGCTCAAAATTCTCCAAGCCAGGCTTCAGCAAT
>SJYV01056055.1:747963-767900 GCA_006410875.1 Neotragus pygmaeus
GGAGATCCAACCAGTCCATTCTGAAGGAGATCAGCCCAGGGATTTCTTTGGAAGGAATGATGCTAAAGCTGAAACTCCAGTACTTTGGCCACCTCATGTGAAGAGTTGACTCACTGGAAAAGACTCTGATGCTGGGAGGGAATGGGGGCAGGAGGAGAAGGGGACAACCGAGGATGAGATGGCTGGATGGCATCACCGACTCGATGGACGTGAGTCTGAGTGAACTCCAAGAGATGGTGATGAACAGGGAGGCCTGGCGTGCTGCGATTCATGGGGTCGCAAAGAGTCAGACACGACTGAGCGACTGAACTGGTAAAGATTGAAGGCAAGAGGAGAAATGTTTCCCAGGTGGCTCGGTGATAAAGAATCCTCCTGCCAAAGCAGGAGACACAAGATACATGGGTTCGATCCCTGGGTCAGGAAGACCCCTCGAGAAGGAGATGGCAACCCACTGCAGTATTCTTGCCTGGAAAATTCCACGGATATAGAGGAACCTAGTGGGATATAGTCCATGGGGTTGCAAAGGTCGTTCATGACTGAGTGACTGAGCCCATACATAAAAGGAGAAAGTGGCAGCAGAGGATGAGATGGTAAGAGAGCATCACAACTCAGTGGACATGAATCTGAGCAAACTCTGGAAGATAATGGAGGACGTGGAAGCCTGGAGTGCTGCAGTCCATGGGGTCTCAAAGAATCAGACACAACTTAGCGACTGAAAAACAACAGGTACTTCAAGGAAGGCTTCTGAGAGGCTCTGCTTAGCAGTATTGGGGCAGGCTTGTCCTGTCTGCTCCCTCAGGCCCAGCCACTGCCTGTGACCCCCCTCCCTGTGGTGTTGGAGAAGACTCTTGAGAGTCCCTTGGACTGCAAGGAGATCAAACCAGTCAATCCTCAAGGATATCAGTCCTGAATTTTCATTGGAAGGACTGATGCTGAAGCTGAAACTCCAATACTTTGGCCGCCTGATGTGAGGAACTGACTCATTTGAAAAGACCCTGATGCTGGGAAAGATTGAAGGTGGGAGGAGAAGGGGATGACAGAGATGAGATGGTTGGATGGCATCACTGACTCTATGGACATGAATTTGAGTAGGCTCCGGGAATTAGTGATGGATAGGGAGGCCTGGCGTGCTGCAGTCCATGGGGTCGCAGAGTCAGACATGACTGAGCGACTGAACCGAACTGAACTGAACACGTCTCTGCATTAACATGTCTGTGTTAAAACAGGAACTCAAAAGCAGTCATAATGCTGGAGACCTACAGGGTATGCAGAGGTGGAGGTGCCACCGTGGTGGAGACTGGGGTTCGTGGGAGCTCAGACTCCTGGAGTCCTGAGCCTGCTGCCCCTGCAACAGCGTGGTGGGTGAGGCACTCCCCTGAGGAAGCGGGCGCAGAGGGTTGGGGCAGAAGCGGCAGTCCCGATTCTGTCATCAGTTGCGCCCCACTTGAAGCGGGCACGGTGCTCTCCACTCGCAAGATCAGGTGGGAGCCTGGATTCTAGGGAGCACGGGGAGCTTTTCAGGGGACACTTCCAGCAAATGGGCTGGAGACGCTGAGATGGGTGGGTTCACCTCCCTGTTATGACAGAGCAGAGGTCAAGAGGCTGACTTTCTCAGCGAGGCCAGTGAGGGGCCGAGGCAGAGGGGACCTGAGTCCCCTTGCTGGGCATTCACTGCTTCCCACCACAGCACACCCCTCCCCTCATTGTAGGGGGATAAGTTCTCTCTCATCAAACTTAAAACATATCCATTGTCATATTTAAAAAAATCTTGATTCTGTAGGTCTTTACATATGAACAGGGTAAAACAGGGCCTGGTATATTAAGTAGAGAGGGAGGAAGAAATAGCATTTATGGAGCTCCTGCTGCATGCCTGGAGCTATGTGCTGTTTCCCAGGATTTCTTTCTCTCTCTCCTTTTATCCTTAAAATCCTAACCACTTCCTTGGTGGCTTAGTTGGTAAAAAATCTTCATGCAATGCTGGAGACCCAGGTTCAATCCCTGGGTCAGGAAGATCCCCTGGAGTAGGAAATGGCAACCCACTCCAGTACTCTTTCCTGGAGAATCCCATGGACAGAGGACCTGGCCGGCTACAGTCCATGGGGTCACAAAGAGTCGGACGTGATGGAGTGACTAAATCACCAGCCACTGAACTGCCAGGGAATGCCCTCCCTTGATTTCTGATATGATCTTACTAACACACACTTGCAGAATCTGCCCTCGTTCCCATCTACAGATGAACAAACAAAAGCTTTAAAAAAGTCAGTTCCTTCTCAAAGTGACTCAGGAAGGAAGAACAGACCTGGATCTGTTGCTTCAAGTCAGAAATCTTGAGGGAAAGATCTCTGCCTTTGGGAGCCTCCTTGTTGAAGAACTAAAGGAGACTAAAGCGGAGCTCTGTCCCCAGTCTCTTGTTGTTTGTTCATTCATTCTTTTTATAAATACTTACTGATCCCCATTCCCCAGCACTCTTCCAGACACTGGGGATGTAGCATTGAACAAAAGAATGATTAAAATCCTTTACTTCATGGAAGAAGGGTGGGGGAGAAAGTGGAGGGATGCAAAACAAATAAAATATGTCAAAACTATTTAGGCTTGTTAATATTTCACTATCCTGACCCACAAAAAGAGCCTTTTCATTCAGTTTAACCAAATGGTGTTAAGTGCTATGGAGAAAAATAAAGGCAAAAGTGGATGGGCTCAGGAGCCTAGTTAGCAGGCATTGCTTTCCCGGTTCTGCAGTGAAAAAGGTCTTTCTTGCGTCCTCACCTGACCATGTACACCTTTCGTCTCTATCAAGAAGCTTGACTCCTTCCTGAGTACTTGAGGCTCTTCATGGTCTGGATCTCGCCACCTCTGTCCGTCCATCAGACCTGCAGCTCCTGAAATACGGCCCCTTCTGTCTGTGCAGGCAGCTGGCCCTCCGTGGAACCGTCCTTCCTGCCATTGTCTGCCAGCCCTTCAGGCCCAGCTGGAGTGTCAGGGCCTCAGAAGTGCCTTCGCGAGCCTTGGCCTCCTTCTCCCAGACAGTTTTAATTGCTCCCTTCTCTGCACTCACACGCCACTTTATTAGAGCACTTAGAGCTGCTCTTCTCTTTAGAAGACGCCGTGATTTATTCATGTGCCTTATTAATGGTCCTATTCCCGGTGGCTGGTGCAGGCCGGGTAGGCAGCAAGGCTCACCACAGGCGTGATGAGTGAATGAAGGCAGGAAGAGATGCTGAGTGGGAGCTGCAGGGAGTAGAGAATCAGGACAGGTGAGCTTTATGGAGAGGGTCAGCCGAGGCAGATCTGGAGGGTTGGGGGCACTGCCCCAGGGAAAGGAGAGGAGAGGGCCATGCTTGACCAGCCCACGCTTGCCCACTCCTGCCCACACAGACCTACTCACACCTGCTTACTCCTGTGACCTCCTCCACCACCATCTGGCCTGACTTCACACCCTCTGTCCACCCTGGGCTTGCTTTTCCTACTGACTTGGTGTCTTCTGTCCTTACCTCTCTCCCTGCTTCTGTCCAGAGGTACCCTTCAGTATCCTCTGGATGCAGGAGCTTGCCCCGATGAGCACCCACAGCCCTCAACTCTGTCCTGCCTAAAGCTCCTTGCAACTGTAACGCCTGCTGGGCAGCAGGGCTCAGGGGCTGAGTTGATGGCTTTTGGATCAAACTGCCTGTGTTTGAATCCTAGCTGTGACCTTGGGCAAGTCAGCTGTCTTTTCTGTCATTCCTCGGGCCCTTTCTTCTGTGAGGCATGGGTGATAACTGTCCTGAACCACTAGGGTACTGAGAGATTCACAGAAGTAACCCACGTGGAGCACCAGCCCAGAACCGGACTTGCATTAGACGCTCATGAGCATCAGTCCTGGATGGCAGCTGTGTCTTTCCTGCGGGGGATGGGAGGAGGCATTCTGTGAGGCCAGGGGCCCCCTTGGCCTTGTTCTCTGCCCAGTACACGTGGAGGAGTCTGGTGGTGACAGGTGGGGCAAGCGCAGGGGAGGAGAGTGGACAGCCCTGGAGCTGGGCTGAGCAGAGAGGGGACAGTGAGACAGGGCCTGGGGAGGACCGCAGCCTGGAGACCTGAGTAGGGGCAGAGGCAGGACCCTTGTTTTCTGTGTGATGAAGACCCGTCTCTCTAACATGCACATTGATGAGAACTCCCCATGTATCCGGGAACAGGGTTGTCTGGAAACCAGGGAGATGCCCGGACCGTCCGTTTGGCCTTTTGCCAAAACGCTTCTCTCCATGAGATTATACATTCTAGGCCATATCCCCTCCATTGACACTTCCTCCCTCACTTTACTCCTTTTCTTACTCCTCCATCATAAAAATCTCTAGAAACAGGTTTTGTTCAAAGTGAATGAGGTAATAAATTCTCTGTTTCTGACAGGCCGACAAGAGAGATAAATTCTGTAGTGGGAGATGCAGGCCTCCTCGCTTGCCCTGTGGAGCTTTGGCTGATGTTGAGGTCTGTCCAGGGAAGAGGTACTGGCTGGGAAGCGGGGAGGAGGCAGAGGAAGCTCCAGGAGGAGCCCTCTGGGCCCACCCTGGGTTCAGGTGGGCAGCTGCTCAGGCCAGGTAGGATCTTCGTAATTTATCAACTTGCTCATGGCCAGGGCCAGGTCTTGGCTGACAATGAGCTAGGTGGAAGGAGCCACAGTCATTCATTCACTCATTCATTTATTCGATCTCCTCTCCATCAGTTCTTTCAGCAAGTCACCTAGCGTGGACGAGAGGGACCAAATTCCCCTGGAGTATGACCTTTTAGTGGAAGCCTTCCCACAAAGGATCCCAAATATTTGCAATTCAAGTCAGAGCAAAAGATTGATTTTCCTGGTAATTAAAGAGCTCCTACCAATCATTAAGGAAAATAAACAATCCAATAGGAATCCAGGCAAAGATATGAACGAACAGCTCACAAAAAGGGAGTAGTGTGAGAAAGGCTGACTCTCACTCATCCCGCGAGCTGGGCACAGGAAATGTCACTGCGACGCAGCCCCACCCTCAGGCCGCTCAAGACTGCCAGGGAGGGCATGCCGCGGGCGCGGACTGCTGCCTCCTGAGCACGGAGTGCAGGTGTACACACACCCCAGAGACCAGCTTGACCCTGTGCTTCTCAAGGGTGACCTGGCAATAATTTAGCACTGTCTCTACTCAGCAAATCATCCCATCTCTACATGGACAAAGCTACTCCACACCTACCAGATTGCTCCCTGAAGCATTTTCAGTATCAAAGATTTGAAACAGCCTAAGTGTCCTTCACTAGACAACTGGCTAAATAATTTATGGTGGATTGGTACAACTGAATACTATGCAATCATGAAGAAGAGGGGAGGGGAAAGGGTAACAAGAAGTATCTTTAGGCACTGCGGTACACTGAGCTCCAAGATACATTTTTAAGTGAAAGTGCAAGGCATTCCGTAGAATGGAACACAAATGATGCTTTTATTTGTATAAAGGAGAAAAAACGTGAATATAAGTATACAGATATATATATATACAACATACATATATGTATATGATGTACAAATTTGTATTTAATGTACATATATGTCTATTTTCTTTATTTTAATATGAACAGTAGCATAATCTGTATTATGTACACACAATATAAGTAGCACCTTAGGTGAATAGTTGCCTCTTTGAGTCTCAGTTTTCACATTTATAAAACGGGAGTTGTAAGAAAAACGCAGGCAAAGAAATGATAGGAAAAAGCAATGAAAGTAGCGCCTTATATATGTGCCTTACATATTCCATTGCACGTTTCTGTGGAAATGGTTCTGTACATTTACCTCTGGAAGCACACAGACCCAGTGGCTGCTTCTGGGGAGCAGAGCCAAGAACTTGGAGGCTGGGGCCCATGGTAGGAGGGAGACTTTTCACTGTAGTACATCGTTTATGCCTTTCAGATTTTGGTTGTGAATGTATTACCTATTCAAAAAGTAGCTCTCGTTAACTTTTTCAAAAAGAGAGATGCAAAGGATATTTTCTTCTTGAGTATCTTAGCTGGGGCGGAGGTCTAGGAGTGGGTCAGGTGGAGAATGAAGGCAGGGCCTGCAAGGGCAGGTGCCTGGGGACACTGAGGCACAGCCTGGGGACCAGGTAACCGGCTATGGTTGGAGCACAGTTTGGGGGAGTCTTGATAAGAACACGCCTGGCGAGAAACAGGATGGATGAAGACAGATTTATGTATCACGGTAAAGAGTCAGGCTTTTATTGCAGTGAGAGGCTCTTGAGGGGTTTAATGGGGGCCAGACACGGATTATATTTTGGGAAGAGCCTCCTGGAGGCAGGGTGGGGAGGGTTCTGGGGAGTGGACACTCCTGATTTCCACTCACCTTTCTCGGCCTTTGCTCCCATCTTTAGCGATGCTGACCAGCGGGTGGAGTGCACTCTGTTGCACATGGGGAACTGAGGCTGAGGAGAACGGAGTCCTGAGTTCCCACTTAGAGCCAGGATTCAAGCTCCGGTTCCCGTGACTCTGGAGCCTGTGCTCTGATTTTGGCTCTGTGCTGCTGGGTGAGAATTGCAAAGCGGTGGTCAAGCATCAGGTCCAGATGTGTGGCTGACGAAGTCAGGATGCAATGGCAAGAACTTATCATCAAGTTTCCACCAACGTGCTGGTCCCTCTCCCACCCCTCGGTCACCGTCCAAGGGACTGAAGTCCCTGGTCTTATTCATGGAAGAAAAGCAGTGCATTTCTGAACAACAATCAGTTTTCTTCTTCTGCAGGTATAGTGAAGGTCAGACTTCTTACAGCTGCGACAGGACAGCGTGGAAGGACTTTCCCTCCAGATGAGGTCTGGGCGAGATGCATTTGGCTCCAGTTAAGCTGAGCCTTCTACATTTTCTGGTCATTTGGTTTTCATTTTCCTATCATTTCTTTGCCTGCATTTTCCTTACTACTCCCGTTTTATAAATGAAAACCGAGACTCAAAGAGGCAACTATTCACCTAAGGTCACCTGGTTTGTTGACTGGGGAATCAGGCCTTAAACCCTTGTCTTGGGACACCAGATTTTTTTTTTTTTAATTAATAAGGGCTTATTTGAGTCTCATGATACAAACCCAGAAGTGTCTTGTGATTTCTTTCAGAGACGTTCAGTAAAGAGAAAGCTAGGTTCTCCTTGTTGTGAGGCTGGTGTTTTCACTGTTTGTGGCCAGGAGTGGGGCCTATCAGATGCTGGGCCCTGGGGCAAAATGTGTGCCTGCAGGAGGCTGGATCCGCTGGCTGGGGAGACAATGGCGGCTCAGGATGCAGGCGTGCTTGCTCGGCTGGGCCGCTGCTGCGAAGACTGCCACTGGCTAGTTTAATTAAGAGCTGGGGGAAGAAGGGTGCATTGTGGTCGGGGAGCTGAGGAGGTCAGCTGAGGGGAGTTAGGAGGGGCCTGGGAACCAGAAGACGTTCTGTCTGCTCTGTCTACCTCTGGGGACGGCCTGGGCTCCCAGAGCAAGCCGGTCTGTGCAGGGTGTTGGTGGGCGCGTGCCGCAGTGTGTCTGACTAGGTTGGCTACCTCCTCAGATGCTGAGACCCTCCCTGGCTATGAACAGAAGGTCTCAGTTTCCCTCTGGGCTCCCTCCTGACTTTTCCCGAAGCCTAACCCCAGGTCTTGAATCTCTGTTCTGCCACTCACCCAAGCTGTGACCTTGGGTATGTCTTATCAACTAAGTCTCAATTTTTCCATATGCAGAATGGGATAATGCAGAATAAGCCTTGCTTTTCCTGCCTCCACAGCATTTTGGGGAAGACCAACTGGATAAGTGGATGAGCTGCAGTGTGGAAATGGTAAAGCGCTGCACAGTGCTTGCAGGGACGCTGATGAAACCGTCGCTGTCCCCACCGTTAGGACATCTTCAGCATCCCGGCTTTACCCAGACTGCCCCATGCTTTCCTTTCTTTTGGTAAGAGTAGGGTCATCTTGATCTTGTTTAACTTTTCAACTGAGAATACCGTATTATTTTTCCAGTTCAAAAAGTAGTACAGATGCACTGTAAAACATCTCTTTTAAAGAAAAAAAAATTTTCCAGCTTTAACATTGTCACCACGTGACTTGGGGGAAGCCATTCTCTGGGTTTGATTTCCTCCAATAGCCACTAGATCAGAGATGATGAAGTACGACATGTACACGGTCCGTCTTCTGTCCGGTGCTCGTGGCCGACCTGTCTAGTGGATTGCAGCATCGTTTCCTGGTGCCCCTGGAGGCTGCTTCCGAATCTTGCTCAACACAGCCTACCATCCATCAGAGTGGCCGAGAGAAGGAATCTATTGTCCATTGATGATCAGATGAGCTTTGATGTTTTCTGGAGGAGCAAGTCCCAGGGTTCAGGCCCTGGGAGAGAAGTTTGGAGAGTCCCTCAGCTTGTCCATCTCATAGGGAGTTTCCTTTCATCTGATTCTGGAATCTCAAGTATTGTGCAGCAGATAATGGCTTCCAATGGGGAGTTCCCTGAATATTTTTAAGAATTAAAAAAAAATAAAAGAAATGACTCTTGCGAAGTCAATGGAATGTGAGCAAGTGACTTAATAAATTCACACCCACGCAAATGCTTGTGCTTCTTCAACTCAACATGAAACTGGGCGGGGTAGAATATTTTGGAAGCACTGGCTTCCAAAAAGCACACAGCGTGGGGAAGCAAGCCGATGCTAATAGGATCTACTCTCTGGAGGCCTTATACTCAAGTCTCACATCCTTAGAACTTGAATGACCCTAGTCCCCCCTTTAACAAATGGGGAAATGGACCTAGAGGACAGAAGTGAGCTGTCCAAAGTCATCTGGCTTGTGAGTAATAAAGCAGGCACGTGAACCCAGCTGCTAGGTCCCCACTTTTTTTGGGGAAACTACAAAACCCTCCAAGGGAAAGTCCCCAGTGTTTGGAATATTACTATGAAGAAAAGTTTTCCTCATGGTTAATGTGGGGAAAAACACCATCTTGGTGTTATCATCCAGTCCACCCCCACCATTGGTGTCACTGACCCCCTCACAGTCGGACGTGAGCCCTTTCTGCCTTTGACATATTTGTGGCTGCAGAGATAAAAACCACGCTGCACAGGGAGCCAGGAGCGCTGGATTCCTGTCTAGGCAGCAGGCAGTTCTGAGCCCTCTCTGGACTGCAATGCCTTTGTTAAACAGTGAGGGGCTTCTCCTGGCAACTCCAGCACAGAGGCTAAGGGGGTGGCTTCTGGGGTCAGCCTGCCTGGGTTCTCTCCATAGTTTTGACTCATATTAGCTGTGCCACCTTGAACCTCTCTGTGCCTCAATTTCGTCATCTGTTAAATGAGAATAATAACATCCCCTACCTTGTAGGTTGCTGTGAAGACGGGATGAGTTAGTTACTCCATGTGTAACAGTACCAGTCAGTGTTAGCAGTGGCAGCAAGGACCCTGACTCTCAGGGCCTGGGCCTATGCAGAGAGAGGTGAGGTGTGGCTTGGGGGCCTGACAGGTTTCACAAGGCACACCAACTGGTGGGCTAGCATCCTTATTCGGGGCCTCTCTTCAAAGAAGCTGCAAAGCTGTATTCAGATACTTGGCCAAAGTTCATTGACATCAGCTCCTCCTCCAGGAAGCCCTCCTGGATGGGTGGGCTGACCCACTCCCTCTCCCTGCTGCGAGGTCCCAGCCCCCCCTGCCAATGCCACCCCTTGGTCTCAGACAAAGCGGGCACCAGCAGAGGCAGCAGCCGGCCAGCTCGGTGGCTTTCATGAAGCTGGAGCTCCCCGGAGCCTGTGCTGGGCTGTTCTGCTTTGAATGTTATTTGCATTGCAATAGGCAAGCCTAGCCTTCAATACAGGCCCCTTCTCTTTTGACAGAACAGCCTCACAATTGCCTATTGACCGGGCACCTGTTCCTGCCCCAGACATTATGCAAATGCCGGCCAGGAGCGAAGCCGCCAGCCCCTGGGCCATTGTGCATTGAACCCTGATGGCGCCCTGCCAGCTCCCAGCCGGCCTTTGTTCCGGCTGCTCAGCGCCACCCCCGCCCACCCGAGGTGCCCTGCCGAGGAGCCGCCCGCTGTCAGCTACTTGGGTCCTTGCACCTGAAGAAAGACCCTGCGAGCTGGAGGCGGGCTCATGCTGAGCCCGGGTTGGGGCCCTGGAGGCGGCCAGGGAGCTGCGGGCCCTTCAGTCCCCAGGGACCACAGAGAGCAGGCCTGGCAGGCGGAGGTGGGGGCAACCGGGACCGTGCCATCTGGGGGAGGGGGATTATAATAATCACTCTCGCATCTGCTGAGGGCCTTCCAGTTTGCAATCCCCTCTCAAGGCCCTTGCCCCACCAGGCACACCTGCCCCTTGAGGAGGTGGGTGGGCAGGGGGATGTGTGCCTTTCACACAGGAGGGGACTNAATGGCAAGAACTTATCATCAAGTTTCCACCAACGTGCTGGTCCCTCTCCCACCCCTCGGTCACCGTCCAAGGGACTGAAGTCCCTGGTCTTATTCATGGAAGAAAAGCAGTGCATTTCTGAACAACAATCAGTTTTCTTCTTCTGCAGGTATAGTGAAGGTCAGACTTCTTACAGCTGCGACAGGACAGCGTGGAAGGACTTTCCCTCCAGATGAGGTCTGGGCGAGATGCATTTGGCTCCAGTTAAGCTGAGCCTTCTACATTTTCTGGTCATTTGGTTTTCATTTTCCTATCATTTCTTTGCCTGCATTTTCCTTACTACTCCCGTTTTATAAATGAAAACCGAGACTCAAAGAGGCAACTATTCACCTAAGGTCACCTGGTTTGTTGACTGGGGAATCAGGCCTTAAACCCTTGTCTTGGGACACCAGATTTTTTTTTTTTTAATTAATAAGGGCTTATTTGAGTCTCATGATACAAACCCAGAAGTGTCTTGTGATTTCTTTCAGAGACGTTCAGTAAAGAGAAAGCTAGGTTCTCCTTGTTGTGAGGCTGGTGTTTTCACTGTTTGTGGCCAGGAGTGGGGCCTATCAGATGCTGGGCCCTGGGGCAAAATGTGTGCCTGCAGGAGGCTGGATCCGCTGGCTGGGGAGACAATGGCGGCTCAGGATGCAGGCGTGCTTGCTCGGCTGGGCCGCTGCTGCGAAGACTGCCACTGGCTAGTTTAATTAAGAGCTGGGGGAAGAAGGGTGCATTGTGGTCGGGGAGCTGAGGAGGTCAGCTGAGGGGAGTTAGGAGGGGCCTGGGAACCAGAAGACGTTCTGTCTGCTCTGTCTACCTCTGGGGACGGCCTGGGCTCCCAGAGCAAGCCGGTCTGTGCAGGGTGTTGGTGGGCGCGTGCCGCAGTGTGTCTGACTAGGTTGGCTACCTCCTCAGATGCTGAGACCCTCCCTGGCTATGAACAGAAGGTCTCAGTTTCCCTCTGGGCTCCCTCCTGACTTTTCCCGAAGCCTAACCCCAGGTCTTGAATCTCTGTTCTGCCACTCACCCAAGCTGTGACCTTGGGTATGTCTTATCAACTAAGTCTCAATTTTTCCATATGCAGAATGGGATAATGCAGAATAAGCCTTGCTTTTCCTGCCTCCACAGCATTTTGGGGAAGACCAACTGGATAAGTGGATGAGCTGCAGTGTGGAAATGGTAAAGCGCTGCACAGTGCTTGCAGGGACGCTGATGAAACCGTCGCTGTCCCCACCGTTAGGACATCTTCAGCATCCCGGCTTTACCCAGACTGCCCCATGCTTTCCTTTCTTTTGGTAATAGTAGGGTCATCTTGATCTTGTTTAACTTTTCAACTGAGAATACCGTATTATTTTTCCAGTTCAAAAAGTAGTACAGATGCACTGTAAAACATCTCTTTTAAAGAAAAAAAAATTTTCCAGCTTTAACATTGTCACCACGTGACTTGGGGGAAGCCATTCTCTGGGTTTGATTTCCTCCAATAGCCACTAGATCAGAGATGATGAAGTACGACATGTACACGGTCCGTCTTCTGTCCGGTGCTCGTGGCCGACCTGTCTAGTGGATTGCAGCATCGTTTCCTGGTGCCCCTGGAGGCTGCTTCCGAATCTTGCTCAACACAGCCTACCATCCATCAGAGTGGCCGAGAGAAGGAATCTATTGTCCATTGATGATCAGATGAGCTTTGATGTTTTCTGGAGGAGCAAGTCCCAGGGTTCAGGCCCTGGGAGAGAAGTTTGGAGAGTCCCTCAGCTTGTCCATCTCATAGGGAGTTTCCTTTCATCTGATTCTGGAATCTCAAGTATTGTGCAGCAGATAATGGCTTCCAATGGGGAGTTCCCTGAATATTTTTAAGAATTAAAAAAAAATAAAAGAAATGACTCTTGCGAAGTCAATGGAATGTGAGCAAGTGACTTAATAAATTCACACCCACGCAAATGCTTGTGCTTCTTCAACTCAACATGAAACTGGGCGGGGTAGAATATTTTGGAAGCACTGGCTTCCAAAAAGCACACAGCGTGGGGAAGCAAGCCGATGCTAATAGGATCTACTCTCTGGAGGCCTTATACTCAAGTCTCACATCCTTAGAACTTGAATGACCCTAGTCCCCCCTTTAACAAATGGGGAAATGGACCTAGAGGACAGAAGTGAGCTGTCCAAAGTCATCTGGCTTGTGAGTAATAAAGCAGGCACGTGAACCCAGCTGCTAGGTCCCCACTTTTTTTGGGGAAACTACAAAACCCTCCAAGGGAAAGTCCCCAGTGTTTGGAATATTACTATGAAGAAAAGTTTTCCTCATGGTTAATGTGGGGAAAAACACCATCTTGGTGTTATCATCCAGTCCACCCCCACCATTGGTGTCACTGACCCCCTCACAGTCGGACGTGAGCCCTTTCTGCCTTTGACATATTTGTGGCTGCAGAGATAAAAACCACGCTGCACAGGGAGCCAGGAGCGCTGGATTCCTGTCTAGGCAGCAGGCAGTTCTGAGCCCTCTCTGGACTGCAATGCCTTTGTTAAACAGTGAGGGGCTTCTCCTGGCAACTCCAGCACAGAGGCTAAGGGGGTGGCTTCTGGGGTCAGCCTGCCTGGGTTCTCTCCATAGTTTTGACTCATATTAGCTGTGCCACCTTGAACCTCTCTGTGCCTCAATTTCGTCATCTGTTAAATGAGAATAATAACATCCCCTACCTTGTAGGTTGCTGTGAAGACGGGATGAGTTAGTTACTCCATGTGTAACAGTACCAGTCAGTGTTAGCAGTGGCAGCAAGGACCCTGACTCTCAGGGCCTGGGCCTATGCAGAGAGAGGTGAGGTGTGGCTTGGGGGCCTGACAGGTTTCACAAGGCACACCAACTGGTGGGCTAGCATCCTTATTCGGGGCCTCTCTTCAAAGAAGCTGCAAAGCTGTATTCAGATACTTGGCCAAAGTTCATTGACATCAGCTCCTCCTCCAGGAAGCCCTCCTGGATGGGTGGGCTGACCCACTCCCTCTCCCTGCTGCGAGGTCCCAGCCCCCCCTGCCAATGCCACCCCTTGGTCTCAGACAAAGCGGGCACCAGCAGAGGCAGCAGCCGGCCAGCTCGGTGGCTTTCATGAAGCTGGAGCTCCCCGGAGCCTGTGCTGGGCTGTTCTGCTTTGAATGTTATTTGCATTGCAATAGGCAAGCCTAGCCTTCAATACAGGCCCCTTCTCTTTTGACAGAACAGCCTCACAATTGCCTATTGACCGGGCACCTGTTCCTGCCCCAGACATTATGCAAATGCCGGCCAGGAGCGAAGCCGCCAGCCCCTGGGCCATTGTGCATTGAACCCTGATGGCGCCCTGCCAGCTCCCAGCCGGCCTTTGTTCCGGCTGCTCAGCGCCACCCCCGCCCACCCGAGGTGCCCTGCCGAGGAGCCGCCCGCTGTCAGCTACTTGGGTCCTTGCACCTGAAGAAAGACCCTGCGAGCTGGAGGCGGGCTCATGCTGAGCCCGGGTTGGGGCCCTGGAGGCGGCCAGGGAGCTGCGGGCCCTTCAGTCCCCAGGGACCACAGAGAGCAGGCCTGGCAGGCGGAGGTGGGGGCAACCGGGACCGTGCCATCTGGGGGAGGGGGATTATAATAATCACTCTCGCATCTGCTGAGGGCCTTCCAGTTTGCAATCCCCTCTCAAGGCCCTTGCCCCACCAGGCACACCTGCCCCTTGAGGAGGTGGGTGGGCAGGGGGATGTGTGCCTTTCACACAGGAGGGGACTTGGGGCCCCTGGGGGGAGCTGGCTGAAGCCGCACAGAGTCGGGTAGAGAGGACTCAGGTCCAGCACTCCCCGGGGCACCTCTGACTCCCCGAGTCTTTGCTCGCTTCTCCAGAGCCCCACCTTCACCCATGTAACTAACTCCCTGACCCACAGTGGACTGTCCTGCACAGCGTGACTCCAGCCCATCTCCTCTTTTTGGTTTCTTCACCTTTTTCTATGCCCTCGGCTTCACTTTCACTCAATCAAGAGGGGTTTGCAAAGCATGGTCCCAGGACCGACAGCTTCAGCACTGCTGGAACCTGTTAGAAAATTCCAGTTCCCAGGCCCCAGCTGTAACACGCTGCCTCATAAGCTCTGGGGTGAGGCCTGGCTCCAGGCCCTCTAATGCAAGGACAACTCTGAAGACCACAAGCCCAGACTGGGCTTTGCAAAGGTCTCAAGAAAGGAGCCATTAGCTGCCATGGGGCCACCGACCGGAATCTGTAGCAACAGATGCTCTTGGAATGGGGAAGCCCAGGTCTTTGTCCCACCCTTGATGCCCAGCTGGGACACCTCTGGCCCATTTCTTTGCTTCAGAAGAGCCATCAGGATGGGGAGTAAGAGCAAGTCAGGGCAAAGCACTGGAGTGACCCTGGGTTCCATCCCAGCTGCTCCCTGCCAGCCCTCTGGCCCCCCAAACCCTTCACCCAATGCCAAAATGCTTTAAAGAGTTTGGCCCAAAGCAAGGAAATCTGATCTCTTGAGAGGCCAGGGCAAGGTCCTCAGAGCCAAGTGTCGGTCTGGGCTCACAATTTGTCTTCCTCAAGTGCTGTCAGAGAGCTCTTCGCCTGAAAGACAAATCTAAAAGAGAAGTAAATGAGGCCAACCCTCCCCAAGCCACGTTCCTTCGTGTGGCATTCAATGCTTTTCAGCCTCTGGCCGCACCGGCTTCTCCTGCCTCAGTGCCTCAGTGTTCTGTCGCGCTTCCAAATCTCTGCTAGGAGGGCCCATGGGTCTGGGGGGACACAGTAGAGGGTGTCATTTAAACACTCCTTTGGGGACCACAGGTTAGCTTCTGCTCATGATTATAAACTTCTTGTCTCTGCCATTGGGAAGTCTTCCTATTATTATTTTTCTATTCAGAATCATTTATTGAGGATCTACTAGGTACCAGTGTTCTGAGCTCTGGAGGACGAGGGGTAGCATGTTGCGTGAAGTCACCCACCTCTCAAGGAGTTCCCGATCTAGTAGAGGAAACAGACTACCACTGTATGACCAGGCCTGAGTGAAGGTTTAAGTGGGTGTGGGGAAGCAGGGCTTAAGGGAAGCTGGGTGGATCCTAGTTGGGGACTAGTTGAGTTGGGAGCGGTGTAAGGGAGGAGGGGAACTCAGCGTGATGATCAGGTTTCCTGATGTACATGTGGATGGTGGGATTATCCCTAAGAGGGAGACTGGAGAGAGAGAGAGAGAGAGGAAGGTTAGGGATCAGATGAGAGGCTGGGGAGTTGAGTTTTCGTTGAAGTGAGTTTTGAATTGTCCACGGCACAGGCAGAAAGAGATGCCCACTGGTAGATGGATGAGGGTTCTGGCCTACAGGGAGTGTCTGTGCTGAGGCTGATGGCAGCAGAGTATTGAGGTGGCAGTGGGGTCTTGGGCTGACTCTCCTGTCCCCCGCAGACAGGAGTCGCGGCAGGGCCTGCTCTGACTTCTGGGTTCCGTCCTACATTACCTCCTTCCTCACAGTGTCGCTCCGTCCTGGTCCGTTGGCCCTCTGGTTTTAGGAGCACCTGAGAAGCAGAGGGAAAAGCGCTGGTTTCCAGATCACTAGGGTCTAATGGGGCTAGTGGTAAAGAACCTGTCTGCCAATGTAGGTAGACGTAAGAGACACAGGTTCAATTCCTGGGTTGGGAAGATCCCCTGGAGAAGGAAATGGCATCCCACTCCAGTATTCTTTCCTGGAGAATCCCATGGACGGAGGAGCCTGGCAGGCTACAGTCCATAGGGTTGCACACGACTAAAGGGACTTAGCATGAATTCCATGAGGATCTAATGGTTTGGCGAGGCCTTGGTTTTTTGCAGCCTCCCCTGTGTGACTCACATCTCTCTGCTTATATCTTTATGAAAGCATCACGTAGAAGGAAAGGGGCCCCTAACCAGCCTTCTGCTTCCAGAGACACATACTCCTCCCCCAGGGAATCAACAGCAGGTTAGGGCCAGAACTGAGAGGAAAGTGAGGCTGCCCCATCTCACAGAGAAAGAAACTGAGGCTCAGGAGGGAGCGGTGATGTTTCCTGATTTGACTGTGATGTTAGCAGCAGCAGCACTTTGAGAGGGTCAAACAAAAAGTCTAATTTTGCAGATGAGGAAACAGAATCACACAGAGGGGAAGCCACGGACCCAGGCTCCCTGGATGGAAAACGTGTCCTGACTCCTCTTCCACTGCACCATCCCATCCTCCGGGATGGGTGACATCCCTGGGAGGCAGGCGCTTCTGACCTTCCAGAGAAAGTGCTCTGTCAAGCCTCGGCAGACACCAAGCCCAAACATTAAGTCAGCCCAAACACTCCATAGGATGCTCTGGTTCCCACAAAGTGCTTGGGACTTCGCAAGCGTCAGCTGAGAACCTGCTGGGTGCCAGGCATGGGATGTGCTTGGTACAAGTTATTTGAGTGAATCTTCCCAGAAACTTTTGGAAGCAAAAAAGCCTCCTTCCCTTTGCCAGCTGTGAAAGTGGAGGGCAGAGGGCTTCAGCTCTGGCTCAGCCCTGCCACTGGTAGTGGAGGAAGCCACGTTTGAGCTGGGTGGCCTAACACCTCCGTCTTCTCTCCACCACAGAGCACAGTCTCCTTCTTGCTGGTCCCTGCAGCTTCTAGCTTTGAGAAGGGGACCCTCAGCGCCCTCTCCACTCACAGACCTTCTGAACTCCACTGCGGGGTCCTCCCCAACCCTGGACTTGACTCCACCCGACTCAGCTCTGCTACCAGGGCACCCAGGGACCCTGGCCAGGCCCTTCCCTCTACTGTGGTTCCCTTTTCCTGAGTGCCCTATGCTGAGTGTGGGTCCCTTTATATTTACAATAATCACTTCCATCTCTGGCCTCTCCTCCTCTGCAAGCCAGCTGTCTAGGGCTGGGGAGAATGTCTTCTCTCCATGGGCTCTAGAAAATGTTCCTTGGGAATAGCGGTTCAGACTTTCTCTCTCCCTAGTCACCAGATCTGATTTACAAACCAGATCAAGTGTATTTTCTTTGTGAATCAAGAGTGGGTGGAGAGTAACCGAGCAGGAGCCCCTTCCGTTGTTGTCATGGGATAAAACAGCTCAGCTGAATGGGCTCTCGGACGATCCTTGGAAGGTGGCTTAAAGCCAAGGGAGACCTGTGGGCCTTTTTCCCTCGAGGGGTGTCTGCTCCCTCCCACAACTTGCACATTTTTTCATGGGCTCCACATTGCTCTCTATCCCCGTGGATGCCCATGAGTTCTTGTCTGTTCTGAAGCCACCAGCCCCTCCTTCGGGTGAAGGACACAGGCTGTGCTCACTTTTGCTTTCGGATCTGGATTTAAGCGCATCAGTCAAGGGCCCACTGTGTGCCAGGCCTTGAACCAAGCACTTCCTGCCTTCCCTTTTTTCAATCTGAGGCTGAATACATTAGTTCATTTAACAAGAGAAGACCTGAGAGTCAGTGGGATGAGATGCACGGCTGGGACTGTGAACTGGTGGGAGATGGAGTCGAGGCTAGGACCAGATTGACGGCTTTCTTCTCTCATCATTCTTATAATCTCCTCATAATCCTTTTGTTCAGTTTTACCCCAGCATGGCCTCCACTGGTGTCTATTGGACTGTAAACTTCTCAACCTCTCGTGTCCGGAGTACCAGTTTTCAATTCTTAGCACCTAGGAAGGTGATGATCCCAAAGACAGGCTGCAGAGAAAACCATCCAGGACTGGGACACCAAGGTACTCGTTGCCCAAGCCTGAAGGACTCAGCATTGAGTGTGGCCTTTAATTTTGGCTATATTGCTCAAAGAATATTCTGGAAGCTGCTGAGTCTGAATCTAGCCTGCTTGCCTCTCTGGGTTTAAATCCTGGCCCTGTACATGTAACTGTGGGACTCCAGACAAGTAAACCTCTCTGTGCTTTGGTCTTCTCATCTGCCAGTAAGGCTGATGGTAGCGCCTCTATAGGGTTGCTGTAAGGATTAAATAAGTTTGTATGTGTAAGATGCACAGAACTTAGAGGTGATTAGTGGCAGTAAGCATTAATTTGTGGTAGCTGTGGTAGAAATGGGTGCCCTGGGTCTGAGGAGGGGACTGGACCATTACTCTAGCTTTTTTTTTTTTTTTTTTGGCTCCTGCCAAGATATCCAGGGCTGGGGTCCAGATGGGGAGCTGTGGCCTAGGGTCCTGTCTGTCCCGTCCTCTCTTTCCTGTCTGGCTGCCCTGGTGGGTACATGGAGAGCAAGAGGTGGGGGGAGGGCGGGGGGAGCATGCATTTCTGTCCTTGGTTCCTGGGAACCAGCTGGGGATTACATATGAGACCCTGAAAATTCCAAGATAATGTTAGCCAGATCCGGGGCTCAACACAGCTCTGGTTGTGATGAATTCCAAATGGTGCAGAGGCCTCGGTGCCCGGGAGCAGCTGGGGAAGCTGTGGCGCTTCCTGGACCCGGGGACGGTTATTGAGACGACACAGCCAGAGACCCCGAGGAGCTCTGCGGGCTCCTCTCAGCCTGGTCTCTGGCAGGCGGTTCCATGGTGCCCTCTGGGCAGTCAGCGGCCCAAGTGGCAGTACAGGAATTTATTCTGGGGCTCCTAACTTGGTGACAAGCCCTCCCTCTCTGTGTGTTTATAACTAAGCTCTAGAAAACCAGGTTGGGCCAGGATGTTAAAGGCAGTGTCCAGTCAGTCGGCTTGCCCGGCCTCCTGCCCAGGCTCACCTCGCCCTCCTTCCTTTCTGCTTTAAAAGAGCCCCTGCTGAACTGATGGGTGGCAGGTGCGGGCGGCAGGCACGGGCGGGGCCATTGTGGTGAAGCCTGTGTGACCTCTGGCCTTGAGTTCTTCTTGAAGGGAAAGGTACGAGTCATGGATGGTGCAGTGTGACATGGGCTGTGAGCTGCTTCTGCAGGAGCCTAGCCCAGGCTGGGGCTGTGTACGGGGTACCTTGGAGGGCTTGCCAGGGAGAGGTGGAAGCTCAGGTATGGACAATGGGAGTCAGTCAGACAGAGGAGGAACATGTAATAGAGAGTGTTGTAGGCAAAGATAGCGGTGTCTGCAAAGCCAGAGAGCTGGACGGTGGCTTGTGGGGAGTGAGGAGGAGGGGGCATGCAGCAACAGCAGGCAGCGTGTAGTTCCCCCTGGCTGGGCATCACACGTGCCAGGGTGGGTGGCGACGGAACACTGGAGAGGTGTTCAGCAAGAGGTGAGGAGGCCTGGATAGCCACGCTATAGATTTTTTTTGATGGAAACCATCTTTAAAGTCTTTATGGAATTTGTTACAATATTGCTTCTGTTTTATGTTTTGTTTTTTTGGCCAGGAGGGAGGCACAGGGGATCTCAGTCCCCCGACCCGGGGCTGAACCCACAGCCCTTGCACTGGAAGGCCAGGTCTTCACCGTTGGCTGCTGAGCCGCGTCAGTTGTGTCCGACTCTGTGCGACCCCAGAGACGGCAGCCCACCAGGCTCCCCCGTCCCTGGGGCTCTCCAGGCAAGAACACTGGAGTGGGTTGCCATTTCCTTCTCCAATGCATGAAAGTGAAAAGTGAAAGTGAAGTTGCTCAGTCATGTCTGACTCAGCGACCACATGGACTGCAGCCTACCAGGCTCCTCTGTCCATGGGATTTTCCAGGCAAGAGTATTGGAGTGGGATGCCATTGCC
>SJYV01056055.1:768390-787297 GCA_006410875.1 Neotragus pygmaeus
GATACAGGATGCTTGGGGCTGGTGCACTGGGATAACCCAGAGGGATGGTACAGGGAGGGAGGTGGAGGGGGGTTCAGTATGGGGAACACGTGTATAACCATGGCGGATTCATGTTGATGTATGGCAAAATCAATACAATATCATAAAGCAATTAGCCTCCAATTAAAATAAATAAATTTATATTAAAAAAAAAAAAAACTATGAAAGGGCTCCCTGGGTAGCTCAAATGGTAAAGAATCTGCTGGCAATGTGGGAGGCCTGGATTTGACCTCTAGGTTGGGAAGATCCCCTTGAGAAGGGCATGGTAACCAACTCCAGTATTCTTGCCTGGAGAATTCCATGGACAGAACAGCCTGATGGGCTACAGTCCATGGGGTCTCAAAGAGGTAGACACAACTGCGTGATTCACTCACTTTCACTCATAAAAGTGATTGCATTAAGTGTAAATGACCTAAATGTGTAGCTCTAAAACTGTGGTCTACTTGTCCCTTAACAGAAATCAATATAGAACATCAAACTGTACTGGCAATCACTGTACTATTCATTATCATTAAATGCACAGAGAAGAGTCAGTCTCACTTAAGAAAATGCTTNGCATTAAGTGTAAATGACCTAAATGTGTAGCTCTAAAACTGTGGTCTACTTGTCCCTTAACAGAAATCAATATAGAACATCAAACTGTACTGGCAATCACTGTACTATTCATTATCATTAAATGCACAGAGAAGAGTCAGTCTCACTTAAGAAAATGCTTCATGTAGCAGTACAAATTTTTTTTTAATTAATTAATTTATTTTTTAATTTGACTTTACAATACTCTATTGGGTTTAACATTATTAAATCATGACCATTAAGTACCTCTTTCATAAAATATTCCCTCCTCNCAGTCCATGGGGTCTCAAAGAGGTAGACACAACTGCGTGATTCACTCACTTTCACTCATAAAAGTGATTACATTAAGTGTAAATGACCTAAATGTGTAGCTCTAAAACTGTGGTCTACTTGTCCCTTAACAGAAATCAACATAGAACATCAAACTGTACTGGCAATCACTGTACTATTCATTATCATTAAATGCACAGAGAAAAGAGTCAGTCTCACTTAAGAGAATGCTTCATGTAGCAGTACAAATTATTGACATTATTAAATCATGACCATTAAGTACCTCTCTCATAAAATATTCCCTCCTCATTGTGTTTTGTAATATTTCATGGCATAAAATCTATTTTGTCTGATATAATTATAGCTATTTTATCTTCTTATGATTAATGCCTGCATGGTATACCTTGTGTAATCCTTTTATTTTTAATCTGTTTATGTTTCTGGACATAAATTTTGTCTCTTGTAGACAGCAAATAGTTGGATCTTGCTTTTTTTAATCCAGTCTGACCATCTGTGCCTTTGATAGTTGTTATTTAATTTATAATAAAATAGTAATTGATATGGTTATATTTACAGTTAGGAAGATATAGCAATTACAAGTCCATTCTCATCTAACAACAAAACCTTAAAATAAAATGGTGCAAAAACTAAAAGAATTGAAAGGAGAACACACAGTTCAACAACATATTTGATCATTTCAATAGTCTACTATTGAAACTGGTAGTTTCAATAACTGGCAAAGTAACTAAACAAAAAGTCATCAGGGATAGAGACTTGAACAAACATATTAATCAACATTCCATAACTGACACTTGTAGACCACTGCATCCAAAACCAGCATAATATACATGCTTTTCAAACATACTTGGAACATTTTTCAAGAGGTACAATATGCNACACACACACACACACACACACAGACTTGGTGATAAACAGATGGATTGCGGGGCAATAACCTAGTTTTCTGCTTCACTGTTCACAGGAGAATCAAAGACAGGGGTTCATGTACACTGACAAAATGGCTTCACACGTGCTAAAAAACATGCTCCTATATTATTAATATTTGAGGAATCAATCACTGAATTTTAAAATATTCATCATATAAGCACAGTATTAAGACATTGTTGACAAATCAAATTGCCAATATCAGTTGCATCATAGAAAAAGCAAGAGAGTTTCAGAAAACCATCTACTTCTGCTTTATTGACTACTCCAAAGCCCAAATTTGACTGTGTGGATCACAACAAACTGTGGAAAACTCTTAAAGAGATGGGAATACCAGACCAACTTACCTGCTTCCTGAGGAATCTGTGCAGCTGAAAAAGCAACAATAGAACCAGACATGGAACAACAGACTGGTTCCAAACTGGGAAAGGAGTGAGAGAATCAATTCCTAGGCAGATTGATAAGAAGTTCAAGGTCCCCAAGGAGGAGAAAGGGGTCGGGGGCTCTCTAAGTGGAGATTGGAAGTCTGGAATTCTCAAGGGGGAGAAAAGAACAAAGTTTTTTTTTCCTCTACATTCCTTGCTGCTGCTGCTAAGTCGCTTCAGTTGTGTCCGACTCTGTGCAACCCCATAGACAGCAGCCCACTAGGCTCCCCCGTCCCCGGGATTCTCCAGGCAAGAACACTGGAGTGGGTTGCCATTTCCTTNTCACAGGGACTCACTGTCTGGGAGGGAGGTGACCACAGTCTTAGAACGGTCAGGGGACTGGATCCTCAGGTGGGAGTTGGGACCAGGGATCGGACCCAGGTGGGGAGGCTGATCCTTTCTTCCTAGAGGCGGGAATGTGAACAGTTCTTAGGGTCAGGAGTCAGAGAAGGGAATGTGGACTTTAGGCTGAGGGAGGCACCTGTATTGATTCAGAAAGGTGCGGTATGCTCACATAAGTGGTGAGGCTGAGCTTTGCGTTGCTGGGGTACAGGGTGGACTTGGTAGAGGCAGGGCTGGAACACTATGTTGGAGTCAGACTGTGAATGGACAAGTGCTAAGGTACTTGGAATTTGTCTGAGGACAGTGAGCAGTTACAAACCATTGATGATCATGATTTTATCCGTGATTTAAGAAGAACATCCATGCCAGATAGAAGGTTGATTAGCAAAGGCATATGGAGAGGATGAGAGACGTGGAAGAAGGTGAGGATAATGTTGTCACTGATGGAGATAGTGACGAGGATGGTGAAAACAGTGGGTGATGATGATGATGAGATGGTGATGATTTGATGATGGAGGCAGTGTGATGATATCAGACACCTGACACTAGCTTAGGCTTTGCAGTGTGACACCCTGCCTTCCATCCTCGGGGTATGGGTGTAGGGGTTGAAGGAACTTACGAGAGGGGGTCCCTTCTCTTTTCTCCCTCAGCAAGCCCTGCACAGCCCCCAAAGCTGTTCAGAGCGAGAGGTCTCAGTTGGGCAAGCTCCAAGGAGTGAATATGGAATGGGGGTTGGGAAAACCCCTCCAACACCCAATACTGCCTGAAACTGGGTGGCTGATCCTGTCCAGACTCATTTAGCATGTGGCCTTGCCCTCCATGGTCCCAGGTGGGACCCAGCTGCAAATGGCAGCCTGGCCTGCTCTGCTCTCTCCTGCTGCAGGCCCTCTCATGCACCAGGCCGGAATGTCCTCAGGAAACTGGTTACCTCTCTCCCGGGGGTGCGTCTGGATTCCCGTTTGCAGCTCCAGCCAGGATGTTTTGCAATGAGTTTGGAGAAAGCATTCATTCCGGGAAGAATCCGGGAGTGGAATGCTTCCTGCCAGCAGGGGTGTGGGTGAGAGGGTGCAGGGCTGCCTGTTGGGCTGGGGCTGGCTGGGGTGGGGGTGAGATGGGCAGGGGATGGTGCAGGCTGCCTGGCTGGCCCAGTCCTCTGCCCTCAGGGACTTTGGCGGCCTTCGGGCTGTTTTTCTGTCTGTCTGCTTGTCCACCTGGCTTAGAAAAGCTGGCTGGCTCAGGCTAGTCTCCCAAACTCTTTGCCTACTCCAAGGTACCTTGAGCCTTGTTTCATTTTATTTTTGAATGTTTTTGAATACCACTCCAAAGTGATAACTGAATGAAAAGGTACACACCTCCAACCAGTTTCCGTGCTTCTGAACATGTCCTCAGGGTCCCAGTAAGTAAACTCCCCCCAGCCCCTGTTTGTTGTTTATTAACCCAATGTTTCTATTTGCAAAATAAGCAGCTACATGGCTACGTTTGGATCTCCTCCATTTCTTACTCCAGCAGAAGCATTCTGTGTGCTTTGCTTTGCACCCTGTTTTTTTTCTACTGAACAGTGTTACCTGGAGATCCAGCCACACAGGTAAATGGAGACCTGCAGGGTCCTCCGGTAGGAGGAGTTGAACCATAATTATTTCAGGCTTTTGAGTTTTAAAACCCAGATGCCTACAAACAGTGAGCTGATTCTCTGGCTGGGCTTTTAAGAATTGTTTTCCAGGACCCCCACCAAAGGTGTGCGAGTCTTCCCTTCTCTGTACAGCCCAGCTAAGGCTGTGGTCTGCTGTGTCCTGTCTCTCCTTCCCAGGTGGGTGTTCACGCTTTGCAAGGGAGGAATCTAAGGAATTGAGAAATCAAGTAATGCACCCAAAGGGATAACTAGTAATTTGATGAAGTCTGGGATTTGAACCTTGAGCAGTCTGGGTCTAGAATTCTTCCTCTTGGTGATGTCACACTGCTGGGGAAGATAGAATTCCCTGATTCCACATCTTCAAGAACCAGATGGAGCCCAGAGAGGGGTGGGGACTAGGTCAAGGTCACACAGCTATGCACCATCAGCTCCTGGAGGGGAAGCGTCCCTCGGTCACTACTGGGTACCTGATGCCCCCCACCTGTCCGTGGGGGCTCCCCAGTAGGACTTCTCTGCTCTGCACTCCTAGGCTTCAAGTTCTTGGTGGCTCCTCTGCCCACTTACCAGGCTTAATGTCAGTCTCACAAAAGTTCGCCACAAAACAACAGAGTCATTGCACAGAAGGACAGAGGGAGGCAGGAGGGAGAAGGGGAAAGGTCACACAGTCCAACTGCAGCAGAGCTGGGGTGGAGCCAGGTCCCAGTACTGGTAGTCTGGGCCTCTGTCCAGGCCCCAGCTTGCCCCATCCAGCACCCTCCTGACCTGGCAGTGGCTATGCGCCTCCCCTCCCAAGCTTCCTCTTGGCTTCCTCCAAGAAGACCGTTTCTTGCCCTTCCTCAGTCCTCGTCCATGTGTCAGGAGACCCCATTTCCATCAGTGTTCATTGGCTATGGCGGCCTCCACTAGCAAAGGGGCTTGTGCATGGAATCTGGGCAAAGCTGGCAACTGAAGAGACATCCTAGTCAGTGTAAAACATAAGGGTTAACTGTGCTTGTATGTATTTTATCTCAGTGTGCATGCGTGTACTATGTGTCCATATGCATATGGTGCGTACATGTGTATGCATGCATGTCTGCATACACGTATATGTGCATGTGTGTGTTGCATGTATTGCATGTGTGTATCAATACATATGTGTGCCCGGATCATGTATAGTGCATATGTGTGTGCATTTGTATATCGAGCATGTGTGCATGCGTATCTGTACATATGTCCGTGTGTGCATGTATTTATCCATGTGCATGTGTGTATTGTGGGCATGTGTGTATTGTGTATATACATGTATTGTGCATATGTGTGTGTGCATATTCTGTATATGTTTGTGTGTGTTGTGTATCTTGTATATGTGCGTGCATGCGTGCGTGTGTACTGTGTATGCATGTGTGCACATGTGTTTACACACACACATGTGTGTATGCGTGTGTGTATGGCAGTCAAGGCTCAAGCACACAGCTTCACCCCATGATAGCTTGATGTTGAGCCTTTTATATTCTCCAAAGAGATGCAGTTTGTAAGATCCACAGGTCCTGAGTGGCCTGGAAATTCCTTTGGCACTTGGAGGCAGGGAACAGCCTGTGGTGGGCAGCCACCTCTGCTGGTGGTCTGGGTGTGGGTTCAGGCCCCAGGGAAACTTAAGAGCACATCAAATTCCTGCTGGGTCACTTGTAACAAACATGAGCTCTTAGAGGAATCATTTCCTCCTTCTGGTCTCAGCTTGCCCACCCATAAGTGGGGCTATAAGGCCTGCTTTGTTTCACTCTCAGGGCATTATGAGGGGGAGATGAACTTCTCGTTTTGGAAACTGTACCAAGTTCTTCCCAATTCTGTGATTTCCAAGTTTTGCAGGCACAAGAAATCTCACTACAGTGTTGTCCTATATATGTAGACGTATACTTGCATATACCCACTGCAGTGTTCTTGCCTGGAGAATCCCAGGGACGGGGGAGCCTGGTGGACACGACTGAAGTGACTTAGCAGCAGCAGCAGCATACTTGCGTATGAATGCAAGCCTGAATTTAACTTTGCATAGAAGTGTTTGGAGGNACGTATACTTGCATATACCCACTGCAGTGTTCTTGCCTGGAGAATCCCAGGGACGGGGGAGCCTGGTGGACACGACTGAAGTGACTTAGCAGCAGCAGCAGCATACTTGCGTATGAATGCAAGCCTGAATTTAACTTTGCATAGAAGTGTTTGGAGGCTAGGGTCATGTACTTGAGTGTGCAGGTGCTTGTGTGTGTTGATTAGGATTTCCTTACCTAACTTTGCGTCCCCTCTGCACAGGATTTGGTGGGTCAGCTTGGCTTTGAATCCTGGCTCGCTTGGCTTGAATAAGCCAGATAACCTGAGTGGGCTTCAGTTTCTTCATCTGTGAAATAGGTCTGTGAGAGTGGCCACGTATAGGGTCTCATGGAGTTTTGATGGACTAAGCTCAGAATGCTCTTGACACAATGGGAAACTCACAGACCATAGTAATCGTTCTTAGTTCAATAAGAACTGGAGGAGAAAGAGTATGAATGCCATCACCTCTAAGGCAAATTAATATAGAAAGGAGGCTCGTATTCTCCAGTTCCCACTCTCTGATCCTTTGCCTTGTCCAAAAGCCTGGATTTGATGGTCTTAACTATTTGATACTTGGGGTGGGTTTTTCTGCTTGAGCGCAAGAGTGCTGGAAGCAATTGATGGGAGAAAGAAGTTTTTGAATAGAGCCTCAGAGGCCCTTGCTTTCCTTTCGTGGATATTACCTTTGTTGCAGAGGAGAAGCCCTGTGGCTGGGATCAGAGAACCACACACGTCTTACAGAATGTTCCTCTGTCTCTGGTTGCTCTTGAAAACTGCGGTGCTCCACGCTCACCAGGAGGGGTTCTATCCTCAACCGAGTTTGGAAAACATTGCAAACAGACCCCCTGGGTGTCAGCATGCTTACTTGTATTATAAAGATGCTGTAAGATGTGCAGTAAACAAGTAACTTCAATTTAGTTTAACCTAGCGCTTCCCAAATTCACTTTTCTTTTTTGCCTAATCCTTGCTATAAATCTCTGCAGAATGCACCCTGACAAGCACAGATTCACAGAGTCAATAGTATGGAAATCCACAAAGCCACGTGGCTCTGGGTCACCCTTCCAGTCAGGCAAATGATATGGCATAAAGCACGGCTTCTCATTTGTCAGTGCACACACATGTCGTCTGGGAGCTTGGGAAAAGGAAGATTCCAAGTGGCAGGTCTGGATGGGGCCCAAGGTTCTGCATTTGTAACAAGCTCGCAGGTGATGCCCCTGCCGCTGGGCCCAGGACCACACTTTGGTAAGATTACAAAGAGGTCTCTGCTACCATGGAATTTCACCTGTGTCAATCCTTTCAATGGTATTTGGAAACTGGTGGCTGCCAAAGAAGTCCCCAAATCAGGCCATTAGATGCAATCACCAGGGACGTGGCCTTTCTCTGCTGGACAAGCCGTCCTATGAGGGGGAGCCTCGGCTGGGTTAGCAGCTGCAGGGAATGCAAGGACCAAGGTTTTGAGGGTGGAAAAGTCCTTCAGAGCTATGAAATCTTGGCTGAGTCTGAAAAGACGGCAATCGAGTCACACTCCTGCCATCTCTCCTGTCTGGGCAAATAAGGCTGGGATTGTTAGTGTTTTAATTAATTTATTTATTAATTTTTAAAGAGACATTTCCCCTTTCTTTTTCTTGGGTCTGGAGTCATTAAACAGGGATTAGCTGGATAAATAGAGGAAGTGATTTTTAAATTGTTTGCAAACTTAATGTGAAGAGCCCAGCCTTGCAAATTATCACGTCTAATCAGAGGCCCTTGCTTCACTGCTCCAGTAATTGTACTGGTATTAGTCAAATTCTTGTTGTCTCCTCATTAGCCGTGAAAAGGAGACTCAAGATGTACTTCATTAGAGTGTCCTGGAAATATATTGCNGATAGTTTCTGGTCTTACATTTAGATCTTTAATCCATTTTGAGTTTATTTTTGTGAACACACACTATTTTTTTAACCTTCCTTTTTTCCACTTAACATGAACTTCTTTTCTTTACTACCCAGAAGTCTATAAATGTAGTCTTATGTTGGGCATTAAAGTTTATCCAAGTTTTAGACATCATTGTTACTAAATCTTTGCACAAATCCATGATCATTTTCTTAGGATAAACTCCTAAAAGAATTGCTGTGTCAAAGATATGATCTTTTCAAAGCTCTTGATGCAAAATTTTATGTTGCTTTCCCAAAAGGTTGAATTCATATTCCCATCCTTGAAACACCACTTATCATCTTTTCTTTAGAACTTTGGTAACTTAAATGGAAAAAGTGGTTCCTCATATTATTTCCTTTTCTTTCATTGCTGGGGATATTGAACACTTTGCCTGTATCTGCCGTCCCTTTGTACGTGTTGTGAATGTCTTTCCTCATATTTCTTTTGATGTGTTCATTTTCTTATGGTTTGTGTGAACTCTTTACATACTAAAGTATTAATTCTGTATCATGTTGCAAATTTTTTTTGCTTCAGTTCATTTTAAAATGTTGACTTTGGTGTTTTGTGTTAGCATTTGTTGTCCCATCAAAGCTTTAAACTTTTATTTAATCAAATCTGTCAGTCTTTCTGGCTTCCTTTTGTCTTTGACACCTTTCCTCACTCCACTTCTATAAAAATATTCACTCTTTTTCTATCACTTTAATGGCTTTTTTTTTTTAATTTAAAGAATTGTATTGTATGCCATCTGAGAGCCATGAACATGATTTAAGTAAGGGCTAGTTACCATCATTCCACTCTAAATTGCCCTTAGCTCTTTCCTCCTCCAAAATCAGCCTCTCCTGGGATTCCAGGGAAGTGGCACAGCCAGCTTCAGGCAGACTTCGTTCCCATCCCTCTCAGTTCCCACCCTGATAAGAGGCACTGCAGAGCTCAAGAGGGACAGAGGAAGCTGCAAAGGCTCAGAGGGCAGGTCTCGTCTTCACTGATGGATGCCTGCTTGGGATGTACTCTGGCCTCTGGAAAGCACACTGATCTTCTGAAGGTGTCTGGCCCAGGCATGGGGCCAAGGATGCTGATGAAATGCTGATTCCTATTTCCTTGTGCCCAGTCTATGGGCTTTGACCCACCTCCAAAGCATCCTGAGGTGGCAGGTGGATGCCAGCCCTTCATACAGCCCCTGACTCCTAATTGTTATCAGTGCAAGTCAAAATTACCCACTTCTCATCTACCAATACAGGAAAGAGAACTGGGTGTCTGAAGCCCAACCAAGTCGATTTACTTTGTCATCAAATCTTAAGCACTAGGAAGGAAAGGGCCTTCTAGAGCACATTATTCCATACCCTTGTTTGTTTGGATAAGGCTCTGAGCCTCCAGAGTCAGGTAACTGTCATTCAAGGCAGATCCAGACCTTCTGGTGGATATTTCAGTGGTCTTTTCATTCCTCATCCATTAACCAGCCCCTGCTGTGTGTCAAGCACTGTGGTGGGCTTTGGAAATTTTGGAAGTGTCTAAAATATATCTGTCTGCCCTCACTGTTTCACTCAAAGACACATGTATAACAGCTAATCATAGTACGAACTGTGGATGCATTAACAGAGATATGTGTACAGTACTGGAGGAGTAGAAGAGAAGGGTGACTGATCCTGGAAGGAGAGGGCAGGAGAATCAGAGAACATTCTGGGAGACATAACATTTGAGCTGGAAGAAATGGGAGAGGTTTGCTGTAAGGACAAGGCCACACCAGTGGTAATCACACAGTGGCTGGGAGTACAGTGCGCGTGTGAAGACTCTAGCATGGTTTGGCGGGTAATGGGGCGCAGGGAGCTTCCTCCACCGCTGTGCTGTAGTCAGCTGAGTACTTGCTGTTCCCCACTCAGCCTCCGAGTCTTAGTGTGGAGTCCTGATCACATCTCCTCCCCCCTTTCCTTGCCGGTCACCCTCCAAGGGAATCAGGGCTCCTCCTCTAACCCTTGCACAGTACTACAGACTTACCTCTATTACAGCGACTTTCCCATCAAGTTCTAAGATGAGAATAGGAAATGGGTCTTTAAAAAAATACATGTTATAAAAGGCAAGACTGTGGAGACGATTAAAAAAAGTCAAGTCTGCTAGAGATGGAGGGGAGGGGAGCAGTGAATAAGTAGAGCACAGAGGATTTCAGGGCAGTGAGAATTTCTGCCCAATATTGTGACGACAGAGACATGTCACTATAGACTTGTCCAAACACACAGACTGTACAAAACACCGAGTGAATCCTAAGGTAAACTATGGACTTCAGGTGATAATGGCATGTCAGTGCAGGTTCATTCTTGGTGGTCAGTTCTGGTGAGTGATGTTGGTAATGGGGGAGTATGTATAGGAAATCTCTGTAGCTTCTTCTTAATTTTGTTGGGAACCTAAAACTGCTCTATTTTTTAAGTCTCTTAAAATTGAAATAATTAAATGAAAATCTCTTAAAAATTATTAAAAATATTATAGAAAGATTTGTTGTTCACCCCCTCAGTCCTGTGTGACTCTTTGCAACCCCATGGACTGTAGCATGCTAGGCTTCCCTAGAAGCCCATCTCCCAGAGTTTGCTCAAGCTCATATGCATTGAATCAGTGATGCCAACCATCTCATCCTCTGTCACACACTTCTCTTCCTGCCTTCAGTCTTTGCCAGCATCAGGGTCTTTTCCAGTGAGTCAGCTCTTCGCATCAGGTGGCCAAAGTATTGGAGTTTCGGCTTTAGCATCAGTACTTCCAATGAATATTCAGGACTGGTTTCCTTTAGGATTGACTGGTTTTATCTCTTTGCTGTCCAAGGGACTCTCAAGAGTCTTCTCCAGTACCGTAGTTCAAAAGCATCAATTCTTTGGTGCTCAGCCTTCTTTATGGTCCAACTCTCACATCTGTACATGACTACTGGAAAAGCCGTAGCTTTGACTAGATGGACCTTTGTCAGCAAAGTGATATCTCTGCTTTTTAATATGCTGTCTAGGTTTGTCATAGCTTTTCTTTCTTCCAAGGAGCAAGTGTCCTTGATAGAAGTCAAAAAATAAAAAGAACAGTGTTTTTAGNGATGGACCTTTGTCAGCAAAGTGATATCTCTGCTTTTTAATATGCTGTCTAGGTTTGTCATAGCTTTTCTTTCTTCCAAGGAGCAAGTGTCCTTGATAGATGTCAAAAAATAAAAAGAACAGTGTTTTTAGTTTCTAAGTATCCAGAATCTCATGAATGGTAAAGGGTTTATCACCTTGAAAGTGATGGGAAACCATCACGGACTTTTAAACAGGAGAGTGAAAGGGATTTGAAGAGGAAGGAGGTGGAGGCCAGATGGTTGGTTGGGAAATTTTTCAGGCAAGAGGTGTCTCTGCATTTGGGAGGTAACAATGGCAAAGAGGAGAGGATGGAGGTGGAATATACAGGACTCACACCAGCTGGCTGCCGAGATGAAAGGAAGAGAAAAAAAGATGATGACAAAGTTTCTGGTTTCTTCAAGACCCTGCCCTGGCCATCCACCACAGATTCATGTGAGATCAGGCCCATTTCTCAATTAAAGCTGAAAAAGCTGAAGTTAACCAAGTCCCCATTTTAAAAAGATCACATGGAAAAGATGAAACAGCAAGATACACATTAAGAAGTCATTCCTTTCTGGAAATACAATAAAAATGATCAATATGTAGAATGGCAAAGATATTTTGCACAGTATCTCTTAAAGATCCTTCCTTCCTTCTCCAACTGAGGCATACGTGTGTGCATGGCAAGTCGCTTCAGTCAGTCCAGCTCTTTGCAACTCCAGGGACTGTACCCCACCAGTCCCACCAGAATCCCATGGACAGAAGAGCCTGGAAGGCTACATGGGGTTGCAAAGAGTTGGATATGACGGAGTGACTAATACACTCTCAGAATTTACTATTTATTCTGATTAAACCACAGTCTTGGAGAAAATATGTCTTCAAATAACCACAGCACAGAGAGCTCACCCAGGTGCTCTGTGATGACCTAGACCAGTGGGCTGGTGGGGAGTAGGGTTTGGAGGGAGGTTCCTGAGGAAAGGGATATATATATATGTATATTCTTATGGCTGATTCACATTGTTGTACAGCAGAAATCAACACATTGTAAAGCAATTATCCTCCAGTTAAGAAAAAAATATTTTTAAGGGGGAGTGTTTCTGTGGGACTGTCAGTAGTGTACTATACCGTCAATATGCTAAATGTACCAAAAGTAGATTTTGCACTTTTAATGAACTTCTTTCTCTGGTTCTCGCTCCTTCCAGATAATTTCCAGGATCAAATGAAAAGGGAGCTAGCCTACAGAGAAGAAATGGTGCAACAGTTACAAATCGTAAGACGCATTTCCACTTAAAAATAAATTCAAGGTGATGGGTTTGTTTTCAGAACCACCTGATATGTATGAAGCTGCTCCTGTTTTTTTTTGCCTTGAAATCCTTTGGTCCACTTACCTCTCCGCTGGTTTAGATGCTAATTGCCAGGAGATTTACTTAGATGCAGGATAAACAGATGTGTCAGTATGTTTNGACAGCGGGCAGGTCTCACCTCTCAGTCCCGTCTCTCGCCTGCCCTGGGTTCAGTTCCTCCCTGGGCAGCAAGGAGGGTGGGCCAGCTGAGATCCGAGAGCCCTTTCTGTCTGACACTCTTTTGAGTTTATGGTTCTACGTTTTGAGGCTTTGGAGGATGGTCAGTTCTGGATGTTCTTTCAAATCCAGAAACGGAGGCTTTGTCGGGAGCTTAACCAAGGGAGAAGAGAGCTTTGGGTGGGCAAGGCTGGCCTATGCTTCTCCTTTACTCTAAGGCAAACTGGCTAAGTGCTCAAATGTCAGCCAGACACCTGCAGCTTCCCTTGATATTGTCTGATAGGAGTCGTAATCAACATTTTCTCCTCCTTCCCTCCCTCTCTCCTTTCTTCTTTCCCTCCTACCCTCCTTTCTTGTTCTGGGTGCATTTTCTTCATCTTCATCATCTTCTTCCTTTTCTTATCCTCCCTTTTCTCTTTCTTCTCCACTTTCTCTTCTACCCAACATTTATTTATGGAGCGTACAATCCTAGAGCTATTTGAATGTAAATAGTTGAAATAAAGTAAAATGAAAAGGCTACTTCCTCATTTGCGCTAGCAATGTAAAGGATCAAACGCCCACTTGCCACACGTGGCTGGTGGCTGCCACATTGGACGGTGCAGAAAATTCTACTGGACAGCTGTGATCTAATCTTTTTCTGTTAAATCTTGTGCTTATCAGCCCAGGGGTAAAAAGGATGTGGAGCTGAGAAAGAGAGAATCCTCCCTCTAGGACGTGCACAGTCAGGTGAGAGAATTATCATACTTCATTATAGTTATGAATAGTTGAAGATGGGCCCGAGGACTAGACTAACTAGCAGGCCCACCTGCACCATGGGGGTCAACCTGGGGAGTCAGAGAGTCAGCCCGGCTTCCCAGAGAGCAGGGCCTTTTCCACTAGAGGTCTGTGTGCATTTGCACTTGTTAGGAAGATGAGAGTGGTCCCCCAGTGCCCCGGGCCTATGGTAGCTTTACTACTGGTGGGTTAGCCGTGAGCCTAGTGGGCACACAGCATATCCGTCCTTCACCCCAGGAGCCACAGAAGACTTTGTAAGGTCTGTTGATTATCTTTCTCTATAGGGACCAGGTATTTCTGGGCTCGGGGCTGGGGAATCTTAACTTGGTGTCTGGGAGACACCTTCCACCACCACTTACCAGAGCACCTCTCTCTCCTCTCTCCCCTAGCCTTCTTAGCAGCCAATCCCAAAGCCCTGTGTAGGGCAATGAAACGGGCTTGGCCTTCAAGATTTGAAACATCTGAATCTGGATTTATGCCATATCTTGCCCGAGCTACATAAGGCACTCTGTGGTCTGAGCCTCAGTTATGACAACTGTAAAACGGGGATAATAATACCGACCTTGAAAACTTGTTGTTAGATTTAATGACATGGCCTGCACAGTACCTGCTATGGAGCTGTGGGAAATCAAGCAATTCTTCCTTCTCCCTCCCTGCCCCCTCTCTTCCTCCATCCTCTATCTCTGCCCCTAGCCCCTGCTCCCTCCCTTCCCCCTCCCTCTCTCTCCTCTGTCCCACTCTTGCTGTAGCCAGGAACTCTGGGCTGTCCTTATCTTTGGCAGAAGCCCTTGGTCTCTCTAGCCTTCTGGATGCTGACCTGCCATCCTCTGTGGCTTGGAATCCAATTTCTCTACCTCTGAGAGGATAAAGGGCTGAGTCAGCTCCACAGGGAATCACTTTCGAGGTTCCAAGGAGTCTGAGGGCCTCAGTGCCAGCACTCAGGCTGCTAATGGATTCAGAATGGATTCAGGTCTGATGACACAGCCCTGAAATGTGGCCTTCGCTGGGGGAGTCACAGTGGCTTTTTTTTTTTTTTTTTTAAACAGCTTCCACACAATAGGTTTCCTTTTCATCAGGAACTGGTTGTCTGCATTGCTGGCTTCTGGTAACTTCCTCCTTGGCCCTAAAAGACCACAGGAGGGTCAATTAGATGCCCCAGGTGCCGAGGGCTGGCAAGGGGCCACAGCAGCAACCCTAGTCCTCTGTCCCACTGTTCTGGGTGGTGTGGAGGGCATGAAACTGCCAGGAAAGCCCACTTCACAGGGTTCTCAGACACTCTGGGCATTGCAGACTCAGACTTGCAGGTGCATGGAAGTTAGAGCGGGGAAGAGGATGAGAACTTTGGGCAAGATGATCTGAGAAGCCCAGAGAGGTTAATTGACTTGCCAAGGGTCACAGATCAGGTTAGGTGACCCAGGCTAGACTCTTCTTCCCGAGGTCCCTTCCATACTGACCCTTAATCAATCAACCGTCAGTGCCCACCCACTAGTTGGGAGACACGGCGGGGCTCCCAGCATGTGTATTTCACTGTATGAGTCTGTTTCCAAATGAAACACGTGGCTTTTTTGTGACAATTGCCTTTCCAGCTTGACTGCCAGCTCAGGGTCGCGGGAGACGATCTGGACCTCACAGCCTCCATTGTGCTGCTTCTTCTCCAAGAGCCAGCTTCCTCTTCTGGAAGGTAAGGGTGCTGGTAATGCTACCATCTTGGATTCCCTGCAAGAAGGCAGAAAGGAGGTACCATGTCAGTGTTCAACAAACTCCTGACTCAAAATAACCCCTTTTTTTTTTTTTTTTAAAGGAAATGTCATGGTAAGTCCTATAGGACTGATGGACTCAACCTGAGCTTCTCAAAGTGTGGTCCCTGGACCAACAGCAACAGCTTCACCTGGGAATTTGTTAAAATGCAAATTTGCAAGCCTCAACCAAAATTCTGAGNTTTTTTTTTTTTTAAAGGAAATGTCATGGTAAGTCCTATAGGACTGATGGACTCAACCTGAGCTTCTCAAAGTGTGGTCCCTGGACCAACAGCAACAGCTTCACCTGGGAATTTGTTAAAATGCAAATTTGCAAGCCTCAACCAAAATTCTGAGGGTGGGGCCCAACAATTTGTATTTTAACTAGCACTCCAGGCAATTCTCATATCTCTTAAGTTTGAGACCCTCTGGGCTAGACTTTTCAATTTCTATGGACCCAGAGGAGGGGGAGATCATTGTGGATGGGGATGTGCGCTTATGGACCATCTCCAAGGAAGGCATTAGAAATGGACATTGGAGGGTGAGGAGTTGCTGGGTGCTGGGAGGCACTGAGGTGCCAGAACGGTGATCAGGAGCAGGAATGTTGAAGACAGATCTGCCAAAGCCTGACCTGCTCCCACCAATGCCCACAAGACTGGGAGAGTGAGCACTGAAATCATGACCAGGCTTCAGACTTGACCCTGACTGAATGATCACAAATGCTATCTATATTGGGTAAGAGAAGTCAGGATGCCCACCCATCCATCATCCATCCTTTCTTTCAATTTAAAATTTATTTATCTGAATTAATGTTATTTGAACTTTTATTCTGTACCAAACATTCAGCTATGCCCTTGGCTTGCATACACGAGACAATCAGGGATACTAACTTGTGTTCACTGACTAATTTCAGAAGTTTTGATTTAACATCTATTTTAATGAAAACAAGTTCCCACCGAACATCACTATCTGAAATGTAAGGTTAAATATTTCTGTGTGGCATGAGATAGGAACAATATTTAAATTTAAGGTTCATTCCCCTTCATTGAAGAGCTTGGAAGGCTAGGTGTAGGATTTAGACAAGTGTCGGAGGAACATCACCCAGGGGAGGGTTGTGCATAAGCTCCTTAATTGTTTAGCTTTCAGAGTTTCCCCCCTCTCCTTCTTATTCATTTTCTGATTTAATACTGAAAACAATACTGTAAAGTCTGAGGAAATTCAGACTCAGAATTTAAATGACTTGCCCCAAGTTACAAAGGAAATAAGCCACAGAACCGTGAGGAAATGGAATCTTCAGATTGTCCCAAATCCAGAACTCACTATGCAGACTTCTATTCGTAATAGTAGATCAGGCACTGTGTTACCCGAGTCCTGTTTTGGGGAAGGTGGGACCCTTCCAGGATGTCCAGGCAACCTATGCCACCCATGTGTAGGGGCAAGCATGGAGCTGCATTTTACCCAGAAAGATACTCAGGAAACTCATGAACCATTTGCCAAGAAAGGTCACCCATTTTCCAATACATGCCATTCCCCAGAGTCACTGGTCTCACCAGCAGGCAAGGCTACCTGAAATCAGGAGAAGAAACCCGTAGCCTCCAAACACCCGGTGGTTCCCAAGAATTTAACACCTGACCCATGCCAAGAGGTCACTGTGGGGAAAAAAAATCGAAACACGCACTGGTAGTAAAATCATGGCTCTTTGAATTATATTAAAACACTTCAGCAACCTTTCATATAGAATTAATTAACATAAACCCCAGCATCCTCATTGCTATAGAGCCCTAAAGTGGTTGCCAGAATTTAATTAGACTTAACCTTTTTTTTCCTACACCAGTACCACTTTATAATAACTGCAAATCATTATTAATTCCTTTGGTGTTCGCTGTAATAACATTAATCATGATGAACTTCTTTCTGTAGTAATGTGTATGTAATATGTAATTCCATAGCAATTTAGTATTAGTTAAGGCTAAATTGAAATTAATTTCACAAAAAGATACTATTTGTTATTGGATCCTGTATATTCATAAAATAATATTTTAACACAATTTATATTGAGGTGGCCAGATCAGGAGACATTTGGCCAACTGCTAAAAGTTCAGAGACAGAACTATTTGCTGCTGATTACTGGAGTGTCCCTGATTGCTGATGTCTCGCATCCCAAGGTACTTGAAATAACAAATCAGAAAATGGGTAAGCTGTGATGAGACGGCCCTTTGAAATTTAGTGCCTTATCAATCTGAAGGCATCGTGTGGGACAAAAAATGTATCTTGGAGTGCTTTCCGAAACTAAGCCTGTGATTTACTATCTCAGGTCTCAAGATTTAAGCCACGTTCTTGGCTCTCCCAGGATAACTCTTCTCCTCTGTAAAATGGTTACATCACCCCCTCACAGCGGTCTTCAGGGATTGCAAGGATGTGATAGATCTGAGTGATTTGGAAAATTGCAATGCTCAGAATGAGCGTATGTGGCGCTAGGAAGAAAAATAATGGTCTGTGCACGCTTCATTTTGTTTAATTTCATTCATTTTTGTGATAGAATATTTGGAAGTGGAGACGCTGAGAAGGAAAAAAAAGGGTTTTTTAATTTTTAATTTTTCACAAAAAAGAAATTTTTTTTTTACTTTTGATTTTGATATAGAATTCAGACTTTACTGAACATTTGCAAGACGAGTAAGAAGAATTCCCAAATACCCTTGACCCCAATTCCCCAGAATGTCAACATCTTACTTGCTTGATCCCTTTATCTGTGTTATATCCTGGCATTTTGTTTTTCAGTTGTTACAGACAAAAGCCCCTTTACTGCTAGATACTAAATAATGTACTTTTCCTAAAAACAACATTTTCATAAATACTCATGGTTTAAGGACCCAAATCAAGAAGTTAGTGCTTATTCAGCACTAAGGAAGGCCTTTTTCAGATACCAGCTCTACTTGTCACTCATTTTTAGGCATAATCTTGTCCGAAACTTTGCCCTCTCCTGGGCCTATCTAGACCCTCTTATGCTGACAAGCCCCTGGGGACTTTTCTCTGTTCATTCATCCATTCATTTCACTGGGTGGGAGTGGAAGACACAAAGATGGATAAGATATAATTCTGCCTTCAGGAAGCTGGTGGTCTAGGAGACATAACTACAAATGGATATTTAAAATATATTCTAATGAGGGCAGTAGATACATGCTCAGATCATGAGTGATATTGTCAGTAAAAATAAGTAGCGGCATATGAGGTCTGGGGCTCCCCTGGTGGCTCAGCTGTAAAGAATCCTCCTGCCAATGAAGGAGAGGCAGGTTTGATCCCTGGGTCAAGAAGTTCCACTGGAGAAGGAAATGGCAACCCATTGCCTGGGAAATCCCACGGACAGGAGCCTGGCCAGCTAGTCTATGTGTTCTCAAAAAGTTGGGCACAACTGAAAGTGAAGAGGAGCTAAAAAGCCTCTTGATGAAAGTGAAAGAGGAGAGTGAAAAAGTTAGCTTAAAACTCGACATTCAGAAAATGAAGATCATGGCATCTGGTCCCATCACTTCATGGCAAATAGATGGGGAAACAGTGGAAACGGTGTCAGACTTTATTTTTTGGGGCTCCAAAATCACTGCAGATGGTGACTGCAGCCATGAAATTA
>SJYV01056055.1:803772-813819 GCA_006410875.1 Neotragus pygmaeus
GGCTTCAGCAATACATGAACCGTGAACTCCCTGATGTTTAAGCTGGTTTTAGAAAAGGGAGAGGAACCAGAGATCAAATTGCCAACATCTGTTGGATCATCAAAAAAAGCAAGAAAATTCCAGAAAAACATCTACTTCTGCATTATTGACTATGTGAAAGCCTTTGTGTGGGTCACAACAAAATGGAAAATTCTTCAAGAGATGGGAATACCAGACCACCTGACCTGCCTCCTGAGAAATCTGTATGCAGGTCAAGAAGCAACAATTAGAACTGAACATGGAACAACAGACTGGTTCCAAATCGGGAAATGAGTACGTCAAAGAGCCCATACAGATAAATAAAAAATGACTTTAAAAATCCCACTTGAAAAATGGGTATATCTGATGAAAGACAAAAAAAGCATAGAAATAATAAAATCAAACATGAAAAAATATTCAACATCACTGAAGAAGTGAAAATTAAACCAAGAATACCTTATATTTTCCCCGTGTGTGCATGCTCAGTCACATATGACTCTTTGCAACCCAATGGACTGTAGCCCGCCAGGCTCCTCTATCCATGGAATTTTCCAGGCAAGAATACTGGAGCAGGTTGCCATTTCCTCCTCCAGGGGATCTTCCCCACCCAGGAATCAAAGCTATGTCTCTTGTGTCTCCTGCACTGGCAGGCAGATTCTTTACTCCTGGGAAGCCCTCTACCACAGGTTAAAAATTATTGGCAAAAGTACAGAAAAACAGACTTTCTCCATTCATTCAGAGAAGTTCTGTGTGCCAGACACTGTATTAGTGAAAGAGGATACCCAAGGTCCCTGCCTCAGGAAGTTTATGTTACATATGTGTAGAGATGGAAGAGAGATGATAAAGGAGAAAGTAAACAGTAATTCAGACAGTATCGTTCATAAAACTACAAATAGGACAACTCCACTGACTTCACTGCATGGCAGTGAGGCAGCATCTATCAAAATGTTGTGTCAGCTATTCTATTTCTAGATATTGATTCTACAGATATTCTCACTTCTTGTTTAAACATAAAGATATGTGTACATGGATGATCAATGGAATGCTGGGTGTAATGAAAAAATGGGAACAATCCTAAAGTTCCTCAAGAGAACAAATTATGCAACATCCATACAATGGATCAGAAAGACCCAGGGCAAGATCAGCTTGTTTGTTTGTTTTTAATGTATCCACGTGGAAAGATTTTGAGGATACATTGTTTGTTGGGGGAGGGGGAATTACCAAAATAGTATACCAAAATAGTAAGATCTCTTACCAAAAAAAAGAGACAAACACATTCCTATAAGTGCATATGTATGTGTGCCTATATAACTAGACATACATTGATTAATGCATGACTATAAGATTAGGCATATATGGTTTAATCTATGACTAAGAAAAATCTGGGAAGTGGAATTATGAGAAGTTACTCACAGTACAAATTTCTGTACTGTTTGGCTGTTCTGTTTTATAAGAAATATGTGCTATTTTTATACTCAGCAAACAATAAGGGAGAAAACATTAAAAAATACAAAGCAATGTATTCAAGGATCATTTGGTTTCCTCAGTTTATATTCCCAAACTTCAGGCTAAAAATTAATCTGGGAAGAAAACTTCAGCTAAGGAAGAAGGATAACAAAGTAACTAATCATTTGCCTCATTCCTTAAATTTAAAGTTACAGATATAATTGGGGAGAGGGGGAAATCTTGGCTTTCTATTTGCCAGAGGTTAGTTCTTCACTAAATTTTCAAGGCAACCCACAAAATGAAACCTGGCTCGAGTCCACAGCTGAGGAAACCGAGGGTCTTAGAGGCTAAGTGATACCTCTAGAGCAGAAGTTTCCTCACTTCTAGGATCCNTCTTGGCTTTCTATTTGCCAGAGGTTAGTTCTTCACTAAATTTTCAAGGCAACCCACAAAATGAAACCTGGCTCGAGTCCACAGCTGAGGAAACCGAGGGTCTTAGAGGCTAAGTGATACCTCTAGAGCAGAAGTTTCCTCACTTCTAGGATCCCAGAAAACAAGACTTTCTGCTGGGGGCTTTTACCTTCCGGCCATTACCTCAGGTCAGGTGGCTGGAGAGCAGAAGGGATGAGGGTGGGGCAGGAGAAACTGATTATGGGGTTCTGATGCTGTTCCAGGAGGCATTTTTCTCCCGGCTCCATTTATGGTTCCTTTGCTTCCTGCCCTTCTCCCCTATGAAGCTCATATTTCCTCCCTCAGAGCTGCATCTGGAGTTCCAGGTGGCAGACGCAGCTCCTGGAAGCACCAGCCGAGAACCTTGCCTGGGAAGGAGTCCCTAGAAAAAGCAAACTCCCTTCAAGATCACATCAGTGCAAGCTGCTCCTCAAGCTTGCCTGATTTTGCTACCTTTCTCAGCCTGTAAAATGGGAATAATACAGTTTAGGAAAATTACTCAAAAGGGAACACCAGGAAGTGCTTTGGGAGTTTTAAAGCCCAGGGTCCCCACCTTGCAATGACCTAACACAACAGCTCACATCATGGAGGAAGGAGTCCAGTATTTTCTGTAATCACAGTTTTAAAGACAGTATTTTAACACTCTGAATAGGAATGTCCCCTGCGGGTTATGAATGAAGAATTAACAGAAAAGTTCAGCAGGGCTTCCTCCTGCCTTTAATCTACCCCAAAGCTACCATCTTTCAATTCTAAGGGGTACAATTCTTAGTTCTAGAACCAACCTTATGTTAATCTTTCAATTAGGAAAAGAAAGATTAAAACAGAAAAAAAATAAATTCAAAGTCCCAATGTGATGACCACATTAGCTTTCAAATAGGATAGGGGAAACATATATTCACTTTATTATTAATAATGGTTAATATGCGAATGGTTACTATGTGCTTCCTAGATGGCACAGTGGTAAAGAATCCTCCTGTCAATGCAGGAGATGAAGGAGACACATGTTCAATCCCTAGATCAGGAAAATCCCCTGGAGGAGGAAACAGCAACCCATTCCAATATTCTTGCCTGGGATATCCCATGGACAGAGGAGTCTGGTGGGTTACAGTCTGGTGGGTCACAAAAAGTCAGACATGACTGAGACTCACGCATGTGCCAGACACTGTTTGCAGTGTTCTTTCTGCATTAACTCATTTTACCTACATAGTAGATGTTTTATTTCCTTCATTTTATATGTGAGGAGTTAGAGGCATTGAGAGGTAAATGGCTTGCCCATGGGGGCTACCCAACAGCTCAACCTCAAGGCAGTTGGAGATCTTGGCCTTCTGGTCTACCTCTCCAGTCATTCACACTCTTCCTTGGGTTCCAAACCCTGCTGCTACTGCTAAGTCGCTTCAGTCATGTCTGACTCTGTGCGGCCCCATAGATGGCTTCCTACCAGGCTCCTCTGCCCCTGGGATTCTCCAGCCAAGAACACTAGAGTGGGTTGCCATTTCCTTCTCCATTGAATCTCTTAGGATTCTTCACAAATAGTACGCATAATTGCAACCCACCATGCCCATTCTTGCCTTTGGACATGGTTTTTCTGTCACTGAACTATCCTCTCCTTCCAATGAACAGGAAGTTTTATTCCATGAATGAACATAAGACTCCTGGAAAAATCCATCACTGTATTTAAAATTTAAGGGTTGTTTTGGTAGGAAATACCAAAGCTTTCTTCATAACAAGCCATGCTTGCAAACTTGTTCTTATCTCAAAGCCAGAATTCCCTACACAGATTGCCTGAGGTTCTCTTTCTTCTGATCTTCCTGACTCCTCCCCCACCACCTACTTCATCTCTTCCCTCTGGCTCCAGTCTTCAGGAAAGAGGTCTCCACAGTGACCTTTGGCCACTGACAAAGAGGTTGGCCTGGAGTTTGTGGACCTCCCTTCAACTGCTATCTACCTCTTCTCCTTAGGACTCCATTTCAGAGGAAGAGCACAAACTTTGCTTCTCAAATCATTTTCACTGCATACAAAATTAGTCACTGGGGTTGATGACAGAACACTCACAAGGAACACCCCTTATCCAAGTCATGATGTAAGGCAATGGGCTGACACTACACTGAGAAACGAGTATCCAGTGGTTTAAATGACTTTGCAATTGACAGATCCAGCATCCTTCTTACATGAACGATGTACAGAAACAGAGGAAAACAATAGAATGGGAAAGACTAGAGATCTCTTCAAGAAAATTAGAGATATCNATGGACAGAGGAGCCTGGTGGGCTACAGTCTGTGGGGTCACAGGAAGTGACAACACACTCCAGTATTCTTGCCTAGGAGAATCCCGTGGACAAAGGAGCCTGGTGGGCTACAGTCTATGGGGTCACAGGAAGTGACAACCCACTCCAGTATTCTTGCCTAGGAAAATCCCGCGGACAGAGGAGCCTGGTGGACTACAGTCTATGGGGTCACAGGAAGTGACAACCCACTCTAGTATTCCTGCCTAGGAGGATCCCATGGACAGAGGAGCCTGGTGGGCTACAGTCTATGGGGTCACAGGAAGTGACAACCCACTCCAGTATTCTTGCCCAGAGGATCCCGTGGATAGAGGAGCCTGGTGGGCTACAGTCTGTGGGGTCACAGGAAGTGACAACCCACTCCAGTATTCCTGCCCAGAGGATCCCGTGGACAGAGGAGCCTGGTGGGCTACAGTCTATGAGGTCACAGGATGTGACACCCACTCTAGTATTCCTGCCTAGGAGAATCCTGCGGACAGAGGAGCCTGGTGGGCTACAGTCAATGGGGTCACAGGAAATGACAACCCACTCTAGTATTCCTGCCTAGGAGAATCCCGCGGACAGGCCATGAGACACATCTACTGAGCCTGTGTTTCACAACAAGAGAAGCTGGAGAATTGTGGTCCACCCCGACCAGGAAGCACTTGACCACAACCGCAACGAGGAGCGTACACACACACAGCTAGAGAAAGCTGGCACGCAGCAATGAAGATTCAGGGCATCCAAAAATAAAATAAATACAAATGTAAAACAAAAATTAAAAAAAAATAGAGAAACGGACAGTGAGTTTTGTTCCGCCTTGAAACGTTAGATAAAGTTAGCTCACGTTATGAAATGATCGTTGTGGGATCCTTACCCTGGATCACCAGAGATGATGACACTTAATCCATTTTCCAGGCTGAGGGTTCTCCGTGTTTCAGTGACATGGACAGGCCAGAAGGGCAAATGCCCAGGGAACGTGACCAGCAGGGCAAACGGGGTGTGGAAGATGCTGGGTTGAACCTGACAGCCCCAGGCAGGCAGGCCAGCCTCACAAGGAGCCACCCCACTCCCAACCCCCCAGTCCCCCAACCAGAACTAAGATCTGCCTTGCAAGGCTGCCTGTGGCCTCTCTCTGCCCAAGGTGTCAAGCAGCCCATCACCAGGCTCCAAATGCCAGCAATAAAGGAAGCTTCACAGGCTCCTGAGAAGGGGCCCATAAACAAAACACAAACACCTTTTGGCTTATTTCTTTACATGGAGAAACTCACTGTCTGGATTTCTTTTCTTTCTTCTTTTTTTTTAACATGGGAAGATTCTGCAAAGCCCCTTCACTTTTATGTCATCGAAAAGGGAGACGCATAATCTCCAAACTGTTTGCAAAACCAAGAATGGATTTCTTCAGGGTCTCAACCAATGTATGTTTCAAATATATTACTCTTGTTAATTTCTTTTAGAAATGCTAAGAATGTCTACTTTGTTTTGTAGTTTATGTTAACATTTCTGTGATCCCATTTAAGTCAGACTTATAAAATCAACAAGCCTCACAAATAAAACCACAAATGTTACTGAGGGATGGGATTGCTGTTTCTGAGTATTCATTGGAAGGACTGATGCTGAAGCTCCAATACTTCGGCCACCTAATGGGAAGAGCTGACTCATTGCAAAAGACTCTGATGCTGGGAAAGATTGAAGGTGGGAGGAGAAGGGGGTGACAGAGGATTAGATGACTAGATACCGTCACCAACCCAGTGGACATGAGTTTGAGCAAACTCCGGGAGAGAGCAAAGGACAGAGGAGCCTGGAGTGCTGCAGTCCATGGGCTCACAAAGAGTCGGACAAGACTTACGAACTGAACAACAACAATTGCTTTATTTCCTTCCTGAGGTCTTAAAGACATACATGCCTCAAATGATGAGGCATGATACAACCCTACGCGTGAAGAGTTCCTAATAAAACGCATATGCCTCACTGATGTGAAATTCACCACTCACACACAGAAATCCCCGAGTTGCCTCTAAAACATGCAGGATCCCAGGAGCAATAGAGGAATTGCCACAGGAAATCGTGGTATCCGTACACGAGACCTCCCGACGTGACCATCTCTGCCCCGTCTCCGCACAGTCAGCTCCACGTATTCCAAAAGCAGGTTCTCACTTCCTCGACCCTGTTTCAACAGCAGGGTCGTTCCTTCCAAAGACTATCTGAAAGGCATATATGGGCCACAGAAGGCAGTCAAGGAACTGAGTCTTGCATGCGTAGACTGCCATATACCCCATCCCAGAAAGGAACTTCTCAAAACCCACAAGCTACGAATTTGGCACGGCTCGACGAGAACAGAAATTTCCTTTCAAAAGCTGGCACCCCTCAACGGGCACAAAAGTTAGCAGAGCGAATCGCCCCAAGTATTCTGTAAACATAATGTACTGCACAAGTTCCCCAGGCATTGTTTTGAGGCCAAAACGTGTGCTAATACAGAAACTGGTCATATGCTCCCCGCAACTTTCAAAGCATAGGAGAGAAAGATCTCCTCAAAGGAAAGGCATGGGAACCATTTCCCCAGAAATCACCTTGCTGGTATGTTGAGAGAGAGGCTGTCCAGATGCCCAGTGAAGTCATAAGAAATCAAAGACAGTGGCAGTCTCCATATCTGAACGTGCTCCTGAACCAGCTCTGGGTCTCAACCTCTGGGAGAATGCAAGCATCAACATATGTAAATATAAGAAGCCCTTTTCTTTGGTCTCTAAAATCACACATTTCGACCTCAACAATCCTGTTTGTTTAGAAATGCTTAGGAGTTGTTTCCCCTTAGGTGTCCTAGCTTCTGTTACTTGCTGTTTTGACTGATTTTCATTTAACTCAAGTGGTAAACTAGCCAGGGTTGACTCTGGGGTTCCTTTATAACTGGTTCAATAACATACACTTTCATTTCCTCTCCAGAGTCACTCACTAGGTTGAAATGGCACAAATGTACCTGTGTGAAGACATTCACAGCTTTCCCTTTGAAGGAAACAAAGAAAGCGTAAGAAAATTCACAACTTTTCCTTTGAAGGAAACTAACAAATCGTAAGAAAATTCAGTTGAGTTCAGTCGCTCAGTCATGTCCGACTCTTTGCGACCTGATGAATCTCAGCATGCCAGGCCTCCCTGTCCATCACCAACTCCTGGAGTTTACTCAAACTCATGTCCATTGAGTCAGTGATGCCATCCAACCATCTCATCCTCTGTCGTCCCCTTCTCCTCCTGCCTTCAATCTTTCCCAGCATCAGGGTCTTTTCCAATGAGTCGCCTCTTCACATNAGAACTGAACATGGAACAACAGACTGGTTCCTAATTGGAAAAGGAGTACGTCAAGGCTGTATATTATCACCCTGCTTATTTAACTTATGTGCAGAGTACATCATGTGAAATGCTGGGCTGGAAGAAGCACAAGCTGGAATCGAGATTGCTGGGAGAAATATCAATAACCTCAGATACGCAGATGACACCACCCTTATGGCAGAAAGTGAAGAAGAACTAAAAAACCTCTTGATGAAAGTGAAAGAGGAGAGTAAAAAAAGTTGGCTTAAAGCTCAACATTCGGAAAACGATCATGACATATGGTCCCATCACTTCATGGCAAATAGATGGGGAAACAGTGGCTGACTTTATTTTAGGGGCTCCAAACTCACTGCAGATGGTGACTGCAACCATGAAATTAAAAGATGCTTGGTCCTTGGAAGAAAAGCTATGATCAACCTAGACAGCATGTTAAAAAGCAGAGACATTACTTTGCTGACGAAGGTCTGTTTCTCTAGTAGTCGTGTATGAATGTGAGAGTTGGGCCATAAAGAAAGCTGACCACGGAAGAATTGATGCTTTTGAACTGTGGTGTTGGAGAAGACTTTTGAGAGTCCCTTGGACTGCAAGGAAATAAAATCAATCAATCCTAAAGGAAATAAGTCCTGAATATGTTTTGGAAGGACTGATGCTAAAGCTGACGCTCCAATACTTTGGCCACCTGATGTGAGGAACCAGTTCATTGGAAAAGACCCTGATGCTGGGAAAGATTGAAGGCGGGAGGTGAAGGGGATGACAGAGAATGAGATGTTTGGATGGCATCACCAACTCAATGGACATGAGTTTGAGTAAACTCCTGGAGTTGGTGAGGGACAGAGAAGCCTGGTGTGCTGCAGTCCATGGGGTCTCAAAGAGTCAGACATAAGTGAGTAACTGAACCGACTGACTGACTTATAAGTTTCAGATGTACAAAATAGTGATTCACAATTTTTAAACATCAAACCCCATTTTAGGTATTATAAAATATTGGCTATAATCCCTGTGTATTATTTATTATTACTGAAGTGACAAAACGTAGTGACCAAGAACAACTCAGTGGTTACCAGCAGCTTGGGTTGGGAGGCATGTGTAAATATAAACTGTTGTTTCGTGGAACTTGTTTGTGGTAATGAAACAGTTCTGAATGCTGACTGAGGTGGTGGTCACACAGATCTACATATGTGATAAAACCCCATGGAGCTATTTACCAAGACATAAAAAATATGACACCTAAGCCTAGGGAGACCCAAATAGGCTTAATTGTATTGTGTCACTGCCAAATTTCTGGTTTGATAGTTGTACAATTGTTATTTAAGATATCATCGTTGGGAGAAATTGGGTGAAGGGTACATTGGAATTCTCTGTACTATTTTGAAACTTCTAAGTGAGGCTTAGATTACTTAAAAATAAAAATAACAAGGTGCAGGACAACATGTATAAGGGAGGGGTAAGATTTGTGATCATATTTCTTGTACATGCTTAAATAAACTCTTTAAGTTAAAATAAGAGATGTAGAAAAATAGTTTTTAAGCAGAGGTTGAAGGCACAGGATAATGAGAAGGACGCTTTGCTCTATCTTTGATGCTTTTTGAGTTTTGCATCATATTTATGTTTTCTTAAGTTTCTTAATAACAGGGATTTTGCAGAAGCTAATGCCTGTGGCTGGCAACTTGTTATGTAGGTGAATATTAAAACATCTCTGATCAATAACGTTTGTGTAACAAAAGATGTATTAATATGTCTCTGACCAATAAGCTGTTAAAGTTAAGAAAAGGTGAACATGGGTTTCAGAATTATGTGTACCTATGTCTGCGTAACAGTTCCAGCATTTACTGGCTGTGTCACTTTGTATAACTCAGTTTGCCTCTCTGTGACTCAGTTTCCATATCGGTAAAATGGAGACTGTTATTATTATGGTCTATAGTCCATTAGTGTACATACCACGTAGAGTTGTTATGAGGATTCAGTTCAGTTCAGTCGCTCAATCACGTCTGACGCTTTGTGACCCCATGAACCGCAGCACACCAGGCTTCCCTGTCCATCACCAACTGCCAGAGTCCACCCAAACCCATGTCCATTGAGTCGGTGATGCCATCCAACCATCTCATCCTCTGTCGTCCCCTTCTCCTCCTGCCCTCAATTGTTCCCAGTATCAGGGTCTTTTCAAAGGGGTCAGCTCTTCGCATCAGGTGGCCAAAGTATTAGAGTTGCAGCTTCAACATCAGTCCTTCCAATGAACACGCAGGACTGATCTCCTTTAGGATGGACTGGTCGGATTTCCTTGCAGTCCAAGGGACTCTCAAGAGTCTTCTCCAATACCACAGTTCAAAAGCATCAATTCTTCAGCACTCAGCTTTCTTTATATTCCAACTCTCACATCCATATATGACCACTGGAAAAAACCATAACCTTGACTGGATGGACCTTTGTGGAAAAAGTAATGTCTCTGCTTTTCAATATGCTGTCTAGGTTGGTCATAACTTTTCTTCCAAGGAGTAAGCATCTTTTAATTTCATGACTGCAGTCACCATCTGCAGTGATTTTGGAGCCCCCC
>SJYV01056055.1:813879-850165 GCA_006410875.1 Neotragus pygmaeus
ACTGTCCAGACTTCTTTTTTCACTAACAGTGTATTACAAGAATTTTTTCCTCATTAGTCTTCCATTAAACAGCCTAACAGGGAACTCTTAAAGATCTCTCAAAGGAACTTCACCATCACTGACATATTTTTAAAAGTGTCATGTGTAGTTATGAAAGGAAACTAGTATCCACTGTGTGCCAGTTATTGTTGGAATGAAAACTGACCTTTTCCAGTCCTGTGGCCACTGCTGAGTTTTCCAAATTTGCTGACATATTGAGTGCAGCACTTCCACAGCATCACCTTTTAGGATTTGAAATAGCTCAACTGGAATTTCATCACCTCCATTAGTAATGATGCTTCCTAAGGCCCATTTGACTTCACATTTCAGGATATCTGGCTCTAGATGAGTGATCACACCATTGTGATGATCTGGGTCATGAAGATCTTTTTTGTACAGTTCTTCTGTGTATTCTTGCCACCTCTTCTTAATATCTTCTGCTTCTGTTAGGTCCATGCCATTTTTGTCCTTAATTGAGCCCATCTTTGAATGAAATGTCCCCTTGATTTCTCTAATTTTCTTGAAGAGATCTCTAGTCTTTCCCATTCTGTTGTTTTCCTCTATTTCTCTGCATTGATCCTTGAGGAAGGTTTTCTTATCTCTCCTTGCTCTTTGAACTCTGCATTCAAATGGGATATCTTTCCTTTTTTCTTTTGCTTTTTGCTTCTCTAGCCTTTCACAGCTATTTGTAAGGCCTCCTCAGACAACCATTTAGCTTTTTTTGCATTTCTTTTTCTTGGGGATGGTCTCGATTACTGCCTCCTGTACAGTGTCACAAACCTCTGTCCATAGTTCATCAGGCACTCTGTCTATCAGATCTACTCCCTTAAATCTATTTCTCACTTCCAATGTATAATCATAATGGGTCTGATGTAGGTCACACCTGAGTGGTGTAGTGGTTTTCCTCACTTTCTTCAATTTAAGTCTGAATTTGGCAATAAGGAGTTCACGATCTGAGCCAGAGTCAGCTCCCAGTCTTGTTTCTGCTGACTGTATAGAGGTTTTCCATCTTTGGCTGCAAAGGCTACAATCAATCTGATTTTGGTGTTGGCCATCTGGTGATGTCCATGAGGATTAAATGATCTAAAGTATGGGAGATCTTTCAATGAATACCTGGAAGTTGATTGGTTTATATTCTTCTCACATTATCCCCATTTTGTAGTGAAGGACGCCAAAGCAGAGAGAGATAAAAAGGTTGGTACAAGGTCACACATTAGTAAACACCAGAGCCTAAACTCTAATCCAGGTCTGTCTTACTCCAAAGCCCACATTCTTGACCTCTATACTTGCCTGCATCCATTTCCCACTGGGTTTGCACCTTGAAGAAGGAGGGAAGAAGGAAAGCCAGTTAGCACTCAGCACAGAAGTGCTCTTTCTTTGAATCTCTTTCTTGTATCCAGATGGCAGCCTGACTATCACCATGTCAGCAAGCAGTGGCCCTCGAATGGGGTGGGTCACAGCCCTGGCCTCAGCCAAGCACTGGGCTACAAGCATCAGTGTCCCCCAAGTGAGCCCAACAGCAGAGATAGAACAGCCATAAAACCTGGCTCCAAAAGACATTTTAATAAGATCCACTAACTTCATATTCTAAATAGTAATTTCTGTTTTATATTATATAAATGGCTTTCCTGCTGCATCTCAAGCCAAGTGCATGTTGGGGTGATGGTGGCTGTCAGGTCTTCTGCTGAGGAAGTGGGATCTGGGCTACTTGGACTGCTTCAGGCTTGTCCCCAGCTTGGGATGCAGGAGGCAGGGTTGGTATCCAGAGCACAGGCAGTGCCCTTGGAGAGGCAGGGAGGGCAGGAGGGCAGGAGGGCCCAGGATGGACGTGTCAGGGGCGTCCACATCGCCCTGCCCCACTCTAGACTGAAGGTTCAGCTCGGACCACGGTCTGGCCTTGTGAAAATCCTTTCTTCCTGCCAGACTTTGCTTCCCACCTCTGAACCATGGCTTCCCCAGATGCTATGTCCCTTCTATTTCTAACCCTCCTTGGTGTTGATATGTTTTGGAAGCTGTAGATGTGGTGAAGGGAATGGAGAGGACAGAAGTTTGGAGTATAAAAATGTGTCTCGTTTTCAATTAGGGACCGTTGAGTTAGAGGAAGAGAAAGGGCAAAATCAGAGAGGTTTTAAAGTTCCTGATGTTTATTCGTTCATTCAGCGATCGTTGTTTGAGGCCGTTCTTTTGGGGCCTTTCCTTAGTTGCTCTGGATTCAGGGGTGCATAATCCATGCTTGTCAAGGGGCTCAAATAAGGAGATAAGGATACAGAGGAGAAGATGAGGACGGTGCCTGTGGCCAGGGCTGTGGAGAGAAATGCAGTGGGAGGGAAGAAACCAGGAGGCAGATGGTTGGAAAGCTCTCCTCTCTCCAGGAAGAGAGAGGTCCAGATCTCGCATTCACCAGAGGGAGCAACCGGTTGCTGAGGTAGAGGTTTCAAGATGGTGGCCCACAGACCAGATTCCAGCATGGATATGTTTTATTTGGCCCTGTCAAGTACGTTAAAATGTTAATAAGCTTCCAACTATAAAAAGTGAGAGATTTTGTATAGAAACCTGTAATTCTGCTCTTAAAGACCCAGCTTTCCCAGGTAACAGTGGCGGGCTGGTGTTGGCGTGAGGTTGCCCCTGAGGTAATGGGCCCCTCAGCTCCCAGCATCCACTTCTCCCGCTGTGTCCCCTGTCTGCAGGCCCCGCTTGGTTACTTTACCTTCCTGACTTGGCTGCCGTGTGAGCTGTGACTGCTGGTCGCGTGAATCCTATAGAGACTGGCCGGCCTGGGAGCTGGCTCCATCCTGGCCAGGGGGACTGGGGACCAACCATCAGTCCCCGTGTCCTGGGAGTCACTTCGTGTCTCTGACCATCATAAACACAATTCGAGGCCAGGCTGGAAAGGTGGGATGCATACTTCCAGGCCCAGAGGGTCCCCCTTGGTAGGTACAGAAGCCAATTCAAATTGTTTTCCTTTTCTTATTTGCTCATCAGAAAAGTCCTCCCAGATCCTCCTTCTTATTAACAACCTCCATGTCACGCTGTGCTTAAAGTTCAGGGCGCCATAGGATACAGAGCTGTAATTAATCTCCATCCCCGAGTTCTAGAACACTTAGAGCAATTATAATTTACTGTCGGAAAACCAATTTGGGGAAGCGGCAGTGTTCTCACCCCTGATCAGGGAGCCGCCAAATGCCACTTCCTGTCCACCTGCTACCTGGTGGAGGCCCAGGCCTTTCTTTAGCCTGTGCAGCTCTGGGAGGTGACACCGGGTGGAGAAGGTGGGGGCGAGAGGAGTGAGTGGGCGAGGAGGGAGTGCCCTTCACCCTTGGGGGCCCTGCCTGCAGGACACTGCCAGCACTGCCTCTGAGTTGGCTTGGCCTCCCCCGGCAGGCACCTCTTATTCTTCAACTTGCTCCAATTTCACAGCCACCTTCCAGGTCCCTTCCAGGTCCCAGCACTGTTTGGTCAAGCAGATGTCATGGCCCGTTCGCTCTCTCCTGCCCCCACCACTTTCTGAACCTTCGTTTCTGCTTCCCTGGGCTGCACTCAAGCTTTCAACTCTACCAACAGAAGTTCCCTTTTTCTTCCTCATTTCTTTTTCGCTCAAGGCTAGATTGTCATATCATCAAAATCACTCTCAGACGACTGGGTTTGATGGACTCACCAGGCAAGTTTCCAATTATCTTTTGGGGGATAAGAGTGAAACCACATGGCTCAAGTGGAAATGCACATTTGCACAGGTCAGGGCAGCCACCATCGGCTGCGGCCACGTGTTTCTGGGCCTGTCTGCCCTGCCACCTGTGCCGTCTGCAGTCAGGAGCCCCGGCCCAGTCCCATTTGTCCACTTGCCTCAGGAGGCCTGGTGAGAGGCCCCACACCCAACAGGCAGGTAGTAAGTCCACAAAGATGGTCAGTGTAACAGAAACACGCATACACACGAGTGTGTGTGCAAATAGAAATAGCCACAGGAAAACAAACTGAAAATGGTCTGCCTTCATTCACTCACTCACTCATTTATTCAACCCATCCTGACAAGTACCAGGTCCTGGGCTTGGTCTTGGGGATTTTGAAATGAGTATACCTTTGTTTCTGCTTCCACTTAAAAGTATCCATAATAAAATATGCGATAAGAGCCCTGTTGTGTTTGCTTAGTCACTAAGCCATGTCTGCCTCTTTGTGATCCCGTAGACTATAGCCCTCTAGGCTCTCTGTCCATGGGATTTCCCAGGCAGGAAGACTGGCGTGGGTTGCCATTTCCTCCTCCAGGGGATCTTCCTTACCCAGAGATCGAAATGCACCTCCTGCTTTGCCAGGCAGATTCTTTGCCACTGAGACACCTGGGAAGCCCGACGAGAGCACGCTTGAAGCTCACTTAGGGTGTTACGGGGTCACACAGGAGGGCCCCTGGCTGGCTGATGCTAGCAGGGACTTCTNGGTTGCTGAGGTAGAGGTTTCAAGATGGTGGCCCACAGACCAGATTCCAGCATGGATATGTTTTATTTGGCCCTGTCAAGTACGTTAAAATGTTAATAAGCTTCCAACTATAAAAAGAGAGAGATTTTGTATAGAAACCTGTAATTCTGCTCTTAAAGACCCAGCTTTCCCAGGTAACAGTGGCGGGCTGGCGTTGGCGTGAGGTTGCCCCTGAGGTAATGGGCCCCTCAGCTCCCAGCATCCACTTCTCCCGCTGTGTCCCCTGTCTGCAGGCCCCGCTTGGTTACTTTACCTTCCTGACTTGGCTGCCGTGTGAGCTGTGACTGCTGGTTGCGTGAATCCTATAGAGACTGGCCGGCCTGGGAGCTGGCTCCATCCTGGCCAGGGGGACTGGGGACCAACCATCAGTCCCCATGTCCTGGGAGCCACTTCGTGTCTCTGACCATCATAAACACAATTCGAGGCCAGGCTGGAAAGGTGGGATGCATACTTCCAGGCCAAGAGGGTCCCCCTTGGTAGGTACAGAAGCCAATTCAAATTGTTTTCCTTTTCTTATTTGCTCATCAGAAAAGTCCTCCCAGATCCTCCTTCTTATTAACAACCTCCATGTCACGCTGTGCTTAAAGTTCAGGGCGCCATAGGATACAGAGCCGTAATTAATCTCCATCCCCGAGTTCTAGAACACTTAGAGCAATTATAATTTACTGTCGGAAAACCAATTTGGGGAAGCGGCAGTGTTCTCACCCCTGATCAGGGAGCCGCCAAATGCCACTTCCTGTCCACCTGCTACCTGGTGGAGGCCCAGGCCTTTCTTTAGCCTGTGCAGCTCTGGGAGGTGACACCGGGTGGAGAAGGTGGGGGCGAGAGGAGTGAGTGGGCGAGGAGGGAGTGCCCTTCACCCTTGGGGGCCCTGCCTGCAGGACACTGCCAGCACTGCCTCTGAGTTGGCTTGGCCTCCCCCGGCAGGCACCTCTTATTCTTCAACTTGCTCCAATTTCACAGCCACCTTCCAGGTCCCTTCCAGGTCCCAGCACTGTTTGGTCAAGCAGATGTCATGGCCCGTTCGCTCTCTCCTGCCTCCACCACTTTCTGAACCTTCGTTTCTGCTTCCCTGGGCTGCACTCAAGCTTTCAACTCTACCAACAGAAGTTCCCTTTTTCTTCCTCATTTCTTTTTCACTCAAGGCTAGATTGTCATATCATCAAAATCACTCTCAGACGACTGGGTTTGATGGACTCACCAGGCACGTTTCCAATTATCTTTTGGGGGATAAGAGTGAAACCACATGGCTCAAGTGGAAATGCACATTTGCACAGGTCAGGGCAGCCACCATCGGCTGCGGCCACGTGTTTCTGGGCCTGTCTGCCCTGCCACCTGTGCCGTCTGCAGTCAGGAGCCCCGGCCCAGTCCCATTTGTCCACTTGCCTCAGGAGGCCTGGTGAGAGGCCCCACACCCAACAGGCAGGTAGTAAGTCCACAAAGATGGTCAGTGTAACAGAAACACGCATACACACGAGTGTGTGTGCAAATAGAAATAGCCACAGGAAAACAAACTGAAAATGGTCTGCCTTCATTCACTCACTCACTCATTTATTCAACCCATCCTGACAAGTACCAGGTCCTGGGCTTGGTCTTGGGGATTTTGAAATGAGTATACCTTTGTTTCTGCTTCCACTTAAAAGTATCCATAATAAAATATGCGATAAGAGCCCTGTTGTGTTTGCTTAGTCACTAAGCCATGTCTNTCACTCACTCACTCATTTATTCAACCCATCTTGACAAGTACCAGGTCCTGGGCTTGGTCTTGGGGATTTTGAAATGAATATACCTTTGTTTCTGCTTCCACTTAAAAGTATCCATAATAAAATATGCGATAAGAGCCCTGTTGTGGTTGCTTAGTCACTAAGCCATGTCTGCCTCTTTGTGATCCCGTAGACTATAGCCCTCTAGGCTCTTCTGTCCATGGGATTTCCTAGGCAGGAAGACTGGCGTGGGTTGCCATTTCCTCCTCCAGGGGATCTTCCTTACCCAGAGATCGAAATGCACCTCCTGCTTTGCCAGGCAGATTCTTTGCCACTGAGACACCTGGGAAGCCCGACGAGAGCACGCTTGAAGCTCACTTAGGGTGTTACGGGGTCACACAGGAGGGCCCCTGGCTGGCTGATGCTAGCAGGGACTTCTAGAGGAGGTGATAATCAAGTGAGGCCTGAATCATACTGTGATTATCTCCTGCACTGCACTTAACATTTAACCGTTTATGTNCTTAGGGTGTTACGGGGTCACACAGGAGGGCCCCTGGCTGGCTGATGCTAGCAGGGACTTCTAGAGGAGGTGATAATCAAGTGAGGCCTGAATCATACTGTGATTATCTCCTGCACTGCACTTAACATTTAACCATTTATGTATCTGTGTCCCTAGGGAGGTTGGGGACCGTGTCTTAGCAACCTTTGAATTCTCACCACCTAGAACAGTGCCTGGCCCACGGGAGAATATATTTGGTAGACGCTCATTGAATGAGAGAGTGAATGAGCATTTTCCAGGCAAGGAAGGTGGAGAAGGGCATGCAAGGTGGAAAGACCAGGGATCTGTAGAAGGATTCAGGGCTGGGAGGTTAGTATAGAGCTGAAAGCAGAATACAGGGTTGGAAGGAAGTGTTGGGAGAACCAGTGGAGTCAAGAGGCAGAAGCATAAAGAGCAGCTTCCAGGGGTTGACCTTGGTTGGAATTCCCACCAACACCTCAGCACAGCTCACAGCCAGACACAAAGACCCCATCTCCCACTGAGGCCTGAACTCGGGCCTCTTTCCCATGTGTGTGCTGCCTGGTCCTCATGGGAGCCTTGGTGGAGGCAGCCGGTGCAGCCCAGGACTGCCTGTGCCTTGGCCAAGGAGAGCCAAGAATGCTGGGAGGTGGCTGTGCCCAGAGGGCCTGGACCACGTTTCCCAAGCCTCTCATTTTCTGATCCAGAGAGAGCAAGGGACTGGCCCAGGGTACGCCATCCCCTTCGACTGGAATCCTGCAGTCCTTGGCTGTGTCAGAGCGCCTTCTTTAATTCCCAAGTGTCCAGCAATCAAGAAATCAGAGGGTCTCAGGGCTCAAAGGGAAGTTAAAGTTGACTGATTCCACCTCTGATTCCCCTGCAGATCTGCCTTCTCTTTTTCCCATGGTCTAAGACTCCCCACTGCCCAGCTCCACAAAGCCTGGGGCGCCCCTGCCCACCGGAGGGCATCTGTAGCTCGTGCCCTATTGAGTGTAGCAGAGTCACTCTAAAGCTTAACATGCACAGTACTCTAGCCTGATGAAGGCGCTGATGGCGACAGCAAATGGTCCATAGGGCCTCTTGACTTGACCCCTGTGGGAGATACCATTCTACCTTTATTTTGCAGAAAAGTGAGGCTGAGAGAGCTTAGGCAAGCTACCCAAGGTCAGAAAGCAGACAAGTGGCAGAGCTGGGATCTAAACCCAACCAGTCCAGCTCCAGAACCCGTATTCTAAAACATGACAGCCTCCCTGCGGCAGGGCTCCCTTGTTTGGTGTCCTCTGATGCTGCCTGGACTTAAAATCGGAGGTGGGTGGCTCTGCTGCAGATGCTTTCCCCTTTGCTCTTATTGGAAATTGATGGTATAAAGCCGGCTTTCACCTGGAGCCTGGTTTATCCCCCAGCCTCTGCCCGGAGGCACTTCCACTTCGTGGTCTGCAACGCCAATCCTTGTCTACCTCCTGGTCCCCAGAGCATCTCTCCCTGGGTGGCAGAGGCTGAGCTGAGGGTGGGCTCTGGAGCAGGAGACCAGAGCAGCAGCCCGACAAGAGTGATGTCCAAGCTGCGCTGATTTGCAGATGGAAATTTACATACATAATGTAATTTGGACCAATTGAGTTGTCGATTAAGATGGAATCACTTGACAAGCAACGCATACTCTGGTGGGTGACTGAGGAGACAAGAGGCCCTTGAGATGCCTGTAGTGAAAACATGCTTTTGTTTTTGAAGGAGATGGCTATTTCCAAGTTCCACATTTTAACAACCTCCTCTCCTAAGGTCCCCATGTCCCTCCAGGTCACAGCTGGGATCTGCCGAGATGAAAAACTTTATGGGCAATTAGTGTTTGAATCTGAAGCTAGTAAGCATGTCTGTGGGTACAGCTGGTGAGATGAGATGAGAGGTCAGAACCTCCGTGGTCTGGGAAGGCTATGGACCTGGGTGGTGGGTCTGAGCTGTACAACCTCACACTTACAATGAGTGAGGATGTGGTGCTGGGCAGATACTGGAGCCGTGGGGAGGGGAGCAAAGAGGCTCCTTTGGGGTTCCATGGATCTAGGTTTTAATCCTCATACCCACTTCCTGCTCTGTGACTTGAGTACCTGCCTCTACCTCTGAGCCTCAATTTTATCATCTGTGAAATGGGGAGATTGTTTCACCATAACCTGTGATGACTAAAGTGGGAAAGAAATGTGATAACATTAAAACCTCTAAAGTCCCTGAACAATATTAATTGTCAATAATAATGAAGGGTAACTAAAGCACTGCCACAATGGGAAAAACTCTCTTATTTCTCATTTTCAGATTTATTAAAGTAGTAAATTCCTTGCTGTCTCAGGGCCTTTGCACAGGTCATTTTGCCTGTAATTCTGTTCCTCCTGGCTGCATTTCCCTATGCCTGGCAGACCTCTCTTTCCTTGAGCTTCAGCCAAACTGACCTTCCCAGGGACTTCTGTCTCCATCTTCAGACCAGCCTGTCTTCCTACTTTGCATTTTGAATGCCTTGACCTTTTCTTCTTACACAGTTGTAATTCAGTGTTGTAATCATTCATGTTACATCAGTGTCCACATCAGGCTATAAGCTCCATCAAAGCAAGGAGTGTGTTTGCCTTATTCACTGCTGATCTCCAGTGTCCGGTGCAAAGAAGACATTTAAAAAATAGGTGTTGTTTATTGGAAAAACACACTCTTTCCCTTTTTTTCACCTGGCTAATTCCTGCTAATCCATTAGGTCTCAGACTGCATGCTCCTTCCTCCAGGAAGCCTTCTTGGATGCCCCTGCTGTGAGTTAGGTGCCCTTGTCACATGGTACTACTGCAGGCCCTAGGGTTTGCCTTCTCGCAGCATGACCCCTGGATTGTCATTTACTGGTCTCTGTCCTGTACTAGACAATAAGTTTCTAAAGTCAGGGCTGGCGTCTTGTTTACTGGGTGTCCCTAGCACCTAGCTCAGGGTTTGGAATATGGCTTATTATGGAATAAACAAATTACAGAGCACCCAGTCTGGACAGAGAGAGCCCACACTGCCTCACATTTTACCTGTGGACAGCAAAGATCTGGCCCAGATGCTTAAAGAAAGGGAGTGATTAAAACTGCCAGGGGACGGGGCAGGACTCGCTAAGCTTGTAGGGGATCTCTGAGTGTGATTAAAAGTTACAGGGAAAACCCATGCCAGATGAATCAGGGCGACTTGAGTCTAGGGAGAGCAGAGTATTGGGTTTCTGCAGGCTTCCTTGAGGAGGCAGACTGAGCTGAAGGCTGAGGTGGGCGGTGGTGTTCAGGACAGAATGGTAAGGTGGAGAGAGGAGCCTGGTACCTAGGGGGTTAATGAGGAGCATCTGGGTGTGGTGGCTGAGACCAGGACCTGCCTCCAGGAGGGTACCGCCTTCTGGGTATCCTTTTCCCACCGGGCACCAGGCATGCAAAATGAGGGGCAGCAGCTAGTGGTGGTGCATCCCCTTCCCATCCCTCCCTCTCACCCCCAGGTCAGCAGCCACAGACAGTCTGGCTTCAGGGCTGTCTCTTAGCAACAGGTACCCGGAGCATCTGCGCCATCATGCTGGAGTAGCCCATAGGAGAGGGAGGCTGGGGCCAGTTTACTGCTGACTCAACTGCTCCTAGCTTACTGCCGTATGGACCCCCACCTGAGGGGTCTGGGTGTCAATGTGGAGCACTGGGCTTCCTTTCTGGCTTCTCTGTCCCCATAAGCCTGGACTGCATCACCGGGGGCTCTTCTGGCCTCAGTTACCCCATTGTGTTCTTTCCTCCGTCACCTCGCGCTAAAGTCATCACGAGGCTAGGGGACAGAAGAATTTTGCACAGAGTAGGCACTTAATAAAGGCTTATTGAAACCCTGTCTGGGATCCTGAAGTTGTTATCCTTCACATTTGCTTTTCTACCCATCTGGGTTTGCAGAGAGTTCATGTATTAACAGGTGGCGTCAGTGGTAAAGAACCCATCTGACAGTGCAGGGGACGTAAGAGATGAGGGTTCAATCCCTGAGTTGGGAAGATCCCCTGGAGGAGGGCAGGGCTATGCACTCCACTATTCTTGCCTGGAGAATCCCATGGGCAGAGGAGCCTGGCGGGCTTGCAATGAATCAGACATGACTGAAGCAACTTAGCATGCACGCATGTCACGTATGAACCTGATAAAAACTGTTACNCATATGGCCATTCTGTCAGTTGGCCCATTACATGAGGCTTTAGGTTGCTAAGGAAAGGAGAAAAATGACATCTTTAGAAAGAATCATTCTGTTCGCTTAACTGTTGAAAGCTTCCTCTGCAGGAAATACTTTCTAATGAGCATTATTGTAAGACATAAAGATCTGCATACTTTGTGACTACTTTTATAGATTTGTTTACATACCTCTTCCCCAGAACTACTTGTCTTAAAACTTCCAGTGTTATTTGTTCTAGGCCCCTCAACAACTAGCCAAGTCATGCAACCATTTACCAGGAGTCTAAATACCTCAAGCTACATCTTGAGCTTAGCACTGGGTGACCCTCCATTCTCACTGGATGACCAAGTGTACTGCTAATGGATCTACCCACTGGGAGAATTTCTCTTTACCACTGTCCTCTAGGAATACCTGAGTGGAATTGTAATGACAGTTGTCCATTTTCAGTCAGTGTCAACATATTATGCCAATCCATCTGTGAACTAAGCCCAAGTTCTCTGTTGTGACAATTGCTTGTAGGATATTCTCCGATGAACTATAGATTTGAGTTTTAGAAGAGGCATTGATTCAATGGGGATAGATAATGGGGAAGTCTGAGCTGTTTACGCAATGTACTTGTGCCTTTTCAAGTCACTTAAGCCCAAGCTCTATTGTACCATTTACATGGAATAATGAATTGTGTTGCACCTGCTTGAATTTATGCCATGGTGAATTAACCGATATCCAGCATGTAATGGGCAGCTCTGGTCACATAGTCTTTGATATCAGTACTCAGTCCCTCCTGATTCCAGCTATTGATTTTCAAATAGAAAGTTGTTCTCTGTTGTAAATGCCATGGCCTTATTCTCAAGTTCTAATTGGAAACAGTGTAGCAACTTTCCTATTGACATATGCTTGCTTCTCCACTGAGCAGTCTTTTTACCACTATTGCCTTTCGTTTATGGCTAATGGACTTGGGGTTCACAGCCCCAACTTGCTATGAACCCCTCTCTTGCTCTGAGTTCCACATGAAATTGTCTTATAAGTAACCTGATAAATGGGATGGAGCAATGTTCCTGAGCGCAGTGTATGTTGCCTCTAAAACCCAAAGAGGCCAACTTATGCTGGTAGGTATAAGTCTTTGTTAATGGTAGGAGGTACAAGATGCAACAATTTGTTCTTATCTTAGAGATGTGCTTTCCGGTAGAGTAGCCACTAACCCCATGTGACTATTTTAATTTAAATGAATTAAAAATTTAAGAATATTTAAAAATTCAGTTTCACTGGCCAGATTTCAAGTGGTCAAAACTTACATGTAGCTAGTGGCTATTCTATTGAGCAGCACAGACACAGAACATTTCTATTATCTTGGTCTAAAAGTAATTACAGTTTTGCATTGTTGAACTTTGCTGTTTGATATTTGAATACATTCTTAAGTAAATGTGGTTATGTTATACATTATTTTAATATGCATTTTCACTTTTTTTTTTGCTATTGCTTTATTACTTGCTGTTTATTTTATATTTATTTTAGACTAGGGAAATGATATTAGACAAAAAGCAAATTCAAGTGGTTTTCTTCTTCGAGTTCAAAATGGGTCGTAAAGCAGTGGAGACAACTCACAACATCAACAATGCATTTGGCCTAGGAACTACTAATGAACATACAGTGCAGTGGTTGTTCAAGAAGTCCAACCAATTGAGAAGAGTCATTGAGGCTAATCCTCTTATGACCACACAAGACGTTGCCCAAGAGCCAAAGAACTAAACAGACATTTCTCCAAAGAAGACATACAGATGGCTAACAAACACATGAAAAGATGNGACCGGGTGCATGCTGGCCCATTTCTGGGGAGTGCATCCAGGAGAGGCAGGTTGCTGGGCTGTTCTGGCCTGTCTGTTGTCCATGATGCTTCTGTCCTCACCAAACTAGCCTCTCCTCTCCCTGTCCATGCCCCTTCCTCTCCTGAGGCCATGGGGTCCCCCTACCCCAGTCAAGTAGGGCAATCTCTGGATGAGGTTTCCACTAACCCGTGTGAAAGTGAGTGCTGCCACCCAACTCCCCCATGGACCTTCTCCTGTGTGAGCTTCTGCCCATATTATGTTTAAAAAAAAAAAAAATTTTTTTTTTTGCCACACTGCAAGGCATGTGGGATCTTAGTATCTCAACCAGGGATCCCTTGCGTTAGAAGCAGAGTCTTGACCTCTGGACCACCAGGGAAGCCCTGCCCCATGTTATAAAATGAAATGCTCTGAGGTTGATCAAATCTAAAAGGGTGTTCAGGTGGATCTTGTCCTCACACATAAAAACGTGCCTTCCCAGCCCAACTCAGCCGCAAACAGTGGACATCAGGAAAGTCCCCTCTTCCTTGGCCTATCGTGTCTTCAACTCTAAAGTTCAGTGGTGTGTTGTATTCACCACTTATTCTTTTCATTGTTTGGGATAATTCTTAACTAGATATTTGAGATTCCAGTTGTGTNTGTCACACCATAGTCAAGGCCTGCCTGCCAAGGAGGGAGACACTTCTGCTGCCTAGGACCTGTATAGAGGTGTCTCACTGTGGAGGAAGGAGGGGACACTTGAGCTTGGTGCAGAAGAATCAGTAGGATCCTGTTGTCCAGATAAAGGTGAGAAGGAGGAATATTTTAGGCCTGGAGCTATCAAGGCATGGGGAGGCAGGATCTTCTGAAGTAGTACTGGATTTTATTCAGAGTCCAGTAGTGGATGAGCTGGTAACATGGATGGAGAGAATCACAGTGGAAGATGAGACCAGAAAGGAGCATGGATCAGATCATAAATGCAGTGGTGGGTAAAGGGCTTACCGGCGAAATCATAGAGGTAGGGAAGAGTCATGGCAGGCTTTGAAGTCAGAAAGAGCCATGATCTATTTATTGATTCATTCATTCATCAAACATATTTTGAGCACTGAGGACCCTGATGTGAACAAAGCATTCCAACTCCTGCCCTCTTGGAGTTTGTAGTCTAGGGCAGGGGGAGACAAAAATTGATCGAAGAATCATCCAAATAAGTTTGTCACTTAAGACTGTGAAAAAAGCCGTGAAGAAAGAGATGACTCAAACATCGTGACTAAGACCTGAGAATGAGGGGGAAGGGGAGCAGAGGAGGCTGGAAGCCCAGGGTGCAGGGACTCGGCATGCATACAGATTTGGATTTTATTCCAAGTCCCCATCACTTTTGCTTTCCCAGGGCAAGACTCAGCCACAACCTTGTTGCAAACCCTGGGCATGCCCTTCAACCCATCCCCCAATCTCCTCTTCCTTGCCCTCTCAGTCTTTGATTTCATAACTGTATTAGAAATAGGCAGGATACCTCCTGGGCCCCATGCAATCTCTCTTCTCTAATTTTTTTTTTTTCCTCCCTGATGCTGACACTCAGCTCACTGTCTCAGAAGATGCATCAGAGCCAACAATAATTGCAGGTGCTGGCCCCTCAGCCTTGCCTCCCTGCTTTCTATTGCGGTAGCTCCTCTGTTCCCCTGGCCGCTTCTACCCGTCATCAGTGCGGCCTGGAGGTGTCCTCCTGATTGCTGAGGTTCAGATCCTGCCTCAGGAAAGCCCGCTCCCCAAGGGCTGAGGAGAGCTTCTGTGCTTGGGGGGCCCAGAGAGGCTGGGAGAGCCTGGACATCTGCCTAGTATGCAAGCTGGTGAATCTGGCGAGGTGTGGGTCACTAGGTGGCGTGGCCAGAGCGGCATGGGCCTGGAGCCAGGGTCCTGGGTTCTAGCCTTGGCCTCATCCTTGGCTCATCGTGTGCCCTGGGTCATTACCGTCCCCTCAGCCTCAGTTTCCTCAACTGGTAAGATGAAGCAGGGGCTCCGGAGAAGTAGTTTTATTAATAATCTGGAAGTCCCTTTTCTTCAAGGAAACTTTTATGTCCTGTCCTGATGTAGAAGCCAGATGGAAGAAAAGTCCCTCAGTTTTCGTGATGGGTGAGGGCCTAGGTTGCCACCCTCCCAGCTGGTCTGGTAGCGGACACGGACTGGGAGGCCTCCAGGCCTGTCTTCATGCTCGGGCTGGTGGGTGTGCACTGTGCTAAGTCGCTTCAGTTATGTCTGACTCTTTGCGACTGCCAGGCTCCTCCAGCCACAGGCTTCTCCAGGCAAGAATACTGGAGTGAGTTGCCACGCCCTCCTCCAGGGGATACTCTTGACCCAGGGATCGAACCAGCATCTCTTACGTCTCCTGCATTGGCAGGCAGGTTCTTTACCACTAGTACCAAGGGCTTCCCTGGTGGCTCAGAGGTTAAAGTGTCTGCCTGGAATGTGGGAGACCCGAGTTCGATCCCTCGGTTGGGAAGATCCCCTGGAGAAGGAAATGGCACCCCACTCCAGTACCCTTGCCTGGAGAATCCCATGGAGGGAGGAGCCTGGTAGGCTACAGTCCATGGGGTCGCAAAGAGTCGGACACGATTGAGCGACTTTACTTACTTACTTACTTACTTACCACACAGGAAGGAAATACTTGCGACTGTTTCAAGGTTGAAAATGATGGGGCCACATGCTCCAACTGGGTGGGTAAGGCAAGAGAATAGCCCCCTATGCTGCCCCCTGGCAACCTGCTCGTGGTATGGAGCACACAGACTGGAGGGGCCTCTGGGATTCAAGAAAAGGCTCTCTCCATTCACACATTCTCCTGGCTCTGGAGGGAATGTTCTGGTGTGTTTGGGCCTAGTCCTGCTTACTTGCTTCCTGGGGCTTTCTTTTGCGGAGACACCAGCATCCTGCTCCCCACCTGCATTGGTCTGATGGAATGTGGACGGGAGAACAGCCCAGGCTAAGGCAATGTCTTGAGTTATTTTGCAAACGCTGTGGGTTCACCAGAGCCCCACATACATCTTGTCCCCAGCACCCTCTCCCTGGATGTGTGAGCCCATATGTTCCTGGGCAAATGTGCTCCGTCTGCTCGGGGTGCATTTGCAATTAGATCATCAGGATGCTGTTCTCTAATAGCCCTTTGATGTCCAACGAGCCTCCTAAGCCTGTGTGTTTCCTTTCCTTTGAAGCAGGACATGGTATTTTGCCAGAAGTCAATGAAACGCCCTAGTAGAACAGAACGGTTTAATTCCCTCCTCAGATACAGGGCTGAGGAAGTTCAAATAGGCTTCCGCCCACGTCTGCTCCCCACTTCAGCCTGTCAGATGCCCATCTTGGAGGCCTGGTGGAGGCCCTCGGAGGCTGGACCTTCCAAGGAGGCTCCGACCACCTCTAATAGGTAGCAGCCCAAACCGCCTGGCAGCCTTGGCCTGCCCTTGAGCCCTTCCCCGACTGCATCTGGGCTGGCCATGACCCTGACTCCTCAGCTGGCTCTCACCTTGGTTGTCTGTTTCCTTTGACTTGGGCCTGGCCCGGCCTGGGCTCCCCTCCAGGGCTCTGGTGCCCTCTCTACCTCGGTTGGGCTACTTCTGGCTTCAGAACTCCCGTCTCAGCCCTGACAGCTTATGGTGACCCCATCCAGTAAATGTCTAAGGGGATATCCTCCCGGGGCTGGCTGGGCTTCAGAGTCAGGCCTGACCCTGAGTGGTCTGCCCGTGCTGGTTCTCACATGAGCGTGAGCACCCGCATTTCACCTGCTAAGTTCATCTGCATCGTGGGGATTTCAGAGTCCTGCAGACATCCCTTCCTTGGTGTTTTGGGAGTTGCTAAGGATGTGGTTCCTTTCTGCGGTTTTTGATACAGCCATCATTGCTGCTCACTAGGCCTGCTAACCCAGCTGACGCTGGGGACTTCCAGCCAGACCAGAGCCTGCTGAGCTGGGCCAGACCAGTTCTCCTGGCAGAGCGCTGCTTCCTTGGAGCTGGACATGCCCAAGCCTGATGCTGGTAGCTGTCCCAGGACCACTAGAAGAGCTCCCAGTTGTTCTGCTGCCTGGTTCAGAGTTGGGAGGTGTGGACACAGACCCCTGCATGTTCCTTGTAAAGTTAGTTGGAGCATATTCCTTGCTTTGCAGTCATATTGACTTAGGGATGGAGAGTTCCATGCAGGGTTATTTGAATCCCAGTGAGTCATTTATTCATGGATTCATTCACTCATCAAAACTTGGTTAAGCTCCTGTTAGGCGTCTCACCCCATCTGCCCTCATGGAACTTATACTCCAGGGGTGGGTACACTCCATTGCACAAATCAATAGGAAGTATTTACTGCCGAGACAGCAAAGCTAGGATGCAAATATGACAGGGAGTGACCGGAGGCCAGTATGGGTGGTATGGTCAAGGACTTCTTCGAGGAAGTGACCTTGAAGCTGAGACTCACTCAGACGAGGAACAAGGGTCAGCCGTGCAAAGCTCTAGAGGGATAGCGTTTCCAGAGGAGACAGCAGCAGTGCAGAGGCTGGGGCTGAAGATAAGACTGGTGGGTTCGGGATGAGGATAGGGCTGATGTGGCTGAGACCTGGTGAGTGCAAGGGGCAAGCAAGGTGGGAGATGGTGAGGAGAGCCTGGGGTGCTGATCACAGAGGGTCTCATGAATCAAGGCAAGAGGTCAGATTTTATTCCAGTGGGAAGGAAAATCCTAGGAGGGCTCGGTGACCAGAGAGACGGGGTTAGATACAACCAGGACATTATTAGTTTACTTCTTGAAGCCTCAGTTTTCTCATTTGTGAAATGGACACAATAATACCTCCTCTGCAGACTGGAATAATATGTGAGGAGAGAACAGAACTGTACAACTGCATCATGAATTGTGTGCTGAGATGAATTTTAACAGCTGAGGGTAGCTCTTCCTTTCCAGTTTCCAGGAAACCAAAGTAAAAACAATATAGGTTGCCCAGTGGTAGGAATCACCCAGCTCAATAGGGGAGACCATTTCTAGCCCTGAATTTAGAAAGGTTTTTATCCCTTGGATGCCCTGTTCTTTATTTTCCACATCATTCCTACGTTCCTGAGACATCTTGATTGTCTTTAGCCACTGGCTGGTTTAGGATCCCTGGCTTAGCTGTAAACTGAAGATTTACCTGTAGACTTGGAATTCATGCCAGTGAACTACAGCCCTCAGCTTTATCTCCCACAGCCCAAGCCCTGGTCAGAAAAAGGCAAGAGGGGCTGCTAATAATCCAGAGGGTCTGCACTGAACCTGGCTCCAGGCACGGGTGTTTACTTCCTGCAAATTTCCTCACTTGAAACCCACTACTAACAAATAATCTATGTGTGTTGTGGTAAAGATGGAGCAACTGATGATGGTTCAGAGTCGCTGTGGGCAGTGGCCTGACTCCTGCCATGGTTTGCCCTTTATGAGCAGTGTGATTGGGGAAAATCTCACTCACCTCCTAGAATACAGTTTCCCAGCTGGTCACAAGGGATCAGGATCTCTTTCAGGAGGGCTGTGGTGAAATTAAAGTGAAAGCTCCATCAGGCCTGGCCATGGAAGGGCTCCTCATCCTGTTCTTTTTATTCACAAACGTAGCTGCAGTTGCAGAACCACAGCCAAATTATGAATTAGTGAAGCACAGCCTTGTTCCCAGGATAATCAATTGCTGAGTGAGTCTAGATCTTGGCTGGGAAGGTGGCATTTGAGCACCCTGGCAAATGACTTGAAAACATGAGTGGAATGGCTTTAAGGCCACTCTAGACCGCTTTCCCAGATTCTCCCGGCAGAGGCAGGGGTGGCGGAAGAGAGGACTCCCTGTATCTGTGGCTGAAAACTGGGCAGGGAGCCCAGGGGGCAGGCACGTGGCTGACTCCTCTACAGGCCGTTCACAGCCCAGGGCACAGGGCCCAGCACAAGTAGATGCTCAAGGGAGCTGAGCATTCAAACATGAGTCTATTTACGACTAGATTCCAGTAGTGTGTAGCAAGGCATGGCTGGGTCTTTAAAAATAAACAAAACAAATGTGCGGATAACTTTGACTATCACCTCACTCATGCCTTTCACTTAGTCCTGATCTACTGAGCCCGTTCACTGCTTAGACACTGCCTGCTCCCCTAACCCTCTCACGGGCACTCATGCGCACTCTTGCACCCCCTGCTCACACACACCCTGTACACACATCCAGAAAATAGCACTGCAGAGTGGCTTAGGAGCCCCACTGGGGCAACTGGAGCTTGATATTGACTCTAGCATGCCATTCCTGTGGGGCCTCGGGCAAGTAACTTAACCACTTTAAGCCCCATCGGCAAAATGGAGAGAAAAATATCCTGCATAACTACTATTGAGAATAAAGGCATCTAAAGCAGTCACATGGCACCTGGCAGGTAGGAAGTCTCACTAAACACTGGCTCTGCATCCTGGAGTGTCCCCACGTACACTTACATACCAGCACTCAAGGAAAAGGGCATCGAAACACACAAGTAGGAATCAGGGCTTTCGCCCTCTGTGAGCCCCTGGACCAGGGGACAAGAGAGTCTGGAACTGGTTGTGGATGGATGGTGCTGTGCTGGGCCTTGCTCTTATTTGGGTTGGGGTGTGGCCTGCTGGGTCCATGCTGGGCAGAGAGCAGCAAAAGTCTGTGTCTGGAAAGAAATGGACAGAAGCCAACAAGGGCCCCTCGTCCTCAGAAAGTGACTGTGGCCCCTCATCCATAGTCAGAAAGCTGTGGAATAAAAGCCAGCTAGCTTTTGTCTATCAAGCGGTCTTTTATTTGGAGAGATAACAAAGGACAATTAATATAGCAGTTGGGAGCAAACTTTGATGCTCTGGTAATATCTCTGCTTTATAATTATTGAACAACCAGGGTTTTCCAGGCTCCCCATTAAGTCACATTGGAACCAGAAACAGATGGAAAGTGGACACTGCAACTAGAGGCCTTGCTGACCAGGGAAGGACAGCAATCTGCGATCCCCCATGCAAATGCCCGGGGTGGATGTAGCGCCGTAAAGAAGGGTCCAGCTTGGAAAAGGAGCTTCCCACCTGGGTGGCAGCTAGACCAGCCTGGGAGGACAGCAGATGCTGTTGCTGATGGAAGGTCTGAGGGGAGCATCTGGCCTCTGATGCTGGCACACCTCAGAGAAGCAAGCTCTTGGCATGCCTGCTCACCCAGCCTGGCACACCTGAGATCAGAAGCCAGCCCTGCTCCATCCGGGGGAATTGGCATTAGTGGAGGCTGGTCATCTTCACTCACTGAGGGTCACCTCTGCACTCATGCAAGCAGCAGCCTGTTGCATCCCTGAGCTTCCTCCAAGGGCAACACACTTGATGATTTAGGTTTAAGTAGCATCAGGGAGAGAAGGCCAGTTCCCTGCCTGGAACACCCGTTGTGACGGGCCTTCCCCAGCTTCTCTACATCAGGACAGCTCTTCAGACTGTTCACAGCTAGGAGCACCTGCTCTGGCTTTAGTACCCCACTTTAAAAACTTCTCAAAAGTCTCCTCTTCCTCCTTCATCCTTAACACAGCCTCTACTCATTCAGCCCCTCCGAGGTGCCAGGCTAGGCATACCGCCCACATTATCTTATGATATCCCCACAACAACTCTTATGGAGGACTTACGATGGTGTCTGCCTAATGGAGAAGAGACTAGTATTCCCCAAGGTGACATCACTTACCTACGGCTGTGTTGCTCATGAGTTGCACAAACAGGTAGATCTATATCTACCCAACTGCAAAGCCATAGCCCTAAACACTGGGCCACACGGCCTCCTCCTGATTGTTGCAAAATGGATGGGAACCAAGTTGGCAGCACAGACTGCAGTCAGCTCACATGGGAGGAAGGGTGTTTGGAATTCTGGCCCATCGCTTCTAGGCCTTTTGGTGAAGAGGAAGTGTGGAATTCTGGCCCAGTCATACTTGCCACCTGTCACCATGCCATATCGGGGTATTGGACAGCTCTGCATCAGGGAGCATCAGGGAGAAACTTTTAACAATGCCTGTATCTTTGTGTCACCTGTTCATACTTAGAGTCCCGAGTGGGAGCATCCTGCTGGCCAATTCTAAACTCTATTCTCCTGTCCTGGAAGCTGGGAAAAGAAATCTCCACTTCCTGGACAACATGTAGGGTGTTGAAACTCCGCACCCCACATTCTTTGGGATTCTCTCAAAGAGAAATAATGTTTGAATGCTGGGAACCACAAGCAAAAAGTCACGTGTCTAGTTCAGAATTGTGAAGAAACCTCTTCCCCATTCCCACCTTCTAACACATGGGAAACGTGCTCAGATTGATTTGGGATATTTGTAGTCTTGTAGGGGGGATGGAAGCACATGCTGCATAGCCTCCATCTGAGATCCCATCTTGCTACTTTCCTTTATGGATGGAGATGTTGGAGCTCAGAGAGGTTCGTACACCTGCAGAAAGTCAAGCAGCTTCTTAGTGGCATTATTTTATAAATAAAAGTTCCATTCATGTATACCAGCTGGGGGTGGCTGGTCTGAATCAGTGAATGTTGGGTGAAATGTCTTTCCCTCCTTCCTCCATCCCTTTCTTTCTTGGTTCAGTTCAGTGCAGTTGCTCAGTTGTGTCCGACTCTGCGACCCCATCAACTGCAGCACACCAGGCCTCCCGGTCCACCACCAAATGCCAGAGTCTACTCAAACCCATGTCCATTGAGTCGGTGATGCCATCCAGCCATCTCATCCTCTGTCATCCCCTTCTCCTTCTGCCTTCAATCTTTCCCAACATCAGGGTCTTTTCCAATGAGTCAACACTTTGCATGAGGTGGTCAGAATATTGGAGTTTCAGTTCAACATCAGTCCTTCCAATGAGCACCCNCTAATTGAGCCCATCTTTGCATGAAATGTTCCCTTGATTTCTCTAATTTTCTTGAAGAGATCTCTAGTCTTTCCATTTGATTGTTTTCTTCTATTTCTTTACATTGATCACTGAGGAAGGCTTTCTTATCTCTCCTTGCTATTCTTTGGAACTCTGTATTCAAATGGGTATATCTTTCCTTTTCTCCTTTTCTTTTTGCTTCTCTTCTTTTCACATCTATTTGTAAGGCCTCCTCAGACAACCATTTTGCTTTTTTGCATTTCTTTTTCTTGGGGATGGTCTTGATTCCTGTTTCCTGTACAATGTCACGAACCTCCGTCCACAGTTCACCAGGCACTGACTATCAGATCTAGCAAGCCCTATGATAAATGCTCTGGGGATACAGATAAGTATGAAACCTGCTCTCTGGGATCTCAGAGTCATCCAGGGATTCGCAGGATTTTGGGATGGTGAGCCGAGGGCACTGAGAGCAAGCTCTGCCAGTTTAGACAAATACTTATGTCTCCTCATCCTCTTGCTTGAGGCCAAGGGGCCTCTGAGCCATAAGAGGACCTAGTCCAGTTGTCAGGAAGAAAGCTGACAGTTTCTCAAGGGTGATTAGGGACAGCGCTGCTGGCAGAAGGGCACGGATGCCATGTGGTCCACCTCTGTGCCAGGCTAGGGACACGCCAGCGCTTGTGCCACAGAGAAGATCTCTGTTGCCTTGTCTATGAAGACTATGGTCAGACTCACTATTTTGTGTTTTCTGTGAGGGTTACATGGTGTATGGTGATTAGAGTGCTTTGTAAACTATGAAGTGTGTGCATTCTTGTTAGTAACATTTTGGGAAGCTAACGGTTCAAGGATGCCAGTTCCTCTGAGACTCATGAAGGTTTGAAGGACCTGGAGCTCTGAGAAGTCCTAGATTTCAATTCTAAATCTGCATGGTTTTGCTGCTCTAAGGCAAGAAACTTGCAGAAAGCAAGTGACATCATGGAGCCGTGGAAGGATCCTTGGATGGGAGCCTGTGATCTGGGCCTCATCCTAGGCTGTGTGGTTATGGAACCTTGGGCCAGTCTCCACTGATTCTTGGATCCCAGTTTCCTCATCTGTAAAGAGAGGCAGGAGATGGAGGGACCATAGGGATGGTCGAAATAATAGAGCAGTCATGAGTTCAGGGTCTGAACTGAGGCCTGAGTTCAAATTCCAGGGTCTCCATATGGGAGTCATGAAAATTACTTAACCTCCTCTTCCTCCCTCCTGGGCCTCAGTTTCCTCATCTTTATAATGGTACAATAGCCTCTCTTGAGGTTACCATGGACATCCAGAGAGCCAGTAGGTGGCAAATGCTGAGGATGGTTCTGGCTGTGAGTGCTGAACACTTGAGCAATTTTGTCACTGACACTGACTTCTTCTTCCTCGGACACGCTCTGGTTCTGTGGGTAGGGATAGAATGTTTTACAGTGGAGCAGAGTGCCCTGGAGTAAATGAGGTGGGGCACGGCACCCAGGGGAGGAGGGCAGCAGGGGGTAACATGCTTGTTTACTTGGCATTAGCGCGCTGACACTCCCCTCTCCCCGGATCCAGACAGAGCCTCTAAGCTTACCCACCTTCAGAGGCTCACACGTATTTCTGAATTCCTCCCTCCTGGGAAAGCCCCCCTAGGCGGCCTCCATGCCAAAGCTGCTCCTGGTGATTAGGGGTGACTAGGGGCGACTAAGGGCGAGTGATGGCGTGGGAGTTAACGGTGCCTGATCAGTGTGGGGTGGTGCGCACGCTCACTGGTGCAGGGGTAGCAGGTGAAGGGTACTTTATTACCATGCCTGGTTCCTTGGCTGCTTCATCATCTGCCCTCGTGCACGAAGATGCTAATAAGCGATTCCCTCTATTTTGCCCCTGGGGGTGGCTCTCGATGAGGGAAACTATTGATTTTTAACACTGGACTCAGAAACTCTAAGCTATTCCCTGTATTCCTTGGTCCCTAGTGGTACCCTGATGGGCAGACTTGGCCATTTCAACATCAGACGCTTAGGCAGCCAGGCCAGAGAGTCATCACCTCGCCACGGGGGAGTGGAGGGACCTTGATTTCTTCTGTGCTGGTCCTGCTGATCGGGTTGCCGGCCCTCTAGACCCACGCTTGTTTCAGTCCACTGCTTTTTCAGAGCTCGCGCAGAACGGACTGCTGAGCGATGGAAGGGAGTGAGATCCAGGTCTGGGAGAGAGGGGGCTGTCTCTGGGGAGTAGAATGTGCACCGGACGTGGATTCTGACCTCTGAGGATAGATCTAGGGCTACAGCCATCACTTTATTTCCTCCAAGGATAGTTCACGTTAGAAAAGCGAGAGATCAGTGCCCAGCATGCGTGAACCCTTAGAAGACGGATGGATGAGCTTCGTGTATGTTAGCTGTGGCTCTTACTGTGGCCCAGGGCATCTATAGTGTGTTGTTAACACACTATAGCATCAAGCATCCCTGGGCCCTCAGGTTGGGTGGAGACTTCCCTGGCTGGAGCCCCACCCACTCATTTTATAGGTGGGGAGTCTGAGGCCCAGAGAAGGTAAGTCACGATGAATCTTCTTGTTCCTGCCTCGATCCCTGTCTGCCATTTCTGAAACACCAGCCCTCAGAGCAAACACTCAAAGTGCTTTCTTCTCTTTGCTTCTACTTTCTAAAGTGTCTAAATATATTTCACTTTTATAATTAGAAAAAGAGCTATTACAATAATGCAAATCCATAGCCAATTTTTTCTTTTCTTCAAGGAAATGCAGAAAAGTAAATGTTTCAAGGGCTTCTGAAGAAGGCACAAAATTTAGCTAATAATAATCACATCAAGCTTATGATCTCTATGATTTTAAAGAAATTTTAGTGCTCTTTCCCCGTGGCCTGTGGGAGAAACCTAAACTTCTCAACCCAACATCTAATACCTTTTCTTGTCTGTTCTTAACCACCCATTCCCCAGTCCAATCAGTATTCACACATCCTCTGCTCAAAGGAGCCCCCCACCAGCTTTTTCTCCCTCCAACTCTGCATGCCATTCTTCTAATTTCCAGTTACTACCTCTGAACTTTCTTCTTTTATTTAAAAAAAAAAAAAGCAATAAAGTCATTTCCTCATCTCACTTAAAAAGTCTGAAGGTGGGCAAGGGTTTAATGATGGTGTCAAGGTGCAGGCTCTTTCTGCTTCAACATCCCCAGCCTGCTACATGTGTACACTCATGTTTATTGCCTCATGGTCACGAAATGGCAGCAGAGACTCAAGCATCAGCTCTGTGTTCAAGGCAAAAAAAGGGAGACGAGAAGCACTAGCTAATCTCTGTCATCAGAAAGGTGAAAGCTCTCACAGAAGCCCCAAGCTGACTTTCTGAGATGGCCAGAACTTATCACGTGACCACTCCGAGGTGCAAGGCAGTCTGGAAAAGTGAACACCAGCCAAAAGGGAATGTGATTGCTGGACTGACCCAGAGAAACCATGATTCATCTCTAAGGGCCAGGGTGCACTGTCATTCTGAACAAAATCAAAGTTTTGATAGCAAAGAAGCGCAGAGTAGCTTTTGGGGAAGTATTTTCAGGTGACTTCCTGGGCCTGTGGTTTGTGACTAAAAACCTCTCTGTTCTTGCTCTTACCCACATCCACATGGGTAACTCCATCTAATGACCCACCAATCCATTGATTCTCAATTTATCATGAGAGGCCAATACTTCCTGGGTCAGTCTCCTGAGTTCCAAAGCCCTCATCCAGCCCTGGTCATAGGTACCCACTCCCCCTTGCCCACCATCTGGCACAATTCCACCAGCAGATCCCTCATTCCGAGTCTTACTCTCTGACTTCCACCCTGCATCTTTGGACCTTTTCACTCTTTAAGCTTGTGTTCATTTTAGTTGTGCGTGCGTGCTGAGTCGCTCAGTTGTGTCCGACTCTTTGTGACCGTTTGGACCATAGCCCTCCAGGCTCCTCCGTGCATGGGATTCTCCAGGCAAGACTGCTGGAGTGGGCTGCCAGGCCCTCCTCCAGGGGATCTCACCCAGAGATGGGACCTGCGTCTCCTAGTCTGCCTGCACTGGCGGGCAAGTTCTTTACAACTGGTGCCACCTAGTTAGTTTGGCTCTAACCGACGCTTCTATCCTCTAACCCAGCGTTGCAAAATTTTTCTTAAAGGGCCAGATAGTAAATATTTGGGCTTCCTTGGTGGTTCAGATGGCAAAGAATCTGCCTCCAATGTGGGAGACCTGTGTTCGATCCTGGGTCTTTGTGGGCTATACAGTCTCTGTTGTAACTACTCAGCTCTGCCTTTGTAACAGAAAAGCAGCCAGATATTGCATAAAGAATAGGCATGGCTTTGTCTAATAAAACTTTATTGACCAAGCAGGCAGTGGGTTGCATTTGGTCTCAGGGCATAATTTTCCGATGCTTGCCCATCCCTTCCTGCTGCCTTCACTTGGATAGCTCATCTAGGCTTCTTGGAATTTTGCTTTCACCCTCTGCTTCAGACCCCTTGGCATCTTTACCACCATGCTTAAACACATCCATTGTGATCTAGCTGATCTTTAATGGGACTTCTGGATGCCAAGCTCTAGGCTAAGTGGTTTATCTAAGAGGTGGAAAACTTTAATCCCATTTGTCTGATGGAGCTCCCGATGAGAGAGAAGAACTTGCCCAAACTTGTACCACAGTGAGTGTCCTCCAAATCCATACCACAGGACAACACACTCCCCTGCTCCTTCCCCCACAGGTGGTCTCCTCCTGCCAGACGTGACCCGGTGTCTGTAGGAGTCCCCGGTCTGCTGATAGAGAGGTCTAGATTTTCACCCGAGCCCCTGGACCCTGACGTGTTCATGGTACAGCCTCAGCTGAACCCTCGGCTAAGCCAGCCACCTTTCCTGGGCTCAATCCCTCCTACTCTACTTACAGCGACCCTTTGCCCTCTCCTATCTTCGTCATCAGCCGAGGATGTCACTGACGACAGCGAAGCCACCACGTAAAAACAGTTGCTTGGCCTCTGCTCCCTCCCCACCCTCTTGTTTCTGTGCCAGATCCCCTCACTCTCCATCTCAGAGCAGATCTCCTGATCAGGTCTTAACTTCGATCACAGAGCCCGTCTTTCCCTGCCTTGCTTTGTTAATCACTCCTGGCTTCCTGAGCAGCCCTTCAACACTGTCTGTAATCCTACCCTGTCTCCCTCATCTTTAAGCAATAAACAAACATAAAATATAACAGCCCTCAGCTCAGTTTGCCCTCTAGACACCACTCCTTTTGTCTCCTTCCTCTCACAGCCGAGTGTCCAGACATAAGAGCCTCCCCTCATGATCTCCACTGTCTCGTCTCCCATTAACCCTCAAACCTGCTGAAATCATGTGCTCCCTTTCTGTACTGCCCTGAAATTGCTCCCACTGAGGTCACCACATGACCTCCTAATTGCCGAGTGCCAAGGGCTTTTCAGTGCCTGTCTCACCTGGCCCCTCTGTACCATGTGACCCTGCACCACATTTCCTGTTTCTTAAGACCGCTTGCTCCCTGGACCTTCTCCCCGGTGCTCCCTCCTCATCCTGTGTCCTTGCTGGCTCCCCTTCCCCAGCCTTTTGCGTTAGTTTTATCCTCTCAGGGGCTCTGTCCCTGGCACACCTTCTCTCTGGTCTCAGCCTCGGGGATCACTCATCTCCGGTTATCTCTCCAGTGGATCTCTCTAGTGCAGTTCTTCCTGCTGAGCTTCAGATCCAAATATCTGAAGGCTTCTAGAAACTTCCAGCTGGATCAACACACCAACCTTGAACTTAAGATCGCTTCCCCACCCCATCCTGCTCCTCCTGGAAGCCTTGTTACCCCAATGCCTGCAGTATCAATTCAGTCATCCAAGCCAAGAGTCGAAAGATATCCTCAGGTTGCCTGTCTCTCAGTCCCCACATAAGATTGGCAGCCAGATTCTGTAGATTCTTCCTTTTCTGTCTTTCCAAATCCAATCCATCCCTTCCTACTCAGCTCGTCTGTTTACCTGTCTCTTGGGAATAATGTAATTGTTTGACTTGGTGTCTACACTTGGGCTGCTGGCAACAATCATTCCGATGCATGGCTTCCACTCCTCATGGATGCTGGTTTCCAAGGGCAGCAAGATGCTCCCCATGGCTCAGGATTCCTTCATTTGGGGTTGGTTGACCCCTTTTCTCAACCTCTGACCCAAACAACTGACTCACTCCAGGAACTGGATTGGCCACAAACTCTGTCTGCCTTCTCCCAGGCTACTCTGAAGAAAAAAAAAAAAAAAAAAAAACAACAACCCTAGGCTCACTCAAGATCTTTCTACCCCTCCTTTTTGAACTTTCATGAACTAGTCCAGTATGAAATGGGTCACTACACACGTGGTAAACCACTCAGATATTAAAGATACAAATAGACAAAGAACTCTTCTTCTCCCCAGAAACATCTGACCATCCCAGTTTTCCTTGGCAGGGGAAATGACTGTTACCACTTCTATAGTTTTTCAGAAATGCCACTTTATTCACATGCACAGACGTGAGTGTTTCCAGCCTGCATTATGCAGCTCCAGAGTCACGTGTGGTTATTTAAATTTAGATCGATATTAATTAAAATTGAAATTAGACATTCAGGGCCTTATTCACACTGGCTGCACGAACAGCTTCCCTAGCTGAAAGTGGCTCATGGCTGCCCTCCTGGACTGTCCCAGTCCATCAGCACAGAGAATTCTAGTGGATAGCATCTAGTTCACGCAGTACAGTACATCTTGATTTTGTAAGGGAAAAAAAAAAAGGATTTTCTCTTAATGCCTCTACCTCATTCTTTAACTTTATTGTATATTACTAGCTATTTAACCAAGGTCCTTAGCGATGGATATTTAGGTTGTTCTCGGGCCTTTGCTGTTACAAACACTGTTACAGACTTTATATACATACATATTTATGTCCATGCATGAACGTGTCTACAGGATGCAGTTCTACAAGTACACTTGCAGGTTCAGAAGGTTTGCACATTTTTACATGTTTATTGGAAAATTTTTCCTCATATGACAGTTACTCCATACCAGCAATTCTTCAACTTCTTTAGCAATGCCCGTTATTGAGTTTTTTGGTTTTCAATGTACTAGGCGAAACATTATATCACATTATTGTTTTACTTTACATATTTAAAAATATGACAGATTATAGGTCACTTATGTTTGTGTTTTTTTCTCTGAAAAGCCCTTGCCCTTCCTTTATGTTGGATTGTTATTGTTGTTGTTTTTCTTATTGATTTACAAGATTTCTCTCCATATATTAGCTCATTGTCAGATGGGTTAATTACAATTCTTGTAATCTGGGTTTGTTTCCACTCTTCCTCCTTGCCAGGAAAGAATTGTTTCATGCTAATGTGACTAGCTTATCGGTATCTTAGTGGCTTCTGAATTTTGTCTTAGAAAAGCCTTCTTTAATGTTATGAAATGTACTCTTATTTTTTTTTTAATTTTATTGCTTAACTCTTTTCTTTCCAAATTATCAATGTGGTGGTGGCATATTATCCTTTGGAAATATATTTGTATTCTCCTTGCTCATATTTTCTTTACGGTTTTGGATTTATATTGTCTGAAAAATAGGATTATAGGTTTTTGGTGGTGGTGTTTTTCTTTTTTAGATTTTGTTTTTACCATGATATTGAATTTTTAGATTCATTTTATTTACTTTTTAAAAATAATTTATTTGTTTGTTGTGTTGGTTGCACTGGGTCTTCGTTACTGTGTGGCCTTCTCTAGTTGTGGAGAGCGGGGCTCCTTTCTAGCCAGAGTGTGCAGGTTTCTCACTGGGGTGGCCTCTCTTGTTGCAGAGCACAGCTCTAGGGTGCTTGGGCTTCAGTAGTTGCAACTCATGGGCTCTAGAGCACAGGCTCAGTAGTTGAGGTGCATGGGTCTAACTGTTCCACGGTGTGTGGGATCTTCCTGGACCAGGGATCAAACCCGTGTCTCATGTGTTGGCAGGTGGATTCTTTACCAGTGAGCTACCAGGGAAGCCCTTTCGATTCATTTTAGATTCTCCTTTTCTCTCCCTGCAGTGTTCAGGAACACTTTCAACAGCATTGTTGTCCTCTGCTTCTTGAACTCGTGATGAACTTTTACCTGTGAAGCTGTCTGAGTCTAGTACTTTAATGGTTAGCAGCTCTTTGAATACTTTCTCAGTTTCATCTTTGGTGATTTGACTATTTAGATTTCCTATCTTTTCTGAGGTTACTTTGCATCATTTGTATTTCTAGAAAATCACTGGTTTTGTTCAAGTGTTTAGATCTATTTTCAAAACTGAGTAATGCTATCATTCTTTTCATTTCCTCTCTATGCAGTTATTTTCCCATTTTCATTTTTAATTATATGTCTTTGTGCTTTTTTCCTTGGTTCATTTAGCTAGTAATATATCTATTTTGTTTCTTCACAATATCCAAGCAGACACAGGTTCAAGGCCCAGTTCCAGTTTTGACTTCCTCTTATGACCTGTGTCTATCACAACAAACTGTGGAAAATTCTTAAACAGATGAGCTTACCAGACCACCTTACCTGCCTCCTGAGAAATCTGTACGCAGGTCAAGAAGCAACAGTTAGAACTGGACATGGAAAAACAGACTAGTTCCAAATTGGGAAAGGAGTACGTTAAGGCTGTATATTGTCACCCCGCGTATTTAACTGATATGCAGAGTATATCAGGCAAAATGCCGGGCTGGATGAAGCACAAGCCGGAATCAAGATTGCTGGGGGAGAAATATCAATAACCTCAGATATGCAGATGACACCACCTTTATGGCAGAAAGCGAAGAGGAACTGAAGAGCTTCTTGATGAAAGTGAAAGAGGAGAGTGAAAAAGTTGGCTTAAACCTCAACATTCAGAAAACAAAGATCATGGCATCTGGTCCCATCACTTCATGGCAAATAGATGGGGAAACAATGGAAACAGTGAGAAACTTTATTTTCTTGGGCTCCAAAATCACTGCAGAGGGTGANCCTGGCGTGCTGCGATTCATGGGGTCACAAAGAGTCGGACACGACTGAGTGACTGAACTGAACTGAATGGCCTATATGGGGAAAAGAACCTCAAAGAGTGGATATATGGATAACTGATTCACTTTGCTGCATACCTTAAAATAACACAACATTATAAATCAGCTGTACTCCAATAAAAATTAAAAAAAGAAAAAACACCAGTCATACTGGCTTACGCTAATATCACGTCACCTTAACTAATTACAGCTGCAATGACCCTATTACAGATAAGCTCTGGGGTGGTGGGGGTTAAGACTTCAACATATAAATTTGGGAGGACACAATTCAATCCATAACAAACCCCCATCTTCTACCACTTAAGTTATCCTCCTGTTATCCAGAACTACTTTTAATTTAAGAAATCATAATCAAATTGAATAAAATATGAGTTCTTAGCAGCCTGGAAGGAAATATTCCAGCTTTTAATAATTAAATAATATGACACTATGTGTCTGAACTACTGCCACGTAAATTGGTTTTGACTCGGGTCCACTCCCACTGGAGCGACCAACTATTATAACTGCAATTGTTTGAAAGGGATGGATAGTCAGAGAATCCAGAGGGAGAGGAGATGAAGGCTTTAGACGCAAGATCCCATGTCTGACATATTATTTACTCAGAGGTTTATTTGCATTGTCCATCTCCATGCCAGGTGTTGGCTCCGTGGGGCAGAACTGGAAATATTTGGTGGCCATCCCTCGTGACAGCAGAGCAAGGCTCAGAGAGGCCAGGTTCCCCACCCAGACGAGGGGCTGGATCACATAGTTTTAACCACATTGCAGTAGTGATGCCTGGTTTATGCATTTGAGACTTACCTTCTCAGCTGAACTGTAAGCCGTTTGAGGGTAGAGATGCCCTATCCCCGTGCCGTGTCAGAATGCATCTTGATTGGAGGCTGTGAGGTTCTGGGGTAGGCTTCATAAAGGCCCATAGCTTCCACCTCTTTCCCCAGCTATGAACTCTCAGGGCAGCCCATGCAGGCAGCCTTCATGTGGTACAATTGCTTTGGAAGCAGAGTGCTTCACCTTGGCCCCTCACCCTCAATCCTCCGCTCCCCCTCATCTCGCACCACCCCCCACCATTTCTCCTTGTGTAATTAAAGGGAAAATGTTCTGCATCCATTTACTTTATACTTTATCAAATAACAGAGAGATGAATTAAGGGGTCCATATTTCTATTTCAAGGTTCATGTGCTTTCACAAACTGTGCAAAGTCGCGCTCTCAAAACCTGCTGCATCAGCAGGAAGTCTCCGCTCAGAGCACTAGCCGTCTCCCCCTTCCTCTTTTCATTCCCCAGTNAATAACAGAGAGATGAATTAAGGGGTCCATATTTCTATTTCAAGGTTCATGTGCTTTCACAAACTGTGCAAAGTCGCGCTCTCAAAACCTGCTGCATCAGCAGGAAGTCTCCGCTCAGAGCACTAGCCGTCTCCCCCTTCCTCTTTTCATTCCCCAGTGCAATGTCTAAATAGATGTGATGGCTGGGAATTCTGCAGAGACAGTTGTGAGAGAATCCTTACAGCCTCTGGGGTTCTCTCTCCCTTTCCCTCACATGTTACACAAGAAGCCTCCTGGGGGAGGGCTGCTAGGCCCTGAGCTCAGTTAATCCTACTGCCACAGACATTTGCTCCATACCTACCGTGTACAGAGGACTGTAGTAGGCACTGCCGAGGAAGTGGAAATGTTCATTTCTTAAATTTCTATAGTTATGTCTATTTAACAAAGCATTTCTATATTCATAGTTACGTTGAATTCTTACAAGAACTCTTTGACATGGACATTATTCTTATTTGCTTTTGCCACTGCCATGAGGAAACTGAAGCTGAGTGAGATTAAATAACAGGGGGTTCTTCATCTCCATTGGGTCAAGGACCCCCTTGGTTAGACCAGTGAAGTCACAGACCCCAACTCAGAATAATTTTTTTAAATGCATGAAACAAAATATATAGGCTCGTAAGGGCAACCAATGATACTGAAATACAGATTTCAAAACCCTAAAAAAAAGTCTGATGTATTAATTTATGTGATTCTTTATTAAGATACTAAATAACAAGATTCCAATAATTATTTTTAATTATTAAAATTAAAATGTTTTAAAAGTATTTTAAATTTAAAATGTATTACAATTAACATGTATTTTTAAAGTAATGACTTGGATATATCAGGAATCAGCAAATTACAATCTGGATCACCACTTGTTTTTGTAAATAAAACTTTATTGGAACAGAGCCGCTCCACTCATTTTCCTATTGTCTATGGCTGCTCCAGGACTTCCCATGTGGCTCAGGGATAGAGAATCCACCTGCCAATGCAGGAGACGCAGAAGATGTGTGTCCAACCCCTGGGTCAGGAAGATCCCCTGGAGTAGGAAACGGCAACCCACTACGGTATTCTCGCCTGGTAAAGTCCATGGACAGAGGAGCCTGGTGGGTTACAGTTCATGGGGTTGCAAAGAGTCAGACATGACTGACTGAGCATGCACACACACATGTGGCTGCTTTAGAGCTACCACAGTGGAGCTGAGTAGCTGCAATAGAGAACGCATGGACTGCAATGCCTAAAATATTTACTATCTGGACCTTCACCAAAAAATTTGTTGGCTCCTGTTGTGTTCAATACTTTGAAATAACTGCAACAACTTTAATCGCAGGAGAATACTGCAATTTCTGCTAGTGACAAAAATCTCAGCCACCGCAAATACTACTGTAATTTGTTGCCTCCATTTGTAACTGAAACATATCATTCTTCCTGTCCAGGTACTTGGGTCCCCAGAATTCTATCCACAGTGCTGGTGAGGGTTAGAATTCAAACCCAAGTTGGTCTGGTTCAGAAACCAATATTTTCCCTACAACCCTTGACATCTGGTACTTGAGAATGTCACAGTCTAGTGGAGCACACACACACACATACACTCACACACACCTCTAAGCAGGCGGTCCCTGCCCCTGCTTGATGCTACCATGAAGAGCAAGAGTAACATTGGACCCTGGGGAGGCAGCAGTGCTGCTTTTTAGCATCCTTTAGCCCTTGCTCAATCTAGGGCCTTCATGTATGGTTGTGTGGGTTGGCAACTGGTCATAAGGGTGAAGTGGACTCTTGTTCAACTACCAAGCCTGCTTGGGGTAGGGTTCCTTTCTAAATTTCTCACAAAGGGGCTCTGGGTGTGTCTTCCCTTGAGCAACATGGATGGACTGACATTTGGGCTTAGACCCAGGGAGTGTTTATCAATATGTGGTCAGTAACAAAAAAAGTTTTGTTGATGGATAGGTAGTAATAAAGAGGGCGGTCATTGTTATATTGAGGGATTCACTCTGCAAAGTTTTTCATTCACTCATCCCTTCGTTCATATGTTCCTTTCTTCCTCTTTCCTAACAAACACTCATTAATTATCCACTATATGCCAGTCTCTTGGCTAGGTGCTTCTTGGGTATATATGAGCTGGAGGGAAGTTTAGTCCTGGCTCTGTAGTTTCTTCACTATGTTACCTTGAGTAGCTTTTACTCTTTGACCTCTATTAGCTTATCTATAAAATGGGAATCGTAAATATACCTGCCACCTACCTTACAGATCTGAGATGAGTTCCAGGAGCTAATAGGAGACAAGAATGATGGGAAAAAGTTCTTTCAGAAATTGAAAGAAGGGAGAGAGCTTTATATAGTTCAGGTTGACTGGGCTGATTCATAGCAGTGGCCTTGAGTAAGACCTTGAAAGATGGACAGGATTTGAAGAGGCCAAAATTTAGCAGAATCCAGTAGCAGAAACCAAAATGGCACCACAAGAAAAGGCTGGGAGGTTGCAAAGGAGCTGTGTAATCTGGCTGCTTCCTTGAGGATCTGTGACACGCACCATACTCCCTGCTGTGACTTTAGAACCAGCCAGGAGGCACTGTTATGAGAATATGTTTATTATTATCCTCCTCATCATTATTATCATTATTAATAATATGATATTTGGAGCATTTATGCACATTAATTTTAAACAAGCCTGTGCAGTGGCAGGATCTGATGCTGCTACCAATAAATAGCTGCAACGTGGCTCTTTAATTTACATAAAATCATTTATGCTAATTTAATTAGTCCTTTGTTTACCACTGAAGCTTACTCACCACTGGGTTGTGAGATATGCTGAGCACTGCAGCACACTGCAGAGCTGGAAGTTAGGTTCATGCCTCCCTTGAACAGAGATGCTCCTCCTACAGAGAGGAAAGACACACCTGCTTTTGTGTGGGAGGACACATTCAGATTCAATAACTTATTTACAACTTTCTTCCTACAAGGAACTGTGCCGGCTGCTGTCGTGTCTTCAACTGATTCAGTCCTGACAATCACCTGAAGAGAATCAGAGAGGCTTTATATTCAACTCAATATCACACAGCTACTGAGTGGTGAGACAGATATGAAGCCCATGTATATCTATTTCTAGTTCTCAGCCTCTTTCTACATTCTTATAGCAACTCTTAAATAAGAAGTGCTAACACGGCTTAGTTAGTACATACTAACACGGTATGTACTCAAATACTGCTGGTTGAATAAATGAACAGCACTTTTTCAACCAGATGTGCTTTCAAGTGGGTGATCTTCCTGAGACTCTGCTGCAGACCTGAGAGGCAGGTCTGGCCAGCTCTGTATAGAGGAAACCGAGCAGGTGGGTAATGGCGTGGGCATTGCACTGTGAACTCAGAGTTCTGCTTCCTGCCCTCACCTTGGCATGACCTTGACTCTGGTCAAAGTGCTCCCCTTATGCCAGTTCCTCCATTTCCCCAGATGTGAGACAGAAAGAAGAATCCCTTGTCCTTCTAAACTGACGGGTAGAAATGAAAAAAATGAGAGTGTGGAAGAGACTGCGCAGGGTGCCTGAGAATTATAAGGTGGTATTTGTCAGACTTGCCTTGGGAAACCTTGAAAAATTGAATGGAAACCACTGGGCTCATTCATCTCCTTTTAACAGCCCCATGTCATCCAGCCTGGTCTTTTCCATTCCTGCTCTGTCCGATCCTGACAACATAATTTAGTTCCAGGGAACTTGAATAGAACACAGTGGACTGATATTTCTACGCGCTCTGGCCTTGATTAATACCGTCAGGGCAGCTGCTGGTGAGAATGAGGAGCCAGATAGGATGCTGCTCAGCAGCACCCCAGCTTCCTGTGCTCACCTCCCTCTCTTTGGTCCCTGCAGGCCCTGTCCCCTCCTCCCGCCTAGGCTCTGCTCTGAGTCCCTTACCCGATCTATTTGTCCTTCCCACTGTTCAGCCACCCGTTCCACAAACACACTGAGTATTTACCAGGCAATGGGGACTCAGAAACAGGTAAGGAGCAACCTTGTCCTTTAAACATGCAATCTCGGAAAAGTGAAGATGAATGGACATACGAGCAAAAATAGCACGAGGGAGGAAGAAAGAGCCAGAATAGGGATGGAGAGAAAAGGGGGTAGGAGAGGGATATGGGGGTAGGCGGAAGGATACGGGGTAGACGGAGGGATACGGGAGCAGATGGAAGAATACGGGGGTAGACGGAGGGATACAGGGGTAGACGGAGGGATACGAGGGTAGACGGAGGGATACGAGGGTAGACGGAGGGATACGGGGATAGACAGAGGGATATGGGGGTAGATGGAGGAATCTGGGGTAGATGGAGGGATACGGGGGCAGATGGAGAGATATGGGGGCAGATGGAAGGATATGGGGGTAGGCAGAGGGATATGGGGATAGGAGAGGGATATGGGGATAGGCAGAGGGATATGGGGGTAGATGGAGGTATACGGGGGTAGATGGAGGG